>VXBQ01005595.1:12332-84215 GCA_013400175.1 Phainopepla nitens
TCAGCAGTGGGGTCAATCAGCAGTGGGGTCAATCAGCAATGGGGTCAGTCAGCAGAGGGGTCAGTCAGCAGAGGGGTCAGTCAGCAGTGGGGTCAGTCAGCACTGGGGTCAGTCAGCAGAGGGGTCAGTCAGCAGTGGGGTCAGTCAGCAGTGGGGTCAGTCAGCAGTGGGGTCAATCAGCAGTAGGGTCAATCAGCAGTAGGGTCAATCAGCAGAGGGGTCAGTCAGCAGTGGGGACAATCAGCAGTAGGGACAATCAGCAGAGGGGTCACCCAGCAGAGTTACTGGGTGTTCCCTCCACTGCCATACTGCCCAAGGGGACAGCCATCAGGCGTGCTGGGACCGGCCGCACGTGCGTTCCTGGCAGCAGCAAACTCCAGGAACACAAGATGTCAGGCATGTCCCACCACCCCTCCCCTCGCTGGCTGCTGCCTCAGTCCCACCTCCATGGCCTGGACAGCCAATCCCTTTGGCTTTCCTGTCTCCCTACCCTGGATACATCCACACAATTCTGGTACCTACAGGCTCCCATCCCGTGTGCAAGGGCTGGAATACACTCCAGAGCCTGTGCAGGCAGATGTTGTCCAGCAGCAGGCAGTTCATGGCATTGGGAAGGCAGCAGTGAGGTCTGATGAAAAGCTCTTTAAACCACCTGAACAATACCCAAAACTCAGATTCTCAGCTTGCTGGTGAATACAGTCACTGCCTTCAGCAAGCACAGGACTGCATTACCACCCTGGGTTGCAGTGGTGGACAGTTCCCATCCCTTCTTGGCTGCACACCAAATGACCAAGAAAAAATCAGGGCTAAAGCCTGGGAGAAAAGAGAGAGATTTGGTTTTGTAAGATTGTGACAGCGTCTGCATCTTGACATGAGCTGGAGTGGAGAGGAATTCAAGGAACTCACCCCTCCCAAACCAATTGAGTCAAAGTATTTTGATGGCAGACTGTACATGGAGCAATCAAATAAAGAATAATGCAATGCAAATGGTTCAGAAATGAGAGAGACATAGAACAATGTTTAGAAGTCCAAGGAAAAAACCAAAGACATGAAATTTTAGCTAAAACTAGGACTAGAGTCAATGGTTCTCGTAGATCTTCCCATGGTCCTTGTGCTGCTGTGAAAAGGTTGGGAATGTGTTTGCAGAGCACCTGCACACCTGCAGGTCAGCATCCCAACAGTGCTGTGAGCAACTCCTGATGCCAGCAGCAGGGTCAAAGTGACAATCCATTCAGAAACGTGGAACACAGGCCTGCCCAGGCCACATAACCAGGTGTGTGGTGGCAGCCTGAAGGGGTGAATGTCATACAGTCATGGAATGACTTGGGTTGGAAGGGACCTCAAAGATCATCTCGTTCCAACCTTCTGCCATGGCAGGGACACCTTCTACTACCCCAGAGTGCTCCAAGCCCTGTCCAACCTGGCCTTGGACACTTGCACTGATGGGGCAGCCACTGCTGCTTTGGGTACCCTGTGCCAGGGCCACAGCACCACCATAGGGAGGAATTTCTGCCTGATATCCAATCTAAATCTCCTTTCTTTCAGCTTAAAGCCATTCCCCCCATGTCTTGTCAGTCCAGGCCCTTGTAAAAAGTCTCTCTCCATTTTTCTTGTAGTTCCCTTCAGACACTGGAAAGCCACAATTAGGTCATCCTGAAATTTCTTTTTCCCCAGCAAATCCCAATTCTCCCAGCCTTTCCTCCCAGCAGAGCTGCTCCATCCTCTGCTCATCCTGGAGCCTCCTCTGGCCTCTCTGCAGCAGCTCCAGCTCCTCCCTGTGCTGGGCCCAGGGCTGGGGCAGCTCTGCAGGTGGGGTCTGACCTGAGCACAGGGGCAGAATCCCCCTCCCCTCCCCTGCTGCCCACCCTGGGGCTCAGCCCAGGGCATGGAGAGTTTCTGGGTCCCAGCTCTCGCCCACAGCATCCCCAAGTCCTTCTCCCAGGGCTGTTCCCTCTGCTCCTTCCCAGCCTGGGTTGCCCCAATCCACATGCAGCACCTTGCACCTAGTCTTGTTAAACTGCATGAGATTCCCACTGGCATTTCTCGAGCCAGATGAAATTTTGGGTCCCTTTTCCTGTTTCACCACTGGCTATGTCATTCTCAGTGTACAGATGCCACTGTATTTTGTATTTCAAGCAAGTTTCAGTCTGCAGCCTCTGTGATGGGGCCAGAAGTTCTTCCAGAGCTTTGAAACAGAGGTACCAAGCTGCCCTTTTCTTCATGAGCAGCCCATGAAGAAAAAGGACTTTTAAAACTAAATTTTTTTCAAATAAAGCCAGGAAGTTCAATGTGAGACAGAGTAGAAATCAGCAGACATTTCAAACAAGATGCCCTTGGCCCACTGAGACCTGCTGGGAGGTCTCTTCCTCAGATTTTCTCTTCAAAAGGGACCCTTTCCATGGCAGAAGAAATCTGGAAGGGATGTTCAGATGGGGATGGGCACAGTTCCTCAGACATCTCCATTTCACATCGTCTGAAAGAGTCCAAGATGCCAACTTCCCAAGGAAGCTAAGGCACCATGGCAGCTCTGGAATGCATTTCTTATTACAATTCTAATCGTGTCTTCTATTGCTCTATATTTTTGTAGCTATTTCTAATATCACAAATATTTGTGTTGCCCTGATTTCCTGAGATTCACGTCACATTCTCAGCTTCCATCCTCTCATGATGCCATCTCGAGGAGTTTACTAGCTGGAGAACCACAAGCCCTTGGAGGATTTGCAGAAATTTGGGAGTCCCATGATATACGACTCATCTTTAGCCCATCCATCTGGATCTCATCCTCCTCACTGACACACATCAGCAGCAGGAAAGGCTGAGGCAAGGGATGGGGCCTTGACCCTGTCCCTCAAAGTTAGCCCGGCTCCAGGCTCTTGGCTGTGAGCCCTCTCCTGCACTGAGATGGGTCAGCCCCTCTTGTGAGAATCAAAAGTCCTCAGGACCTTCTCTCTTACCAGGGCGAGTGAGACACTTTCAGGAAAGAGATGATTGAATCCCCTTCAGAGATGATTTGACACCAGAACTGGATCTCACCTCTGTCTCCAGAAAAAACCCAACCACTGTGACCTGGCACTGCTCTGCTACAAATTCCTCCCTCGAGTTTCCAAGATTTGATGCTCAGCCAGCTCTGTCAAGGGATCTACCTCATCAGGGTGGATGTGTCAAGGATATGGAATCACCTGCCTGAATGCCCCCACAACATTACTCAGGATACAAAGTCTGCCCTGAATCTTCTGGCAAGTGAAACCTGCCTCAGCAGATTTCAAACACTGGCAGGGTTTGTGAGATGCTGATCCCCTGAGCAGCATTTGGGCTGTGGGAATGGGCACTGGGAACCCTGTCAGCCCAGAAATGACCAAGGGAAATGACACAGTGACTCAAGTGGGGAGTCACGGCCCCTCTTTCAACCTCTCTGTGCAGCAGCTGCCTGGGACATCCCATGCTGGCAGAGGCAGCCCAGACCCACCTGCTCCTGTAGCTCCTGCTAAAGGGCAGCTTTCCTCTATCCCTACAGCCCTGGGAGGTTCAGCTGGCACGGGTCTGCACATACTGTCCCCTGTGTGGAGGCAGCTCCAAGGACAGGCAGCAAGGTGGACTGGGATAAACCACAGCAGCTGACTCAGCCCACAGTCCTGATCCCCAGAGGTGTGAGTGCTGCCAGGCCATCAGGAGTGAATGCACAAGCAGCTGTCAAGTGCAGTGAGCCTCACACAGCTGGACCCACAGTGGTGCTCAGGCAGCTGAGGCCTCTGTGCTTACCTGCCCGCCTCACTCGCCACTTCTCACCCAAAGCCTCGTTGCCTCAAACCCATCTCAAGGTCAAATTCTGAATTAGGAGACATCCACCAGTGAGACCTGGTGGCCAGGCTATCCATCCTGCTCTAGGAAGATGTTGAGAGGGGTTTCTTGTCCCCAGGCACGCTGTTGGAGGTGTTTGTGGGTTCCTTGCCAGCCTGTGTCGGTCCTGTCGCTGCATTCCCTGGCAGCCACGCCACCCTTTGAGCTGAGCCTTGATGTTCCACAGCAATTCCTAGGAACTCACACAGCACTTCCTTGGAAAATCAGCATGCCCAAGGCTGGTACTGCTCTGCTTCCTTGCCATGCATGGAGGGTAGCTTTCTGCCATGCCTGGTCCATCAGCACACCACTGAGCACGTGCCAGGCCAGCAGGATTTATCACCAGTTTGAGCAAAGGTGTCTGACTCCCTCTTCTCCCTGCAAGGACCCAGAGGGCTGCAGCAGAGACCAGCTCCTGCTCCCTGGAGGTCTCTGGAGAGACAAACTGGAATGTTTCCAAATGAAGATGATGGTGGTGAGAAGAGCAGGGTACGTGGCACACACTTTGCTCTGTCTCTGCCCCGTGACTTCACCTTCCACCCATGCCCCTTTTGCTCCCCCCAGCCAGGGAGTAGGGTGAGGTGGGGCACTCTGCTCACTGCAGGCTCTGGTGCAGCCAATGCATTGCATTTCTCCTGTGTGCTGTGCACCCTGGGCCCAGCCAAGGGCTGGACATGCAGAAATCTGACAGTCACAACTGTGAACGCTTTACTAAATCCACGATTTCCACCTCTGCTTGGTGGCCCAGAGGACAGAGGTGTAGAAGCAGTGTCAGTGACAGTAGGGCAGTCTGTGACAGTAGTGACATGAGTTGTCATGGCAGCAGCTCCAGCACAAAGCTCACAGCAACACTCCACCCATGGGGAGATGTGCAGAAGAGATCACAAAGCTCATAAATAAACCAGGTCAGATTTTGGAGAGTGCTTCACCCCCTGGTGCTCAGAGCAGCTGCTCAGCACCCCCCGGAGCCAGTCACACAGTAAGGAGAGGAGCTTTGCCAAGATGTGTGCTCAGCATGGCTTGGTGTCCAGCTAGCTGGGATTTCTGGGAGTGCTAAGGCTCCTGGTGAGCACGTGCACGGCTGCTCCTCGCTGGGGCAAGTGTTTGCAAGGCAGAAACATGCAAATTCAACTCCAAGTGAATATTCATCTGAAAAGCCTAACCAGAGTGTATTTTTGGGTGTCCTGTTTAAAAGCCATCCAGTCAGGGAAGAGAAACAATGGCAGATGATTTAAGCTATCAGTCACACGATGTGAACATGAGCAAACAGCCAAGTGCAGGGATAGTGGTTTCAGCTCTTTGCTCGTGAATAAGGGCACATTGGCAGAGCTCTGGGGGAGCAGCTTGATTCCAGGCTGTGGGGTCTCTGAGCTCCCCCTTGCCAAGTGCTTGTGTGAGGAGACTTGCTGGGTCTCACCAGGAGAGGGGGGTTAAAAGCTCCTCAGCGTGAGAGAAGCTGTCACTACCCTGCACTGATGTGTCACAAGCACATCCTTCTTTCCCTCTGCTCACATCTCGGCAGGCTCCTGCCTCTTCTCTGCTCCAGATGTATGATGAAGAGGATTTACTGAGTTCCCATGTGGCTTGTGCTTCTCTCTCCCTCTGTCCATTACTGAGCCTGTTACTCAGCCCTCTGCACACCCTCTTCTCCTCACCTGGAAGTGACGCTCAGATTCCCCAGGGCTGTGCACAGCTGGGCTGCCCAGGATGACCAGCTGCAGGAGCTGCACCTGGCACACATACACTGTCTGCCCTGAGAAGGACCATTGTGTGACTATGTGGTACAGAAATTAGTTTGGAGTAACCTCTGAGAGACCATTTGCTGCTTTTGAGCCACAGAGAGCTAGAATGTGAGTATTTAGCAAAGTCTGTCCCTCTGGCTGCACACTGCCTCTTCTCAGTCCCCAGGAACTCCTGGTCTGGGAAAAAACTGGACTTCAGTGTGTGCTGGGAGACGAAAGACTGAGCAAAAACAAACACACCATTTCAGAGGAAGGGCTGATAACCAGAGCCTTTGCTTCAGCTGTCCTCAGCTCCGTGGCCCTGGTAATCCCCTGTGCCCAGATGAGCCAGACACAGGCTGCTTCTGCAAATAAGGGATCACTGAGCTGGACCTGCCCCTACACACAGCAACATGTTCTTATTCTCCAGGTAATTGTCTCCATTGTGAAGATATTTGATTAGCCTCCACTGTTTGTAGGGAAGGCTGTTCCTGTATCTCATTCCTGACCTTCAGACTGTATTTCCTCATTTTCAGATTAAATTCATGACAACCAGTTTATACTCATTTGTTCTTCTGCCAGCAAAGATCTGTAGCTTAAAGAGTCAAGAACAGATCTTCTTAATCCCTGGAATTTACCCCAGACTTATGTCTAGAGGGCAGTGAATGTGTCTCTCTGGAAGCAGGCAATCAGATCTGCATGCACTTTTCCAGGCATGGTCTCTCCAGAGCTCCTGCCATCAGTTTCTCCCTGTCATTCCTACAGGAGCCATCCTGAGACATCCTGGCATTGCATTTGCCCCTTTCACTGTGACTTCAGTGGGTTAGACTTGTGTTACAATAAACTCATGCTCTCCAGTCTTCCCCGTGGTTTCCAGCTACTGAACTCCCAGTCTGGAGCAGAAGCCCACTTCCTGAGGGCATGATTCATGCTGGGATGTCACAGCCAATTCCCAGCACTCCAAGATCAGCTAAAACTAAGATGCAATCCCATTCATCTAATCAGCAGTGTTATTTCTGCCAAGGTCTCTCCTATCATGGCCGACACCATCAGCACAGCAGCACCCACAGTGCTCCCAGGACCCAATGTTTTGCAAATTGTATTAATTATTGCAGTGTTGACTGCATGGGGCAATGTCTTATAGGGCATTCAGAGCTCCAGGAAGAAGCTGAGGTCCAAATCCTGCTCTAAGGCTGTTCCCCAATGTGACGTGCTGCTGAACCCATGCAGTGCATAGCTGGGAGACTGTCACTGGTGTATTTTATATAGTGCTTATTCTGCTAGGAAATAAACAGAATTATTTGGTCTAGTTTCCATTATCTTCAGGCCCCAAAATTTCCTAAGACTGGAAAAAATTGAAACCACAATGTTCTCAGACAATAATGCAGAGAACTCACCACCTGAGGAGTCAAACCCCCAATCACTGGCTGTTAAATACACTGCAGCAGACATGAGGTTTGGCATAAACCAGAGGCTTTAGCACAGAAAGTGGCAGAGAACTTGTGGGAAAACCAGGCAGGGAAAGGGAGCCAGAAGGCTGCAAAAGGCCATTTGCTGCTGCTGGAGGGCTGCAGCTAGTGCGACCTCAGAGCTCGTGAACTGGTTTCCTTCCTTTGGTCCCAAAAGAAGTCTGTTATTTATCTGCTTCAGGTAGATGCAAACTGCTTCTAAGGTATCCCTGAAATCCTTAAGACACCTCTTGCTCTGTTTTGTCCCTTCCCCTGAGTGCTTCTGCGGTGGAGATGAGGTGCTGAGGCTCTCAGGGGTGGTGGGGCTGAGCTTGTCTGGGCTGGCTGGGGGCTGGACCCGCTGCCTGCTGGACACACGGTGGGACACGGCACAGACAGTGCTGCTGGCGGGGTCAGGCGCTCCCTGGAACTGGGAGCAGGTTCCCAACCACCTCCCTGGCAGCCTGCAGGTCGCTGTGGGGCCGGAGGGAGGCTGGGCTGCGGCTGGGAAGGTGGGCAAGGCAAGCACAGATACAGTCAGTGCCAGAGCCTACCTGAGCCCACACCACTGAGAGAGCTCTGCCTCGGTCCCCAGTGAGCTGCAAGGACCCTGCAGGCTCTGCCAGAGGCAGTGTGTGCTGGTGCAGCCCGCGATGGGGCAGTGACCTGAGTGCTGTGCGAGCAGGTGATGGCTGTCCCTGCTTCTGGGTAGCCTGCCCTCGCTGCGGAGCTGCCGGGCCAGCTCGGGGAGCAGCGGGCTCCAGTCCTGGCACCCCCTCCCTCCCGGCCTCGGCCACAGCTGCCTCAAGCTCCGTGCCTGGATGTGGTGCTGGTGGATGCCTTCCCTGCGCTCCGTGGTGCCACAGCGAGCCAGAGCACCGCTGGGGAGCACAGCTCCGCTCAGGGAGGCTGCTCCTGCCAGAGCCAGGCTGGCATCTCCCTCTGGAGGCTGCTCCCGCGTGTCTGCGCTCCCGGAGCAATCCCGCTGTGCTTCCCTGCCTGCAGGTCTCCGTCCCGTACCGGCCAGGGCCGTCATCGCCCCAGGACAGGAAGCGAGCAAAGTAAAGCGGATAAAGTCAGTGAGAGTGGAGACCTAACAACGATTCAGGTGAAGGTGAAGCACGGTCTGGGGCCAGCTGCGTGCGGGGTTTGGATAGGGACTTCTCCCTGCTTGGGAGCACATGCCATTGTGAGTACACGCACAGCCCTTGCTGGGAAGGGTCCTTTTTCAGCTCATTCAATTGCACCAGTGCCAGAACTCGGAGGGGGGTTCGGGAACCTTCCCCCCTCCACTGCCTCAAAACCCAGAGAAAATATTCCTGACTGTTGCAGCACGAAATCCCAGAGCTGCCTGCCGTGAATCCTCAAGAGAGTAAACACGATGGCACGGGCACGTGTGGGGCTTGATGGGAAAAAGCAGGGACTCAGTTTCCACTTTTGTTGCTCCCTTTACAAATAAAGAATGAAACACAGATCAGATAAATTAAAGCCTTGCTTTTGCCCCTTTGGAGAGCCCAGGAATCTTTGGTGGCTCCATGCGCCGAGAGCACGCGCAGCTAAAGCCAGATGAGCAAGAAAAACTGACCCAGCATCTTCCAAGGATTAAGGCAGCAGGAGTAAGCTATACACCATGTAAGGCTCTGACAAGGGGAAGCAGAGCTTTTTAATGAATCACTGCATGGTCTGCTCTCATATGCCTTTCCCTGTGGGATGAGACACAGTGATAAGCATTCCCTGACCTGCCTTGAACACTCAAACAGCATTTCATCATTCCCCTCCCCACGCTGCAGACAAGCAGGACAGAGACACAAAAGATGAGAAACGAAGCTCACAGCCTCCTCTTGGCCTGTTTCATCTTTCTTTCCACCCTGCTGATCCCTCCCTGCCCTTTGCAAGGACATCTCCTTCTGGGCAGCCTTTGCATCCTCTCATCCCTGGTCACAGAGAGGGGACAAGTGACCCTTTAAACCAAGCTTGAGATCCTAGATCCCATAGGCCTGAAAGATTTAAGTGATGCTGGAAGAACCATGTCTACACAAAAAGGGTTTTAAAAGCAATCAGGGAATTGAATACAGAGGAGATCTTGTCAACTTTCTGGTTCCATTAGCACTGTCAGGAACACTAAGAATATAGACATTACATGGTTTGAAAATGTTTCCAAGAGTTCTGTGTATTATTATGTTATCTCTGATCTAAACCCCTGTTAGGGATTTCATGGTCTTAGCCTGTGTTTGAGATTCAGCACATTAATCAGTGAGATCTCTCTGAGATGTGTCAACAAATTCAACCCGCTGTTCTGTGTTAGCTGCTCCGAGTAAATGAGCACCGTGTTTAGGAGCAGCTTGAACCTGCAGGGGCTGAGTCACCATGCAGGACCTCACGGATGAAGGAGATGTACCAGAGCACCTTTTCAGTGGAGATTGCAAAGAAACAGACCAGGGACACAATCCTTTCTGTCCACCCCGGCTGCTTCCCTCTGCTTAGTGCTTCTTCTGAGATGTGGAGTTTCAGAAAAAGGCAGCTAAATGTTAAGCACTTGTGTAAATGGAGCATTTGAATGGGTCTGTAACCCATGGAGGATGAATGCTCCATGTGCCCCCATACCTGCACACAGAGCAGCCAAGAGACCAAGCACAGACTGTGCCCAGGCCTGAGTGCTCTCTGACAAGGGGGAACCTGTGTCCTGTCTGCTGCATCCTCTGCATGGGAGGAAGAGGGAATCTGGCAAAAGGGCAGTGGCACCTGGGAGAAAGGAGTGACAGATTTCTGCAGCCCAGTGTTCTCAGTCACAAAGCAAATGGAGGTGTAGCCATGCAGCCAGCAGAAAGGAGGGTGGAGAATCATAGCATCACAGCATCACAGAAAGGCCTGTTTTGAAAGGGACTTTAAAGATCATCCACTTGCATCTCCTGCTAGACGAGGTTGTTCCAAGCCTGTCCAATCTGGCCTTGAACACTTCCAGGGATGGGGCAGCCACAGCTTCTCTGGGCAACCTGTGCCAGGACCTCACAGTGAGAACTTTCTTCCTAAAACCTAATTTAAATCTACTTTCAGACAGTGTGAAGCCATTCCCCTTGTCCTGTTGCCCTCCATCCTCCATGTAGGCTCCCTGCATGACAGAAGGTTGTGAAGTCTTTGTTCATCCACAGCTTGTGCTTCCTTGTGCTCGGCACACAGCGGGGTCCATGAAGATTTACGGCTCAAGCTCTGGAGACACGGCATTTCCATCAGCCCCAAGAACCCAGAGCACCCTGGGGCCCATCTGTGTGAAGCCCAGAACATTAAGGGAGAAGCACGGCAGCGGTGGGGCCGTGCTGGCGTGAGCTGGGTGCGAGCCAGGGGCTCGTGGTGTGGGCAGCACCGGGAGCCCCCGCGCTCCCTGAGCACCCTCCCGTGCCCCACTGCTGCCACCAGGGTGTGAATGTGTGCGTGAGAGCCTTGGCACCGAGCGGTGCACATGTGTGCTGCTGCTTGTGCAGGCGTGCAAGGCAGCCATCCTGCGTTTCCACACGCCATGCCCTTAGATTTCATTTCCTCCCTAATGCATCCCATGCCTGGAGTCAGCTGGCAGCACGGTTTGGTGCCGTACCCCGATGCACATCAGAAATCCAGTCCAGAATTATTCTCCCTGTTGACCAACATTTCTGAGACAATAGAAAGATGAAATTAATTGCAGAACTCATGTTTGTAGAAGTAAATGGAATTAAGCAAAATGTTCTCTGCCAAAATCTGATCTAGTAAGAGTAAGAGTGAAAGGGAAAATAAAGGGAATGTTACTTGAAACGCTACTTTGCAACACTGCATTTCCCAGCAAAGATAACCTTGGGTACAAGCTCTGATGAAATCCACATTGTCCTAACGAGGTACCACTGCACTAATCAGCTGTTTGTAAGGGCTGGAGCAATCCTCAGCAGCAGACCTGGGTAAAGCACCCCGGAGCAGCACTGTCACTCAGGACCCTGTCACTGACTCGTGCTTTACAGAGCCCCAGACCCCTTCACTGG
The DNA here is from genome assembly GCA_013400175.1 of Phainopepla nitens. Lineage (NCBI taxonomy): Eukaryota > Metazoa > Chordata > Aves > Passeriformes > Bombycillidae > Phainopepla > Phainopepla nitens. The sequence continues at coordinate 23,343 of VXBQ01005595.1, forward strand.
CTGCAGCACCAGTAAAGCTTTACATTAACACATTACATGGCTGTTGGGGATGCCCACCACAGGGTATGCAAGCTCTGTTACCCAGAGACTGTCTTTAAGCAGCTTTTTGCCATACTAACATCATCCACAGTGCTGGTGCAGACCAGCCTGTGAATCCTCCACACAGTAATAGGACTGAATTTCTTACAAATGAGTACAATCAGTTAACAACACTGCTTTGGGTGTAAAGAGATCTTTGTAGTTGACTTGATCTTCTGCTTTTGTTATGTCCTTCCCAAAAGTTTTTTGACAAGTTTTTATGCTTCACCTGAGCATGGCTGGTGCTGCTGGGGTCTCTTGCCCTTGATATTATTAAAACTCAAAGGGTAAAATGATGCCAGTGTTTCCTCTTGTCCCTGAGAGCTCGTAGGACTGGCATTGACCCTGTGCAGAGAGAGTCTGTCAGTGAACCACAGGCAGGCAGAGGCAGGATGCTCTGCTTCCCTCCCCTTTGGGATGGAGCATGTCATGGTCCCTTGTCACTGTCACGGGAAAGCCTCTCTGTTGTCACCCACCTAGTGAGGCCCTCCACAGGGGAAGAGCTGCAGCCCTGCAGAGTGACCACGCCTCAGGGACAGGGACACCCCGGGCTGGTGTGTGGAGCAGGGCTGGCTGCTGGCCAGGGCTCGCCCTGCACAGACCCGGACTCCTGGATGGCTCAGGGACTGTGCTAAGCTCAGTTCCAGGGCTTGGGGCTTTTGAAAACATGAAAGACAGCTCAAGCAGTGTCCAAACTGCCTAGCTCCACCTCATTTGGGAACAAGTGAGAAGAGGGGGATATCCGAAATAATGAGTTTTCTGAATATTTATTCAAAACATGACAACAGATAAACTCCAATCACATGTTGCATTCAAATATTGGGATACTTATTCCAAATATGGTCCTGTTGCAATTGTATGATAAACATGAAAGCGAGAGTGCAGTTATTTATGTCCTGCCTTCAGCTCCTCAATAGCATGTTTAAGTTTAGGGTATTTATGCTCTTTCATCCAGCTGTCTGACTTTATCAAGTCCTGTACAACTTGTGAGAGGCAGCCATGCCAGCAGCAGAACAAGTCCCAGCAGATCTTGGTAGAATGGGCTTCCCTCATGGAAAGCACATTATGTCCCTCCCGCTTCTCTCCTGGCCCCCATGGAGCGGTTCTGGCACACAACTGTCGTATTACATAGTCCCCTGGCAAGGAGGGAAAGCCTTTCTCCCTGGCTGGGGCTGGAGGAGCTTCCAGTATCATTTAAATGAAACAATAACTTGATGGTAGCAAGCGAGGGTTATTTGGGGTGCTCCAAGAAGGCACATACTGTGCCCAGGAGCAATGGAAATTTCGGCAAAGGGAAGTTTTGACTAAAGAGCCAAAAAAAGATCTTGGCAGGACCTGCTGTACTCTGTGGAGCCACCTCTCGTGTGGCAGGATGGATGCCCTCCTTAACTGCTGATTTGGAACTGGATTCTCACTGCTAGGGTATTGTGTTTACTTTCATGCCCTGCTCTGCTCTGGCCATGGACTGAAACCGTCAAGAGTCCCCTGAAGAGACAGGGCTGGAGCTGCACCCAGCATAGACATTCTCCTGGGCTTTGGTCAGGCTCCAACCTCTCAGTGCCCAGGCCCAGGGATTCCACATCTTCCAGGGAGAACAAACCCAAGGGCACCTGGGTGGGGCAATGGAGACTGGATGAGGCATCCCCCAAGGTGAGTGCAATGCCAGGAGAGTAAACACACCCCACATCCTGGTTCTGGGTGAAGGAACTCAGAAACCCACTGCTGGCTCTCACTGATCTGAACTGTGGGCTCCAACACTGGGATTCTGGGCTTAATCAGAGACCCCAGGGCCCTTTGCAAGTATAAGTTTCCTAAGGAAAACTTAGTAAAATAACTAATAAAGAACAAAGTCACAGAGTTGTCAAGACAAGAGATGTTCTTCCTGACCTGCCAAACCATGATAACAGCCACAGCTGTGAAATAGTCCAAGGACAATCCAGCTTCTAGCAACAGGACCAGAAGATGGATGTCCTGCCTCTTCAGGAGATGGACAAGAAAGCCACTGAGTGCCACCAGTAATGGCAAACAAATTCCACCCAGGGTGACCTTGGGCACAGCCATGCACAGACACCCACACACCCCGTGCTCCTCTGAGGTGAAGCTGTCTCCCAAATCTCCCAATTTTACTGTCCCTCACCCTTAAATTACAGACATATTGTTATATCAGCTTTTCCAAGTGCTTGTCAGCTTTATGATCTACTGAGAGCTCCTTGGGGGCTCAGCTCTGGACCCTGCCCACAGCAGAAAGTGCAGACTGTACTGGTTGCTTTGCACTCAATAGAAAGCTTCTGGGGGAAAATCAAACAAATTCCCAAAGTGCCTACTTTGCACTCGAAAAATAGTGTTGGATAATGCCTCCAAGTCTTAAATTCATAATCTGAAGCTTTGTCACAGGAGATTTATTATGCACATGAATGCTCAGAATCCATGGGATTTCTGCATTTACAGCATCCAGGCTCTCCTCCCCTTTTACAGGGTCTAACCCACTGACTGTGTCTTAGCACCCGAGTGATGATAACAGAGTGAAGAGGGAACCTCAGCATGTTCTGATGTTTCTTTGCTGTCCCTCAGGGTTTGTGTCTTAATATTATGTCAAGGCAACCTTGCACCTTGTCTCAGATCAGACGCTCTCTGTCTCCATCTCATCTGCTCTTGTTTCCCTCTGTTTTGTCTTCATAGAATCACTGAATGGCTTGGGCTGGAAGGGACCTTAGACCACCCAGTTCCCTGCCTTGGGGGGACACCTTCCACAATCCCAGGTGCTCCAAGCCCCATCCAACATGGCCTTGGGCAATTCCAGGAATGGGGCAGCCACAGCTTCTCTGGGCACCCTGTGCCAGGCCCTGATACCATGCAATCCTGCTCTGAGGCCAGCTGGGTGATGGACATCAGCCTTTTATACAAGTTTACCCCAGGGTAAGAATCTACCCTCAGTAGCACTTTTTTGGTTGCTTTTGACTTCACTTTTGCATGGATCTCCCATTGGGGATCAGCAAACATAATTCCTTGATTGCAAAACTTAGCCAAAACCAGTTCAAAAATTCACTTGTCAGACTGATCTAAGTTTAGCTGGGTTCCTTCCATTCTTCACTGATGTAATATAATTTTCCAACACCTACAATACTTTCTACTTCACAGTGTGAAGCCATTAGTGTATTATTGAATATTAATCTCATTAAAGCTGTTTCTCTCTCATATATGTCCATTTATTCTCTGACTTTGTCATTATTTTATAAAGAAAGACAATAGGGGATGAAGAGATGGCTTTATTAGTTTGTGAGTGTGTAATTCAGAGAACAAAGCAAAGAGGCACATGCTAAGATGCATGAACAGGGTGCTTGTTCTCCAAAACCACTGAGAGTTGGTGAGATGGTCTGAAAAAGACAATCAGGCCTCCAGAACCTGAAAATGCAAGTCCAGCCTGGTGTCCAGACCATAAAACAGAACCACTTTTCGGATGGGCAGGGGGAAGCATATTCTGGAGGGCACTGATTCTGGGAGGACAGACAAGGACAATCCCAGTTGCAGCTGCTCCTCAGAGCACTCTTTTGTTCTCCTCACAAAAGAATGCATGACACCACCCAGGTATGCTCCAGACCACGGTGTGCAGGTGTCAGAGCCAAGCCTGCAGCCCAGAGGGTTTTCTGCATTTTCTGCATTCACCAAACTGAACCTCAACACCTTGCAGAAGCTGCCCCGGGCCGTGCTGCCCTGTGACACCCCAGCTCCCACCCAGGCATCTCACAAGTCACAGCAACAGCAGAGGGATTGTACCGGCGTCTCTGAGGCTGGGATTTAGCCCAAGTATCACAAAGTCCTGCACAAAGTCTGTTGATACTGATGGTGGCATCTCATCTGGAAGGAGCCCAGCATGTTTCTCCCAGCCTGGCGAGCTGCGGTGCCAGCGAGAGAAGACGGGGCTGTGTTTGTCAGCTGAGACCTTTTGCATCTGCTCCTCCATCCTCTCCTCCTGCAGCTGTGCTCGTCTGGGAGCTCTCTCTGGAGAGTTCCCTCGAGCCCTGTGCTGGGAACAGCAGTGGGCAGCCCTCTTCGGCTGAGCTAAAACCAAGGCTGGAGGCAGGGAGATAAAACCAGTTCTCCCACTGTGCTGTGCTCAGCAGAACTAATTGAGGACCTATTAAGAAACAATACACAGCAACATCCACATTATAGAGCCTTTTGTGCAGGCCAGAACCACACTTAAAAGCATCTTCCAGTTCTTTTGCCATCGTGTTTCATTTCCAATCTAGGAAAATTGAGCAGCAGGGAAAGCTGAGAACTTGCTGATTGCCTTGGATTGCTCAGCGAAGTCTCCCATTATCCACCCTCCATCCCTGCTATCTCAAGGCTCTGCTGACATGGAACATAAGCAGAGGGAATACTGCAGATAGCGGGGCAACCAGATCGATTTTTCTGACAAGTTTTCTGTTTAGAGGCATTGCTCATGCAGGTTTTTATACTCTGGGTTAAGCAGAGCATTCCAAACCCTTTGAGCACAGTTTATCTGCAGCAGCACTCCTATTGTCTGAACCCTACTGCTTTCAAGAAAATAGCTGACAAGGAGTTTGGGCAACTTGGAGACAGAATTTGGCTTTGACATATGAGAATTTAGGTTTCAAATCCAGTAAAGATGAAGCTGATTCTGGGAGCAACAGCTTGAAGAGGAGGTTGGAGTGTGGTGTCCATTGCTGCTTGTGGGCTGGAGTTGCCAAGGGATTCCCAAGGCTGAGGATAAATTCAGGTGAGAGATGGCCAAGACTCACACGTTGCTGCAGGAAGCAGGATGTTTTGGTATGGATGTTAATAGGGCAGGCTGCTGAGCCCTCTGCAGCCTGAGGAATGAGATACCAGGGCAGAAATTCCTCCTCAGAGCACCTGGCTGCTGCAGATGGGTACAGGGAGAGGGAGCAACAAGAGGGTTTGTGCTCAGACAAGCTGCCAGGAGAACAGAACACATGCAGTCATGTCATCAGTGTGTGCAGGAGGAACAGCAGGGCTTAGAGATAAGGAAAAGTTATGGATACAGTTAAAAATAATGAATGGACTTCACCTAGGAGGGAAAGCAGGCAGAGAATGAAATTAGAGTTTGCAATCATATGACAGTAGATAAAGGAAGTGAGCCCGGAGGCAATTAGGAAGGCTTGTCCTGAGTCCAAAAGAGCCATCCCAGCATCCCAGAAGGTTCAATCCCCCCTCTCTCAGTCCTGAGTGACTCGCTGGTGCAGGGCAGGGCACAGTGAGCAAAGCAGCCCCTCCTCCTTGCCCCTGATGAGCCTTGGAGCATCACCCCAGAGGAGCTGGGGCTTTGTGCTACCACTGCAGGGCTCTGGTTCTGGTGTGCTGTGGTGGCACAGGGCTCAGCAGGGCACCAGGCAGGGCCAGGGCTCAGGCTGCAGGTGACTGTGGTGCCACCAGCAAGGTGGAAATCACTTCACCTGAAATGCCCCCAGTGCAGGTTGCGAGGCATCAAAATTCCTGGGGCACTTTCTAGGGAAGAGAGCACCAGGGTAGGACATGAAAGAGATTAAAAGAGATAGAAGAGATGCACTGGAAGGTGGCAAATTGGAAGGGCAGCTCTGAAGGCAGCCCAGGATCCCCCTTCAGATCCAGAGATCCCCCTCTAGACTGAGATGACAAGCTAGAGGCTGACTGAAGTGAGCTGAGGTGAATTCCAACCTGAAATCCAGCATCATCCTAAGAGAATTGCTATCCCTGGGCTAGGGGGGTATGTGGCCTTTCTGATTTTATTTGCAATGCTAGAGCAAGGAGACAAATATTTACTGGGATGTTTATTTGAGAACAAGTTGGTGGGAAGAAGAGCATGGCCGATATCAAAGGAATGCTCATTCGTGTCACAGCCTTTGGAAGCAATGTTTATGATTAATTCATCTTTCTATGATCAGCACTATCCACAGAGTGTTTGCTATTTATTTATTCATTTATTACCCTTTTCTGTATCCATCAGAGTGATTTATAACATATAATGAACTGAAGATCATTAGTGCGTGACTGAAGAACTGGTACAAGCTTATCTTCGGGACATTGCTCGGCAAAGCACCAAATTCTCTTCTGAATTTATTTTCCCCCATCAATACATCATCTAGGATGTGGTGTTTTCTTGAGCCTGGCCATTCCGAAGATGTTATTTCCCTTTGGGAGGCCCTGGTTGTTCGAATGTTCAGCAGTTGACAGCTGCCTGGAACGCACTACAAAAGAATTAAAGCCAACAACATTTCTATCTTTTCATCTTTCTAGCCTTAGACTGAATCAGGCACTGGCTGCTACTTGTTGCTGCTATTCATGACATAGCTGGTGTTGCTGTGACCTTTTCTCTGTTATGGTCTTATCTGATGTTTGCAGGACTTTGTATAATTGAGGGGTTTATGTGTAGAGATGTTTCTGGGTCATTTTCTCTCTGAATATGGAGGAATTTATCATTGGGGAAAGGTGCTGCAGAAGTGACATCACAGCATGAAATCCCCCAGGAAGTCATGAGGCAGTTACAGGAAGGAGCAGCTCGGTGCTCCTCTGAGCAGGTGGCCCCAGCCCTGGCCTCACCCAAGCCCAGCTGGGCTGTCCCAGGTCACAGGAGGCAGGAGCTGTGGCAGCAGGGGCAGCCAGAGCAACTTCTGCTCCAGAGCTGTTCTCATCCAGCAGAGCTTGGGGCAGTCCAGCAAACAGTAAGTGAAGTCAGCACGGGCTGGAGGGTGTTTTCGGTCCAAGACACCATTTCTGACAGTCCTGCCCTGTTCAGGCTGCACAGCTGCACAGAGGAGCATCCTGTGGTCTGGCAATGTTAAACAATAGCTGTGTCAGATGTACCAGGCAAGGCTGCTCTAACTGCTGCTGGTTGAAATTTTAGCCAGATCAACAGACCCATTTTGGGCCCACATCTACAATCCCTTCTCAGCTTCCAAATTCAGTGGCAAGGCTGTACATCCACCACAGGGTTCTCTCATCACGCTGGGCATCGCTGCAGTTCTGTAACCAGCCCATCTGACAGCAGATGGGCAGAGGATCTGCTGCTATGAGGAATCAGTGGGCAGCAAAACACACCTGGGCAGTCTGCTGCACCCACAGCCTGGCAGGCAGGAGCTCAGACACCCCAGTGCTGCCAGCACCACGCTGGGGTGACAGGGATGGACACCCCAGTGCTGCCAGCACCACACTGGGGTGGCAGGGATGGACACCCCAGTGCTGCCAGCACCACGCTGGGGTGGCAGGGATGGACACCCCAGTGCTGCCAGCATCATGCCAGGACATCTCCACCCCTCTCAGTGGCTTTCTGGGAGGACTGGCACTACCCAGACAGGATGTGGTCTGTGCCAGAGAATGAGGGAAGCTGGTAAAAAGGCAGAAAGAATGGAAAATGTTAGCTGCTGTTTCTGTTTAGTTTTAGGAACTGATCCAGCTGAGATAATAACAGAAGGGTTCCCTTTGCCATGTCAAATATGCAGGTACTTTGCAGTATTAAGATTTGATGTCCTGTTCTTATAAAACTGGCCCCTGCTGACTATGGGAAGAGAAAGTTGCCCATAAACAATGTTTTATTTCTTATTTAACACAAATTCTTGGGCAAAAGGAGTCAATCAATTTTTCATAAAGTATAAAACAGAGATAAGTGCTTGGGATCATGTGTGACTCCCTGTCAAACAGAACCGATAAGTCCATGATGCAGTACAGGGAGTGCTTTGCAAGTATTGTCCAAGTGACCTTTTCATTAGTTTGCCTTAAGCAGTTAATCTCTTTTTTCCAGGATACAGACTATTTTAAGTCCCATTACATCATGCATGTATTTTAAATATTAATTTTCCTTGCATGTCATGCCTAGGAGGATTTGGTTGTTTTTTACCTTGTTTTAATGCTGTCCTCCCTATCTTGCTGAGCTTTCCAGCAGAGTCAGAATTAAGGAGCTTCCAGGCAAGAACCAAAAGTGCTTCTTTGCAGGGAGTATGTGATGCCTGAGGGGCAGGATGTGGAACCCTGTGATTTAGCAAAGACTGCCAGGCCAGAAGCAAGGATTGGACCTTTGCAAAGATAGCCTGTGATGGCAAGGGAAATATAGGGTCAATGAGTGGAGGCATTTACTGCCTGTGTGTGAGGTTCAATAAACGGGAGAAATGCAGGCCTGAGCCAGTGCACCTCAGCAGGGCTCCAGCTTCCACAGAAAAATACTTGAAAATGATTTAGAAGTAAAAAAAAAGGCCTCAAAAGTGTCACAGGCATGCTGTTGTTTCTGACTTGTAAATAATTTCAAACACCCTGTGCCACATAGAGAAAGAGCTGCCACCTGCCAAGGGAGCCCAGAGTCTTTAAACAAAGCTGTTCCCTGCCCCATGCTGACCCTTGCAGTGCAAAAAATGCCTGGACCACACCTTCAGTGTTCCCATCTCCCTGTATTTGGAGTCACTGGTCTCATAACAACAGAGCCCCAGCAGAGCTCAGCTTTGTGCAGGGTTCACACTTTATTATAAGCCACAGTCAAAAGAACAAAAATAAATCAACTTTGTTCTCCGGAGCTGCGGGTAAAGCAGAGATGACGGTATTTATAAGCGAGGTTGCAAAGGATAAAGCAGGACCATGTTTTGTTGATATCCAGGGGTAACACACAGTGCTGAGCCCTGTGTCTCCTCTCCAAAAGGGCTTGCTTTCCCTGCAGGGGGGAGCTCCTGCCAGGCTGTCCCCGCTCTGCACAGCTACACAGTCACTGCGCTGCTGCTGGAGCAGCTCCACAGGATCCCTGCACTGCTGCCAGGAGGGACCGACCCCTGAGCACCCCTGGACCCTGGAGAAAGGACAGGGATGTCTTCCAAGTGCTGCTCTCAGGCCTGGAGGCATAGATTGCAGGTGGGAGCCCTTATTTTTGTTGTGGGCATGTTTTCTGCTTCTCTTCAAGCAAATTTGCTGTGAGAGAGAGCATCACGGAAACACTCCCCCATCAGATGGATATAGTTTATGTAAGTTAGAAAATGTGTCAGGGTTCTTGAGAGCAGTTCAGGGAAGTCTTGCCTGGACTGATGGCTCTTTCTCAAACTTTCTGGAGGGCTGGATCTAGTGGAACAATCACCTGGCATGGTCCCATCCAAAAAAGAATCACCCAGCCATGGTGTCACAGCCTGCTGAAGCCAAAGTGAAGAGTCAGTGGCCTGAGACCACCATCATGAAACAAGGAAAGCAAGGAGCCAGTGTTGCATATCTGATTTAGCCCTGTCCCCTGCCCTGCCCTCTGTTCTGGTTCCTCTGCCACGCCTGTGGGACTCTTCAGGACTCTCTTCTCTGGGTCCCAAGCATTTGGGATTGCTCCTAGGAACCTGCCAACTGGGTTGCCCCCAAGCCCAGATCCCACCATCTCAAAGACCAGAGCAGATCAAATCTGCTCCATAGAGGTTCTTCATCTCCCCAGAGTTTCCATCCTCTTCTCCAGGGCTGAAGAACAGTGGAGAAACCATTCACTCACTTCCCTCAGTGTATTCCCTCAGCAGGCCTGGGATTTCAAGGACAGAAAAGGGATTGTCCCCAGTACTGCCAGGAGGAGTAGGAGCTGGGGAGGATTCCTTTCCATTGTCCCCTACAAGAGTGGCAGGTGGCTGAGGCAAGGAGAGAAATAGAAAAGAGGAACCTCCCTGCTCCCCTGTAGCCTTGATTAGCTCCTCAGATCCAGTGTCTGACTCAGTTCTATCCCAGGAGGAGGGCTAAAGGGGCAGGAGGCCACTCTGGAGAACTGGGCTAAGAAAAAGGCTTCCTTGCAAGGTTCAAGAGTCCTCACTAGTTCATGTCCTCATTAGTTTTGGCCATGGCCATGCTACACTATTGTTACACTCCCTGCAGAGCCAGAGCAAGGAATTAAAACATTTGTGTTATTTCTATAGTCATGAATTTCTGAAGTTTTTTGTGCAGCACTTCTGTATTTTCCCCTCCTTCTCATCAGTAACACCCAGGTTCTTCTGTCTGTTCATATTATGCAAACAATTTCACAGTTCCAACAGCACCTACTCTGAGAGTCCACTTCTCCTCCCCTTGATGCATCTCCTGAAGATTTGACCTATGAAACCCACACCCTGGACCATTCTTGGACAGATTTTTTATTCTCAGCTTCTGTTGCAACCTTAATAAAAGTATTTCTTTTTCAGCAATGGCTTTTACACTTTTTATTATCCAAAGGGACTGTCTTCCCTGCTTCCCTTCCTGTTTCTGAAGGGAGGTTCAGTCCAGAGTCACACTAAAACAGCACAAGTTTAAAAAGTAAAGAAAAGCACTTTCTGTATGGGTAAGGCTGAGTGTCCAGATGTGATGGGCCAGTGGCTGCACTCCGGATTCTGTCCAGTCCAGGAGTGTGACACCAGGACCTCTCCCCTGGCGATTCAGCCAGCAGGGGAGAGAGTTTAACTGAGAGGCACTTCAAAAGCCAGAAATACTTTCTGAATATGTAGGAAGTCAGATGAGTGTTATCTCAAACCGAAGAGCTAAACAGTGGTCGTGGCTGCTTGATGAATCGTTAGCAAACTGAACGTTCTGGATCCAGCAAACTGAACGTTCTGGATCCAGCAAACTGAACGTTCTGGATGGCTCCAGGCCCAGCTTGCCAGGGCCGGGGTCTGCCCAGCGAGCTCCTCGCAGGACCTGACCCCCGGCGTGTTCTGTGCACCGGGAACATATGGACACGATCTGGTGCAGACTGTTGTGGCTGCTCCAACACGCGAAATGTAAATCGTGAGGGTGAAATCGCGAGGGGAGCTGATCTCCGCGTTGGATTAGACAAAATACCAGCGCGCACGCAGATAAGCACAAGTGTGAAGTGTCCGGCAGGAGGAGGTTTCGCATTCCGCCTGACTCAATGGAGCCTTAAAATAGCACTTCCCAATGGAATACTTTAAACAAAGACATCCAAGGGGTTATTAATACCATGGGAGAGAAACGGGTTTCATGTATTCCAGCACAGAAGGGCAGAAAGGGAGCGGTGCGTGTCGAGCCCTGTCCGGGCGCGGGCAGCCCCTGCCGGGGGCAGCTCTGCCCTTCCCCGGCTCCGGCTCGGGAAGCAGCGGGGCTGCCCCCGGCTGCAGGTGCCGGAGCGATCTGCCAGCCCTTCTGCAGCCCTGCAGGGCAGGAAACACGAGCTCCAGAGGCTGGGAGATGTGCCGGGGTGCGGGGTGAGCGAGCGGGGCTGCTGCCGCACCCCGCCCCGCTCCGCGCCGGCTCTGGGGGCACAGCTCGGTGTGTCCCACAGCCTGGCCGACACACGGGCTTTTGGACACGGCCAGATCAAACAGCGGCTTGGGATCTGTTTTGGAGTTTCCCCCGCCCCGGTAAATGTCCTGTGGGAGAGCGCCAGCGAGCAGCAGCCTCTGCGTTTGCCTCTGCTCTTGGTGCGGGGCAGGAGCTCTCTGCTCTCCGTCTGCACACGCTCCCTGCCCGCTTGTGAGGGCCACCTGCTCTGTGCCCGGCCACTCCTGCCCGCTGGGAACGGTGCCGTGGTTCCCCTGCTCCGGCAGGCACGCTGGCATCCTGCGGGACAGCCCTCACCCCTGCAGCCAGCCCGTGCCCTCTGCCCTTTCGCAAAGGGCAGGGGAAGTTTGGCAGCTGAGACCTCTCTAATTTTTTGGCCGTCCCTTTGCTGTGTCTGACCCCATTCCCACCATTCCCTGGAGCCCCAGATTCTCCAGCTGTCATCTACATCTCCAGCTGCCATCTACACGTAGATTTCTTCGTGGATTGTTTTCTTTACCCAGGTCTCAGGAGAGACAAGAGCAGAGGAGGTGCATGAGCACGGCTTCCTACGTTTGTTCTCTGTACTGCAGAGAGAGGAGGGAGGTACTACAGAGCATGCAGAGCTCTCACCGAACCTGAGAAACCTCTCAGCTTTTTGTATCTCCACCTCTGCATTCCTGCACATCACGAGCAGCACCAGCCTGGGAGGTACATTTGCACCACGCTGAATGAAATGTCCTGGCGCTCTGATGTCCTGCTGCCACCACGGACAGTGACCCTGCAGGACTGTCCCTGTCCCCACATCGACCCTCGTGTGGCTCTGCCAGGTGTGGCACATCCTTCTCCCAGGACACCTGTGTCTGCCCAGTCCCACTGGACTCTCCCAGTGGGAGTAGCCAGAAAACACAGTGGAAATCTCAAAAGATCAATGGGACTGGGAAAAAGATGGGGGTCATGAAAAGCTGTGTGAAATGTCCATGCTGTGCTGTCATCTGTGCTGCCAAGGAAGGGGAAAGGAAATAGGGGCTGCATGAAGGAATTGAACTAAATGGGCTGTTTTACCCAAAAAAACACCAAGTGGTGAATGCAAGAAGCAGGAAGGTTTCTCATTTCTCTGGATTTTCAACCACTGTGGGGTGACTTTGCCAGTAATAAATAAAAATGAAATTTGGTCTTCTTGTTCCATTACAGGCATTTTCAATAGCAATTTTCAGTTCTTTTGTCTGTCTTTCCCTTTTGTCAGCAGAACCACTGAGGTGAAAACACAGAGGTCAGGGAAATTGTGCAGGTTTAAAAAAAAAATGTGTGTTTTTTTTGGTGTGTTTATTTGTTTGGGTTTTTTTTTTTAATATTAATCTCTAAATCTGTGTAAAAATCTAAGACAAATAGATATTGGAACATTATTTCCCTCAAGCCTGAAGATGAATCCTCCCCATCAGCATTCACAAGTCTTTGGGTTTATAAAATTTTGTACAGTTAAACTTCACTGATAAAAAAGCACTGCTGAGAGAATTGGGATGAGACTCAACAGCATGAAAGACAGGCTATCCCACTCCATAGAGATTAATAGCAATTAATACACTTTACAAGATGAGATTAATAGACCCACACATTTGAATGAGCCCTCCTTAACCAGCTTTTACAATTTCTAGAGATGTGAATATGATGGGAGAGCACAAACCCACAGCACTGGCAGGACTGCGGGAGCAATGTGGCATCTGGTGAAATCTGTGATGAACTAAGAATTTATCCCGGTTGGAAGTTTCCTGTAGACTGTTTCATCTCAGTGAAATGTCCTGAGAGCTGACTGGCAGGAGAGCTTCTGCAGGCTTCTCTGGTCCTACTGCTGATGCCCAGGGCTCTGCAGTGCACTAATGTGCTTTGGGGGGCCTAAAGATTTGATTAGTTTGGTTTTAAGCAACAGCTCTTGATGGAAAGTCAGCAAAGGCTATGGCTGTTAAGGACTGTCAAATGTTCATCTGCTACAGCCAGTCACAGATACACTGGTTACTGTCACAAAATTTAGCTAAGTTTTTGGAAATTGACTGATTTTTTCTTGTTCTTCAGTTTTCTATGTTTGGGGTGAGGCACGTGGCCCCATAGTTGTGGTTCATATCTCATCAAAAATATGAATAGCAAGGATGTGCGATTATGTTTTCATATAAAAATATTGTTGTCGAGTTACAATACAGGGTCTGTTACTACCTCAAAAACATTAGGGAAAGACAGACTATTGTAAGCAGACAAGCAGAAGATGATTTAAAATGAACATGTATCAACTCAAAACTTCCTGTCAGCTCTGCTGTGTCTCCCTGCAGGGCTGTGGCAGATTTACCTCCGCGGGGCACGGCCCCGCAGCCGCCCCGGTGTGCTCTGACCTGCCCAGCCTATGGGCACTGCGGGGACAGCCTGCAGTGCCTCATCTTCCAGAATGCACACTTTTTCCAGCTTGAATTCCTGACACCGAGCACACTCCTGGGACACTGTCCAAACCCAGGCAGAGTGAAATCCTAAACTGTCCATGAGACAGCATTCACGGAGCAACAGACTGACAGAAATCCTGGCGAGGAGTTTCCAAAGCAAACATCGTGTGTGCAGTGATAGGATCTGAGAGGGAGGGGTTTTTTTTCTGGAGTCAACCTTTCTTGTTTTCCTTATGGCAAACACTAATGAACTCAATGGTAAAATATGGCATTTCCCAAACAACAATCTCCTCCCCGAGATGCACCATCTCCGGTACGGGCCTGTCATCAAGCCTTCGCCTTTAATCACTCAACACATGTTTTGAATCCACATGTTCATATGGTAATAACTTCATTCTATTAGTTTTCATTTGTCAGACCAAAATGCCCTTTAGGTTGGAGCATGCTGTAGGACACTGTCCAGGCAGGTTATTCTTAGCAACAGATGAATTTAGGAAGAAAAGGCAGGTCTGCAGTTCTGCATTTGCTTTTATTGCTGCTCCTGTCACAATTGACCCCCAACCTCTCCTCCAGCCCCTTCTCACACAGCAGCCACCATCAACTGCCCACTTTGCTCTGTGCTTTACATCAGTTACTAAAAAATGACAATGAGACCATCAAACCCAGCTTGTTTGGGCCATGAAATTCCCTTTCTGCCTCTTTCCACTACACCCGTGGCAAAAAATTCATGTCTCAGCAAGATTCTGACAAATCCAACAGAACTGGACTGGTGTAATTCTTCCCTGTGAGGGTGGGGAGGTCCTGGCACAGAGCAGCTGTGGCTGTCCCATCTCTAGAGATGTCCAAGGCCAGGTTGGATGAAGCTTGGAGCACCCTGGGATGGTGGAAGGGGTCTCTGTGCATGGGAAGGGGGTAAAAAGAAATGAGTTTTAAGGTCCCTTCCAACCCAACCCAGTGTGTGATCCTGATTCTGTGGTGCGTGCAAAGATGGTCTGCAGTGGTCCCTGTCACTGTTGTCTGCCCAGTAACCCCTTTGGCCCTAGAGGCAAGGCAGCTTCTCAGTGAATAAAGGCAGCAGGAGCCTGGAGCTGAGATCTCCTCAGCCACCTCACACACCACAGTGCAGCAGCTCTGACACCCCAGCTAGATCCTATCTGCTCCTACTGCACAGTGGGGCACTGCATTTAGTAGTGCTATTTGTTTCTTGCACAGGAGACAAAGCAGTTCTTGGGAGGCAGTTGGAAAGCAGAGATTACTCTGTCAAGGATCTCTCAGAAAGCAGCTGCCATGAGAACCATATCAACACTGAATCTCTCCTGTCTGCTTTCCTCTGGGACATTGCATTTCCAAGACGTAACTCTGTGCTCAGGTTCATGCTCTGAGCTCTGCACTCTCCCCATCAGATCTTCCATAAAAATTAATTCATGGCCTCTCCTGAGCAGGAGGTGTTCTTGAAGATGACACCCTCCCCACCCAAGGAAATAGTTTGAGGCCGCCCAATAAATTACTGGTGAGATGGTTGTTTCATAATGGCTCCTAATTGCCCTGTGATGATCACAGATATCAACCATATCTCCCAAAAGGCTATTTTAGCCTATATATGGTCAGAAGATCATTGGGCCAGCATATTTGTTTTGTTGTGCTAGAATCAGATAGCTAGGGCCCATCTCTGACTCCAGTGGGGTGGAGACAGAGCACTGCAGAGGGTGATGCTTCTGGAATTACAGAGCCTATGAATTTGAATATGAGTTATTCAAGTTATTGTTCCTTCACAAAGAACAAATGCTGGGAAGAAGGAGAAGAGCGAGAAACAGCAGGAGAAATATTAGGGGTAATAAAAAAGCCAGAGAGTCATTGCACCAGCCCTCTCAGTTCGGTGTGCACTTGCTCCCTTGGAAGATTTTGCTCACTGCTTGGAGTAAATTCTTGAGGAATAGGATATAATTTTCAAACTACTTCTACCATTTTATTCTTGAATTTCTCTACGACCTCTGTCAGAAGGCACTGTTGCAATGACTGTATTTCAAAGTGACTTCCAGGTATGAAACCAAGACCACTTTAAAATTGAAAGAATTGTAACAGGGTTGGTTTACAAGCCTTACTGCTGATTTACATGAGCAGAAGTGCAACTGAAGGAATGAAAGTCTATTTGTGCTGCTTATGCTAATAATTTTCCACAAGTCTCCACTGCTGAATGAAAACCCGAATCAGTCCATTGTGGAAACAGAATATGTGCTGTCAGAATAAACATTTCTCTTTACCAAAGGGACACAGTGCACATGTTCAAACAAAAGTCTCTGCAGAGTAAATCCATTATTATACATATTGTCATAGCACTGCATCAAACCATAGGTAAAAACCTGTCAGTGCACTGTCCCTGACATTACAACACAGAATAAATTTTTTTTCCCTATATGTTAATAAGCAGGATTTTCTTTGAAGGATATATATTCCTATTATATATTCCTATTATATATTCCTATATTCCTATTATTCCTGAGATGCAATTACACACAGCCTTAAAGCAGTTCTATATTCTGATGAAACCTAAAATGCAACTTTGTAGAAGAATATGATAACTCAGGGATCCCAAAGTTCCCACAAGTTGATTCACTGCATATTTGTACTTGTGAATTGCCCAGAGCTGCTTTTCAGTGTGCAGGGAGAAGCCATAAGAAAAAGAAGTTATCTAGATATCTGTGTCTATGCTTTGAAAGAGCCAGGGTTTATTATTTCAAAAGTCATCAGTTTAGTACATTTCCCAGGAAAATTTCTGAACAGGTTTTGGATAACAGCTGACTGCTAGCATCTCAGTGTTGAACTGAAATCTTCAGGACAACACTTGCTCCAGGGCTGTGATTTGCTGCATGGAATTGCTGTCAAAAGCCAAAATAGCAGCCTTTCATACTGCTCAGTCTATTCTTCAGCCTAAGAATGTCCTGACTGCTGGGACACTCCATCCCAAGCCCACACCTGTGTTCCAGAGGGAATCCCACTGTAGCCTCCATCCTCTGATGCCCTCCCTTTTGGTGTCAGATGAAAACCCCATAAAAAGAACACTGCAAATGTTATACCCTTGACTTTTCAGGATGTAGCAGATCCAACAGCATCTCCACACCAGGCTTGGTGAGACAAAAACCCCTGCCCATGCTGTGATCCCCAGAGGATGTGATCCAGGCACCTTTTCTGATGCTCTCACCTGTGATTGCTCTGGCAGGGAAGGGTTTTTCTCTTCAGAAAGAGATTTTCAGCCTCTTGGGTTATTTCCTCAGATAAAGAAAGAGATTCTGGAAGAGCCCCTTCTCCTTTAGCTTTGGAGGGTTCATTACCACCCCATCCCTCACAGACCAGCTGGGTAACAGCTTATGTAAAAACCAAGGGTTAGCTTGCAATAATGTATCGTCCCACGAGGCCTCAGAGGCTTCTGAGCAGGTGCCTGAAGGGAACTTGAGCAGAAATTACACCTTGGTTTGGTTTGTTTTTTTTTTAAGCTTGTTTTCTTTATTGCACAGGAGAGAAATCCATCAGTAAGTGTCTAGAACTTGGAGCAACAGGGACATTGAAATAACCTCATTTAACAAGAAAAGAAGCAGGATCAGAAGCAGGAAATCACTCCTTGAGAATGTGGCAGGTTTTTTAAGTGGAAGCTCTGGGGTTGCCAGCCCTAACTTCTCAATGGGATGGAAATTTGAATGTTTTGATGAGGAAAACTGATTTGGGCTATTTTTTTTTTTTTCTTGAGCAAACTGGAGACACTGAATGTCCTGACATTGCTCATTTTGTCCTCAGCTCTGCAGCACCCTCCTTCACATTGGACAAATATAGACAACGGGCTTTAGAGAGCTCAGAACCTCCAGGAAACTCCAAGAAAACCTGTGCTCTGAGAGGGAGTAATTTCATTTCATTGCTCCAGGTAAAGACAAAATTCTCCATTCCTCTGCAATATGGGCCCTACAGTCACATACGAGCAACCTGCCCCCAGCAATTCTTATCCTTTGAGATGCAGGAAACTACATTTGCACAGAGCTGGAGACATGCAGTGAAACCAGAGCCCCCCTGTGCTGTAGCAAATCTTGCACTGGCAGCAGCCCCAGGAGAGGAGGAGAGGAGGAGAGGAAGAAATCATCCCTCTGTTCCCAGGGGTTTCACACAGCCAGCAGCGTCCCCAGGTCGTGCAGAGCCCCATGCACACAACCAAGCTCCCAGCAGGAATGATTTATCTCCAAAAGAGAGTTTATTTCTTTTAGTGATTCTGTAAAGTGGCTTTTCCACTAGAAAAGCTCCTTTCCAGCAGCTCTCGCATGTCCAGGCCTCGAGGGCCTGCTGGAGACTGTCTCCACAGAGCTTGCTGCTCCTGCCTATAAATAACATTTCAGATGCCCAGGCCACACAGTCACACTGCAGGAAAGGTCAGCAGGAATCGTCATCACCCAGAGGGATCACTCTCCACAACTGCCCCACGGCTGAGGCTGCTCTGGACTGCAGCCAGTGCTCTGGACCTTATCAGGGCTGGATCTTGCTGGGAATTTTTGGATGAAACATTTTATTGGAAAATGCTGATTCATAGACATCAAAATGTTTCATGGAAATGCACCAGTTTTTCTGAATTTACACGGAAACCCAGACATTATTTGGATGCACTAGGGACTGGTCAGCTGCCAGGGTATCCCATGGCTTCCAGAGTGTGTCTGCTTGCAGGACAGCTGTGTCCTCTGGGCTGCTCCAGACACAGGAGCCCGAGCTCTGCCAAGGCCTCTGATGGCCTTGCTCTGATGGAGCTCTTGGCAGCCCTTAACCCCCAGCCTGAGATGGGCTGGGGGGGTTTTGTGCTCCTGAGGAATTACCAGGTGCAGTAGGGACTGCGGGCCGCCACTGCTTCTCCTCTTGGGAAAGGAGGGCCAAAGGTCTGGTCTCTTTACAGAAATATAGGTGGATTTTTGTTTTTCTATAAATGACAATAATCCAAGTATCCTGCCACAGGATGGGCAAATGACCTTCAGCTTTCCAGATCTTTCCTGGAGTGGAACCCTGCTGCGCTCCCAGCCTGCCACAGCAGTCCTGCCAGGAGCCTTCCTCCAAGCCTCCTCCCTGCTCCCCTAAACCATGAGCTCACAACAGCTGAGAGTCCCTGACACAGCCCTCTGGCTCACTGCCCTGCCTCGAGCTGAGCTGGGCACGGGCCATCCACCAGCAAAGGTTATCCAGAATGACTCCAGCTTCCCAAGATCCTGGTCCTTGGCAGCCCTTCCCCGTGTCTGCAGGACCCCAGTCAACCTCTGCAGTGCTGCACTGCCACGAACAACAGAATCTACACTGGGATTTTGCCCCAGCAGGGACCATCTCTGGGAAGTCTTTCTATTGTGTGAATACTTTAGGCTGCTCCCATTAATTCTGGGGCCTTGCTGCATGGAAAAATGTGATCATCATCCTTTAGACCACTCCCATGGCTGCTGTCCAGTTTGGGCTGTGATTTTCAAGGACCACAAGACCCAAATCTGACCTTCTCCTAGAAGGGAGTTTCATGAACTTCAGCTGAGATATCTTTGATGCAGAAAAGCTCAAGTCTCCAAAGAAAAAAAATAAGACTTAAAAATAAGACCAATAAGACCAAAAAACCCTGATGCACTGTTCACTGTCCCCAGCATTTTCCAGACACAGCATCCTCTGACCCTCAGTCCTTCAGTGCCTCTCTTAGTGGCACCAAGCTCTGCATGGTCTCCCCTGGGACCAGAGGATGAAACTTTCATTTCTATCACCCCATGACTGCTCTTGTGTCTGCTCCCAGCTCAGGAATTTCCTATGTCTGCTGCAGCATCTGTGTCCCACCTTTCTTCTCCCATTCCCATGGTCTCTCCTTCTCTCCTCATGCTCCCCAGGGCCTCCTCTGCTCCAAGGATGGGAGCCAGGAGGTGGCAAACAGCAGCCATTCCCCTGCTGCCCAGCCAGGGATGTCTTTGTGAAGCAAAACATCCAACATGACACCATGAAGAAATCAGAGAAATCAGCTGTTCCTGTTCCCCTTCCCTGCCCCTCTGGAAGGCTGAAATCCCCCTGGCACCTGGGGCTTCTCTGTGACAAGGGGCAGGGGATAAGACTGGGCAGAAAGGAAAATGATGGTGCCAAGTCCAAGCAATTTTGAGTGGTAAATGAGTAGAAAGTAACAAGCAATTAATAAAATATTCACTGACTTCAGCCCTACTGTGGGACAGGACACTTTGGTGTGTCTCTGGCAAGGCTGATTGAGGCTTCCCCTCTGTTCTCTAAGAGAGGTGCCATGGGGACATTCCACTTTTCCGCCAAGAAATCCCTCTCTCATGCCTGCTCTGGGTACAGGAAGTCCCTTCTCCCTGAAGAGTAGTGTGAATTTTTGGCACTATGTGCCACTTGTCAGTTAAAAATGAGAAAGAGGAAACACAAAAAATTCAGACTTTCAGCTCTGTTTTCCAAGCAATGCTATTCCAACAGCTGAAGATGAATGACCCCTGATCCCTTCCCTCTTTTGCTGAAGGACCTGGAGGGAAGAAGCTCCTCTACAAATCATCACAAATGCAGCTGCATTTCTCTGGTGATCATTTAATGCTGCTGCTTTTCTTGCAGAGCAGAGACAGAGAATTTTATTCAGGTAATAAACCAGCCCAGTCACAGCAGCTCAGAGCAAGTGAAAGTCAAAGTGTCTGGAGAAGGTGAAAGGTACAGAAAAGGGGTTCTCTTGTGAAAAGCAGAGCAGACCAGACCTCCCAGGTCACTCTGACATCCAGAAAAAGTGAAGCTGGACAAAGTTTTACCTGACATGCATCTTGGGTGGCTTTTTTGTGGACAAAGGGAAAAATCTTTCAAAACTGAGCTCTTCACAGGTAGTTTGGAGACCAAAATGGGGGAAGTGTCTAAACAGCATCTGTGATAAGGAGATGCAGGAGAGATTATTGCCTAGACAGCATTCCAGAACTGATGGGAGAGGGAAGATTTCTAAAACAAAACAAACAAAGAAGGAAATTCAGACCTGACAACAAGACTTCCTCTGAGCAAGGTAACATTCATTTGTTTTGCACACATTGCAAACAATGAACTGTGAAGGGCTGGAGAGGAGCAAAGAAGCATGCTTATATTTTTTTGTTTTCTGAGACAATTAAAGATTAAACTATAGATTTCTTCTATTTTTACAGAAACGAACCCAAAGTAATTAAAATGCTCTCAGTCAGCTGTGGTGGGTTATGCTATATATGGTTAACAAACTGACCTACATCCCCAACTTGGGGAAATCTCTGTTATTGCATCAGCTCTGGCTTGGAGATATGATCCATGTGGGATCACACCTGGTGCTGGGAGTGCAGTCTGTGCAGGTGGAACCTTTCCAGCTGATCCTGGCTGTGCTGTCTCCAGGCTGGTCCCTATTTTCTCTCCAGCAGGATGGGTGCTGGCAGGAACAACTGCCTGAGGCTGAAGGGAACCAGAGGTGATGGAAGGGCTCTTGGTGCTGCTAGTGTTTCTGCTCACAGACTGAAAGGAGCCCAGGCTGGCTCTGGCATTTCTGGGGGTCTTGGCAGCCAGCAAGGAGCAGTGCTAGCCTTTATTTTCCACTGCCTTGATCTTTCCCAAAAACTGTAGTATAGCCAAGGCAAAGTCTGAAACATTGCTTTTGATGCTTCCCAAGATGTAACTCAGCATGGAAGAGAGAGAGAGAGAGAGACAGAGACAGAGGCAGAGACAGGGACAGAGAAAAGAAGAGCTGGGAAGGAACAGAAACCAGGACTGTGTTGCTGGGTCAGATGGAGAAAGAGATGTCATTCCTGATTGTCATATTTCCTTGAGTCATTAGTGATACTCATGCTCTTCCTAGAGGTGATTTAGGTACTTGTTCCTTCTCTTCCATTGATACACAACCTGCTCTTTGCCCCAGAGCTCATCAATTGCTTTTCCCTGGGAGGAGGCAGCGGGACCTTGTGGAATGTGGGTAAGTGAAATCCATATCCTTCCTCAGGGGAGACCTTCTCACTCTCCACAGCTCCCTGACAGGAGGGTGCAACCAGGTGGGAGTGAGGCTCTGCTCCCAGGGAGCAAGGGACAGGATGAGAGGAATTGTCCCAAGTGGTGTCAGAGGAAGTTTTAATTGGGTATTAGGGAATATTTCTTCACTGACAGGGTTGTAAAAGATTGGAACAGACTGCCCAGGGCAGTGGCTGAGTTGCCATCCCTGGAGGCATTTAAAAGATGTGTGGATGTGATACCTAGGGACATGGTTTAATGGTGACACAGCAACCCCCAGAGCTGTCCTCTGTCTCCCACCAGTGTGTTTCAGTTCAGAATGACACCCCTTTGTGAAGAACGTGTCTCTGAGCAGCTGGCATGTGCCCACCAGGCCAACCAGCCAGAAAGGAGTAAGCCTTGGAATAATCAGCCAAGGTATGAATGAACAGAATTCTGCCTTCTGTGCGATAACTGGCAGATATGCATCTGTTGTAAAATTCTAGGAGGTACTGGCAGCTTAAACAGATTTTTAAAGACACAAGGCAGGCATAGACATACAACACTCCTTACAGCTTTCAAAAATGGTAAACAGAATATCTGGTTTTGAAAAAGTGAAATTATGGAGCATCTACTTTAACTTCCATTTCCAGAAAAGTACTGGGACAACAAATCGAGCCAGCAACCAATACTGAAACAAATCAGAGAAAAGAAATAAAACCCAGCCATTATGCATGTGTCAAATCTAATCCTTCTGTGACACTTGTGGATAGGGAATAAGCTGTACATGTCATCTATCTTGTGTTTAACGAGGCTGTTGACACTGCCTGACATGACATTGTCTAAAGATTTTTGGGAAAGTGTCGTGTGTATTGCCCCAGGTGGTGTGAAACACTTAGAAAAGCACACTCAGAGAGAAGCTCTCAGTGGGTCACTGTGTCTCTTTGTCTTCTATGTTTCCTCTACAAAGTAGAGCAGAAAATAATTTTATTTACTGGGAGGTGAAGATGGAAGAGGGCAGATGCATGCTGCAGAGCAGCGTTAGAGTGAGATAATAGTTTTAAAAAGAAGTGATGATGTGGGGACAGTTACAGAAACAAACCCAGTGAGAATCAGGCAGGGATTGCACATACACAGTGTACAGAGCAGAATGTTCTGCAGCTGCTCTGTGACCATGAGCCAGCTCAGGACCGTGGGAGATGGTGAGACAGTGTGAGAAGGGGGAGCAGGGGCTGTGCAGTGCAGGCTGCAAACCACATCCCTTCACCTGCCTGCTCAGGGCAGCACAGGCTCTGCTCTGCTCTGCTCTGCTCTACTCTGCTCGAGCATTGCTGACTGCTCTCAGCCACAATGAGGAAGGTGAGAGGCAACAGAAGAGAGCCCAGAGTACACAAAGAGACACCACAAGTCTAGAAAATGAGACACTCAAGGGAAGGCACAAAGACTGAGGGACAGTCTAATGAAAAATTGTCCGAGGGGAACCCTGATCAGATTTTAAATATAAGGAAGACTACCACAGAACGAAACAGAGTGTTTCATTCTCTCTATCCATATTGGGAAGGACTATGAGCTATGGATCTGCGCTTCAGGAAGGAGCTGGAGTGAAAATGGTTTGGGCAAGAGTTGGAATCCTCTCCAACCAAAGACGGTTTTTAAGAACAGGGTGGACTAACTTCTGTCAGGAATGAGGGAGGGAAAGGTGATCTTGGTTTTGGGCAGCAGGTTTCCCCCAGATGTACTCAGCATGCCACATGGTTGTGTGGATTTGGAGGGGTGTGTAATGCTTAGTTCCAGGCTCATGACACACTGTGGTGGTTTGTATTTGCTCCCACAGACATGCTCAGTTTCAGCAGCTGAACTCTGTTCCTTTCCTAAGAGGAGCCTTTTCCCTCAGCCCATCTGTGCTCCTGCTGCCTCAGCCATTCCTCACCCTCTGTGGATGCTTAAAGGCAAGTGACTATGAAACCCCGGCAGAGGCAACCAAGGGGCACCTCAGGAACTCAGGCACATTAAGAATCCCATTTCCAGCCCCAAACCACTGACCATCACCGGAGCCTCTGTAAAGAACAGAAAATGAGAGGGGTCTCTGCCAAAGGCAGCAGTGGTGCTGTGGGAGGAACGCTGCCTGTTCCTCTGGTTCCTGAAGCAGAGCTGTGATTTACACCCCTCGGGAGGCCACTGAGGAAGCAGCAAATCACCTCTTTAGCACGAGTTCAAAAGGCAATTAGACAAATCCATGTAAGAAATACCCGCTGAGGCCATTAAATCTAAAGCCTTTCTCTTGTTGAAGGAAGGACCAGTAGCGGGGTGGGAGAATTGCTACTGCAGATTACCCTGGTTTTCCACATTCTTTTGGCTGGAGATCAGGGGAGGAGCTGGAGGAGCTCAGCCCTGACCCAGCCAGGCCCATCCCTGGGTTCGGGGCTGTGCATTCATCCGGGATGGCCGCAGCCCCAGGGGGCTGTTACCAAACAATTGCAGCTGGAAATGGGACAGAATGCCGTGCTCCCAGTCAGGCACATCTCAGACTTGCTGCCTCCTGGATGCTGCTCAGGAAAAGCCAGGAGCCTTGTCCTGCTCTTCCCTAAGCAAGCCATGGGTTTCTGCTGTGAGGGGTCAGTACAGGATTTAGCTCCACGCCTTTGACAAACAGATTCTCCCCCTTTCCGGTCAAACAGCAGTAAAACAAACCAGGAAAGCAAATGCCATCCCATGCACAGAACACGCTTTTATTTAGCTAGCACTAAAGTTTTCAGATGCAAATAGCTTATTGAGTTGGACAAAAGTCATAGCAATAAATGTTTCTTTCTAACTTCACCCTACCAAAATATCTCAGAATAATAGGATTGTGTTTTTCCAAAAATGTTCTTTATTGATTTACAGCAGTATCACATTCAAGCCCAGCATTAGAGTTCCTTCATTAATGAAATAAGACACAAAAGTCTTGCTATATTAGCGATTTTCACAGAGTAACTCAGTAAGCTATTTTTAATATTCTCATGGAGGCATGCCAGAAGGATAATATTTTTATGTTCTATAGCAGAGAAATATACTTTAAGACAGTTTTGATTGACTTCAAAGTGTGCTTGAAGGCCCAGGCATGTTTTCCATTCCTACAAAGTGACCAAGGAAAGAGGAGCCTTATCTGCAGCCCAGAGCAAAACTCCAACAGAACGAAATCCCAGTGCCAGCAGTGTTTCCCACGCACGGTACCAGTGGAGGTTGAAAATAAAATACAGCCCCTCCTCCCTCTGTGAGGGCATTGAAAGGAATCATGTTCATGCCAGGAACACTGCACTTCCCCTAGGTAACTGAACAAAACCCTCTGGCCTTTCTCTGCAGCTGCATGAGGTGGGAATCCTGCTTCCTTACTTTCCAGACAGCACCACTGCACCTTTTCCAGGGCAGTTGTCCTTCCAATGTCTCTCTGCTCTTTCTATATATTCCCTTGGTGTTCCATCTCAGGAAGAGGGAGCACCAGATCTTGGTGGGTGTTGTGGTGACGCACAGCACGAGCACAGCAACACCTCTGAGCAGCCAGTGCACCTGTGGCTGGACCCAAGTGCAGGCATGATCTCAGCCTCCTTTCTGCTGTGCTGTGACTGTTGCTCTTCATCTGATACCCACTCCAGCCAGTCCCACATTGCAAAGGGCTATTTCAGGCCTAACCAGGGGCTCTTATCAACTTTCAGGCTCATTTTCAGTGGAGCAAATCTCTACTGAGTGAACAGGTTCACACCACACATGTCAGGGAATGCCTGGGGCTTTTAAGGCAGGTTGACATTTAAAGCCAGCTTCAAGCTCTGGTGTAGTGCTAAGGAAGTCAGCTTCCCTCAGGGGATTTTTGGGTGTACAGCACCACTGCTGGTCATCCCCTCTGAGTGCAGAGGCTGCACAATCTGTGGGATGCAGCCCACATTTGGACAAACCACACCTTAGGCAGATTCTGTGCCATCCCCTCTGTGGCTTCACTGGAAGCATCCAAGGGATGGCAAAATTTCCCACCTTCTCAGCATCACTGCTCCCTTCTGATCTCCCTCCCTGCTGGACAGAGCCTGTGTTTCCCTCCTTTCCTTGGAGTGCAGAGCTCACCAAGGTGGCAGAGCACTTTCAAGGTGATGCCCAACCCTTGTCCCTATCCAACACACAGCAGGAGCTGTAGGAAGCTGAGCTGACCTGCCTCACTTGAACCATGCCCACAGATCACCATACCGAGCTTCATGCAAAGTAATAATTAAATTAGGCTGTCAAGGCTTCAAATAGGTAGGGTGTAGTTGCAAATTCTGTAAGCCAGCTTAATGCTCAATCGTGGAAGTTCTTATTTTGAGCAGTGCCTGTGCCAGGACAGCAGATAGGAGATGTTTGCAAGGCTGGGCTTGAATGTGAAAAATCTCTATCCTGGTGTCACTCCCATCACAGACATTCTAATTGAGATTTATTGCCTCAGCTTGGGATGATGCAGAACTCCCTTCTGAGCGATATAAGTCCAGAGGAGGCCATGGAGATGCTCTGAGGGCTGGAGCCCTTCTGCTCTGAAGCCAGGCTGAGAGAGCTGGGAGTGTTCATCTGGAGAAGAGAAGGCTCCAGGGAGATCTCAGAGCCCCTGCCAGGGCCTAAATGGGCTCCAGGAGAGCTGTAGAGAGACTTGGGACAAGGGCATGAGGTGCCAGGATAAGGGGGAATGGCTTCCCACTGCCAGAGGGCAGGGATGGATGGGATATTGGGCAGAAATTGTCCCCTGGGAGGGTGGGCAGGCCCTGGCACAGGGTGCCCAGAGCAGCTGGGGCTGCCCCATCCCTTGGAGTGTTCAGGGTCAGATTGGACAGGGCTTGCAGCAATGTGGGATAGTAGAAGGTGTCCCTGCCATGGCAAGGGGCTGGAATGAGATAAGGGCTCTTCCATCCCAAACCTTTCTGTAGTTCTGTGAGTCTGATACCTGCTGGAGCGAACTTGTTGGCGAGACTGAAGGCACTCTTCGTTCAGAAAGAGTCTCTTGGCAGCTCTCTCTTCTGCTTCCAAATGGCCTCAATTGCAAACAGATGGTCATAATTCTGAAACCCCCAGAACCCCAAGGACAAGACTGCAGCATGCCTGAAAGCATCTTCAGGGATCCCTGGTGAGATCTCCGGAGTGACAGTGATGTTTATGGACGGCATGCATCCGCCAGGAAGGGACCTGTCATGTTTGTGTTACTGTTACCATTCCTCTTCTGCTCCTCACATCTTTGCTAGCAACCACCCTCCTCCTGAGCACTCTGGTGGTTGCAAATGCAGCCCTGAGTACAGAATGTGCAGTGCTTCCCCTGCTGGCTTCACATTAGTCTCTCCTGTAAGCGATTTGGACACCAATACTGTGACAAATCCACCCCCACCTTGGTCTCCATGCCTGTCACTGTGCAGCAAACCATGGCTGCTCGTAGCTGCAGGGGACAGGAGTGCTGGCAACCCAGTGCTCCTGCTGCTGGGGCAGAGCTCCTCTGGTTGGGAACAGGCCAGAGCCTGTTCCAGCCCTGCTCCGTGCTCCTCAGGACTCCCTGCTCCTCATCCTCTCACAGACACAGAGGTTCACTGCTCAGTGTGCACAGCCCTCCTGGTACCACCTCATAATTAAGAGTCTTTATATCCCAGCCTTTCTTTTTCTTCCCCTCTTTCCCTCCCCTGGGCAGCTGGGAGCTGTGCTTTGCTCTCAGCAGTGCTGCTCAGGGTTTGTGTCACATTTCTGCATCCTGACCGGTTCAGCCATCCTTGCCCAAACCGTGTACCACCAAGGACAATGTCTGTTGTCCTGCATCCTGGCCAGAGCAGCACTCGTGGGGCTGTGGTTTTGGGAGAAGCACCCATAAAAGGAGCAAACCAAAATTCAGTGCCCCAAGCTGATTAGTGTTCAACGTTCACTGCTCACAGCAGTGGGTGCTATAGCCCTGAAGCCATCAGCCCCTGCAGCTCTGTAGGTGCTGCTGACCTCCAGAAGATTTAACAAGTGCTTGAAGCTCTCCAGCAAGACCTGCAGCATCAGAACAATGCAGACAGTGAAGAGAGAATATGGGAGAGCCTGGCTTTGTGTTCAGAGGTGCTGGGGGTGCCTGGCCATGTGGAATTGCAGCCATGGCCATGATGGTGGTTAGTCATCAGATGAAGTGTTTGGCTAGTTTTAATGCCAGACAGGAATCACCACCCTGTGCAAGGCTCAGCCAGGCTCCTGTGTCCTGCCCTGTCCACTGGTGCTTAGGACCCTCATTCAGGGCAGCAGTGTTGGTCTCAGTGAGTTTTGTTATCCTCCTGCTTTCCATGAGCATCTTCCCAAGTGTGTGCCCACCTGGAAAGCCCAGGAGCTCTCCAGCTGGCATGAGGGGTGAGGGGCACACTGAGCTGAGCCCCTCCCTGGAGTTCACAGCCATGGCAGAAGGGTTTGTGGGGCACAAGCCTCAGCAATATAGGAAGGAAATACAGGCTCTAGCCCAGCCCCAGCGGTCTGGAGAAGCCCAGTGAAGCTGTAACCACGTGGATCTGTTGTGTCCCCACTTCTCAGCCCCCAGCATTGCCTGCCCCTGGGCAGTAATGGGATGGGGGAATGAGGATGAGGCAGCAGAGGTTTCCTGTATCTTTTGGGAGATGAAATGCAGGGGAAGTAAGGGGTGTGCAGACCCAGGGTTGCAGCAGTAGCTCTGGAGAGATTTTGCTGCTGCTCAGCAGCCTCTGAAGGAACAGACTTCCTTCAGAACCCTGCAGAGTTCTCTATGGCCACGCCAGAAACAGGCCCAATTTGGCCCTAAATGCACATATAATAAAGGCACAGCTGTGAATTTCTTCTCTTCTCATTTTAAAATATATGAGATGGTTTACACAACCCCAGTATGATGCAGCTTTTCTCATCCATGGAGCTCTTCTCCACACACCACCCCAGCAAACTACTGGGAAGCAGCCACAGCACTAAACATCTGTGCAGACACGTTGTGCCAGATGGTACCAAAAAGCAATGCAGCAGTGGGTCTGGAAATGGATTCCTGGAAGTGCCACCCCAATTAGCCTGCCCAGAACCAGAACCAGCCCTGAGAAAGCAGAATCTACAACAAGCTTGGGAACAGAGCACAAGGGCTGTGATCACAGCCTGTCTCTCCCTGGGGAGATTTTGCTTGTCCCACCAACAGAGCAACCAGGCACACAAGGGAGGCCAGAGGGAGCTGCTGGGACAGGAATGTCAAAGGAAGGGAGGGACTAGCCCCAGCCAGCTCCACATCACCAGCAGGTCTCCCTCAGAAGTCTTCCTGGTTGCTTCCATGGTTAGCCCTGGGGGCAGGCTCATCTTTCTGGTTCTCCCTCTCTCCCCATGGGGTCAGTGGCTCTGGCTGCACACAAGTGTGCACCAAGCAGTGGTATGGATCGTGGGGTCTTGCTCTGTCTCCTCCCAGCCCCAGAGCAGTCAGGATCCCACCCTGACTGCTGAAACTTCTCCTCTGGACTTTGCCAGCGAGTCAAACACGGCGGTGGAAGGGCACATGAACCACTGGTTCATCCCCTCTGCAGCAAGTTGGAGGCCAGCCCCAGCTCCCCACTTCCTGGCTCACCATGGAGGGTGGACATTGCTCCTCAAGGAGCCTGGAACCCTGTGGCAGTGCCCTCCCAGCTGCCTGAGGAAGCCAGAACCCAGAACCTGACCCTGGTGCACAAGGGAGCCCCCGGTGTGAACCCACTCTCCCTTCACACAGCAGAGGCGCTCCCCAGGCACTGCACCCCTGGCTGCCTCTACTGATGACAATTTCCACGAAGTTAGTTAAAAGAAGAGCTTGGAGAATGTGCTGAGGATGGTGTGGTGCCCTGTGGCTGCCCTGGCAGTGGTGCAGGGCAGGGGCAGCCCGGGGCTGTGCCTGCGGGGTCTCAGGCGCGTCCCCACTCACAAACACTCGCGCACAGACACGCACGTACAGCTTACGCACTTGCTCTCCTCGCTGTCTCCTAATTTAAAAAGTCATTCAGAGTGAAAATATGTTTCCTCTTTGTGAATGGGCAGATCTAACACAGATGGTGCATTAACTGGAAACATCTTGTGTTCCAGTCTGTTCATAGATTTGTTCTGTTCAAGAACAGAAGGCTCCATTTATGATCATCTCTTCAGTGTTCCCAATCTTTACAGCTTGGAGATACCCAGCTAAATGTTGTGTCAAATCATCACCTCTTCCCCTCTTCCTAACACTACCAAAGCAGAGGTTTCAAGGGTATCAGTGTCAGCAGTGAGGCATGGGTGGAACCTGCTGGTGTGGAGCAATGCTGCCGTGGCATTGGATTGCAATGAAACCTACAGTGCTTTGTGTCTCCTGAGACAGCTTTCTGCGACCCTTCTGGGCTTGCTGCTCACCACCTGAGAGCACTGAGGCAGCTGACCATGAACCACGGCCAGGGAAACTTTCCTAGACGTTTCTACATAAAGGTGTAATTTTCTTTTATATAAGAAAGCATCTTTTGAAGGAACAAGTGCAACCCTCCTGAAATTGCTGGAGATTGCAAAAAGTCCCAAGATAAGCTGGCCTAAAGAGACAAATTACCCTGAAGAGCTATTTAAGCTTCATTTCTTAGCCCATTTTTCAATTAGGCTATTTTACCTAGGGAGTTCCTGCAATAAATGTCTTTCCCTGTCGGAATCTCTGCTTGGATACATGCATGCTTCCTCACTGTGATATGGTGGATATTCCCATTAGCCTCCAGAAATAACTTCTTTTCAGAATCCTCCTGATTTTTTGGTGCCAACGAGCCTTGGGTGCTCCCAAGTCCTGCAGGTTAAATGCTCCCTGAGATAACACGGTGTTGTTCTTGCAAGAGGATGTTTTCTTTTTATCATTTCAGGGCTATCAGGTTTCATACCACACATCACAGTTTCAGCCCCAAGTTTCACATGTCCAGATATCATTCACATGCCATTCATCAGGCTCAATCATGAATTAAGAACTGTGTCCTGGATTGAACTTTACCCCTCACTACCTCTCAAAATCAGCTGCAAAAGAGAGGGAGATGCTCAGCACAACCTGACCACAGGTGCTCTGATCAAGGACCTCAAGAATGTGCAAATCATTGAGGCAACACAGAAATAACCACAAATATAAACAAGATGAAACAAAAACTCAGACTGTGCATGGAGCTATAAGCACTCTTTCCCCAGTGTAGCAGGGAGAGGAAATGCTATAATCACTGACACACTCTATTTAACTACAGGCATGGTTACAAGGGAAGGACAACAGGCAGAGCCTGGGTGTGGAGTGCTAAGGCTGGATGGGCAGTGAGGTGAGGAGACCCAGCTGGGTGCTGAGCAGTGGCCTGGAGCAGCGGGGCTCAGCCCCAGCCCAAGAACAAACACACAGCAAACCATGGTGCTGCTCATTTTGCCATGCCCAGGCTGCAGTAGGCAGCAGGATGAGGTCACTCATGGAAGTGTTGCAGGACCTGCTTGAAAGCACACGGAGATGGAGCCAGAAGGCTCATGACAAACAATTATCCCTGTCTCTATTTGATTTCTGAAAGAGGACACTAAACTGCAGCTTAGACACATAATGAGATGGAAATTAGTTTTAAAAACATTTAAAAACGTACCTGAAAAAGAAATGGAAGTGACTCACATATGTCCTTCCATGGGAGGTGACTACAGAGTTGGGCACAGCCTTGGTTTTGAGTAGAGACCTGGCAGCTGGGCAGGGACACCACAGGAGTGAGCAGAACTAGTGAAGGGATGGGGAGAGAGGACCTGACTCAGTCTCCCAGCCACCCTCCTCACCCTGCAGGTGATGTCCCCATCCAGCAGAGAATGTAACCCTGTCTGGGGAGCGTGAGCAGGGCTCCACACAGCCAGTGGGCTTCTGTGCTGGAAGCTGAACTTGGGACTTGCCCAAAGCAGCTGTGGCTGTCCCATCCCTGGAAGTGTGCAAGGTCAGGTTGGCCAGGGATTGGAGCAGCCTGGGATAGTGGAAGGTGTCCCTGCCATGGCAGGGGGTGGAACTGGATGAGCTTTAAGGTCTCTTCCAAGCCAAAGCATTCTGTGATTCCATGAAAATGAGATTTCAGGTGACTGTCAGGCTACTCAAGAGGTGGATGCAGGAGGCAAAGACCAATCTGTCCACGAGAGGAGTTCTCTGCAGTTTCTCTGCCATTTCTGTCTGAATGCATCCTGATGTGTTAGAAATTGGGAGAAAACAGTTCTGCAGTGTAGCCCTCCCTTGACAAGGCAGTTCCTTTATCCTGCAAACTGCAGCTAACAAGGGCCAGGAGCCAAGAGCAACGCCGATCATGAGGTGTCAGGAAATGTTTGCCATGACTTCATCCTTAAAATAACCCCTGTAGACATTTTGCTCAGCAAAGAAAGGTCCTACCCAACCTCTTGGTGCACAAAGGAGCACAGACCCCCAAGGAGCAATGATGGGTCAGACAATGAATTCCTATTAAATGATAACCAAGTTCCAGATGGCCAACAGGGAATGGAGTGGGGCCACAACTGGGCCCAAGGGAGAGTCTTTGTCCTCTGCCACCACTGCTTTGATTGCTCAGCCAGACTGAAATCTTGGGAGAGCTTTGAAGCATGCAGGCAAGTGGGGTTCTCCCCTCCAGCTGGCTTAAAGAAAAAATAGATCCTTGGAAACGAATAGACCTCTCAGTGTCTTAATAGGAAAGTGATGTGTGTGGTGCTTGTACAAGTGAGACACAACTCAGAGCTCTGTTATGGAAATTTTCCTCTGTGACAAATATGTTATGAATGACTTGTCTTGAAAACATGCCAGCATGTAGGTGCTGCTATCACAACATTCGGTGACTTTAACTTACTGTGAGCGTTCCTGTGATAAATCATGGAAAACCTTGCTTGGGCTATCTTTAGTCGCTGCACTGTTTCACTCTCACAAGTCACTCACAGCTCTAAAAATACAGTTTATATCATTGGATTCCTGGAATTCCTTTAGCTCTTACATTCTGATTTAAGTGGCATTAAAGCTGGGCTGCGCAGTCCGAGGCTGCAGGCTGATGTTTCACTGTGGATTAGATATCACCTGGGTTTAATACAGGGTTTGCAATATTTATTTGATTTGGATCCAAAGGCAATTTGAAAAATCTTCCTGTAGATACACCTCTTACCTGGCTATGTGGAACAAGGGCTAGATTTTTGCCTGGGACTAGATAGTAATTTAATAACCATTCCAATATAGAATTAAACTAAAACACATGCTCACCACAAGAACTGAGTTGAGACTGTGGAGTTTTCTCCTCAAAACCTGGAGGCATCTGGTCTCTTCTGGCCTCTGCACTGTGATCTTGTGTTGACTTCTAGGTCAGACATATCTCTCTCTCTCTTCTTTCGGTTTCACTTACATATTTTTCATAGTAGTTATTGATTCAGAAGTACCCAGAACAAGAAAGTCGTGACCTCCCACCAGCCTCTCTGGATCTGATTACCAGCTCACCAGTGATGGACAGTCTGAGCAGAATTTAATGCTTTCTAATTTTCCTTGATAGGGTCTATGAAGCACGTTACTTTTTTTTATCCCAACTGGCAGCTCAACAAAGCCCAGCAATATAAAGCTCCATTTGTGTAATAAACTGTTGTACAATCTACTACTTATGAACACAGGCCCTGAAAATGTGCAACCTTTCTGCACATTACATTAAACACAAACCAGATGGGCACTGGAAAATCCTCCCCTTTGTTGCAGTGGGCTAAAGGGGCTGGTGGTCAGAAGGTCTGTTTCACTACACAAATAAACAGAAGAGTTTAACTACATTATTCTCCAAAATCAGCAGTGGGAAACCTATGTGGAAACACCATGAGCAGTTTGCAAACCCACTGCTGGAGTGGTGTAGGCACAGGGGAGCCCTACATGGGTCCTGCCTGCAGTAGCCAGCCAGTGCCTGGGAACCAGAGCCTTCACCTGCAGCCAGAGCTGGCACCCAGACTTGGGGGCACATGGGTGGAGGCACTTGGGTGAAATCAATCTCTTCTTCAAAGGTTGCCTAGGTTAGAGCTGGGCATTTAAATTCTGATAATCACTGTAGAGAAATGGAGCCCTCCAGAGTGGTCTGAGCTCGTACTGAGCAGTTTCTGAGGCAGAGAAACCTTATCAGGTCAGACAGGATGTCTCACACTTCGGTAGTTCCACGAGTGAAATCCATCTCAGTCTCAGACTCCCAGGACAGGGAACAAGGGAATTTGCTGTCTCTGGGCTGTACCAAGGAACCCTTCACTCTTCACTTTGAGCACACCCACTGAGACACTTCTGGAGGAACTGCTTTATAGAGCCCCTGCATGTCCTCTGGCACCTTTCCTTGTCACTGCAAATGTTATCAGAAAATAATTTCTGAAATCCATCTGGCCAAATTGGTGCAGGGAGAGACATGTGGCCAAAGTCACACACAGAGCCTGCGCTCTCACTGCCTTCCCTCTGTGCAGAGAAATCATCACCAGTCACACAGGGAAGAGCCAGGGTAAAGACATTCTTGATGTGAGACAAATCAAATGTTCTACTGCTGTTCCCCCTGACAGGGGTGAAGTACAGGTGTGCAGCACAGTGGCACGGGATGGGGTGAGATGGGATGGAGTGGGATTAGCTGGGGTGAGGTGGGATGGGATAAGAGCTGCTACCAGATGAAGAAATTATCTTGGGAGCATTGATGCTGCTTCAGAGTGTAAGCACTGGCCCTGGTGCCAGCATCTGAGAGGATTTCAGATGGATCTGGAAGGGAAAAGCAGCTTATGGATCTGAGACCCCCAAACTCAGAGAGCACTGAGCCTGTGGATGAGTGGGCCTGTGAGGGATGCATGAACTAAACCTCTGGATTGAGGAGTGAGACCTCTGGTACCTGCACAACAGCACTCCACCTCACTGCAGACACTGTCCCTCGTTGTTCCCAGATTGAAGGCTCCAGAACACCAGGGAGGATGGCAGCTGGGGGCCCCAGGGTCCTGCAGGGGCTGCTGTGCCCACTGCATCAAAAATTTTCTTATTGCTTTTTTGTCTGCCTTTGTGTGCAACCAAACCAGCCAGGGAGCAACAGAGGTGTGGGCAGGACAGGGTGTGTCCTCACTCTGAGGGGAGCCACGTGCCTCAACAGTGTCCCTGCATGGAGAGATGGGATGGGGTGAGCAGAGCACGGCTTCAGAGATGGAGGCACCATGTGAGGCCAAAGTGCCAGGCGCTGGCAAGGCAGGATGCAGGAGCCCATGGATCCTGTGCCCAGCCAAGGGCATGCACAATGGGGAGCGTGGGGGGTCTAGGCCTCACCTCCAAACCCAGCATCCCTGTGACTTTAGGAAGACCCAGAGCCATGTCTGCCTCTCCTGAGGCTCTCCTGAGACAGCAGTTCACAGCTCTGCCTGGCTCAGGCTGGTGGAGACCAGAGCTTAGGAGGAGACAATGTCATTGGGCATACAAACACTGTGAGATTGGGCCAGTTATGGTAAGAGGACAGCCTGGCAGTGTTCCATCCCAGGGCAGGACAGGGCTGGGCCTGGGGATGCACTGGGCAGGCAGAGGTCAGAATTCCTGCTTGTTGTAGAGGGAACAGTCCCTATTTTCCAGGACTTAGGCACACAGTCCCAGGATTCTGTAGGCCCTGCCAAATGGGCTTTCTTTGCTCAAAGGTGATTTATTTTTACAAATTTAAATGAAATCCCCTCAGCCATTTTTGAATAATGCTAGAGTTAAAAAGACTATTTTCCTATATAAAAATATTCTAGCTAGACTGTTTTTATTAAATCAAAGTTAAGTCAAATAAAGACGGCAGTTTGAAAGTTCAGGCTTGGGCAGGACTGGTCCTCACTGAGGAGCTGTGCCCTTGACAGATGGGTGTCTGTCTAATGCCCACTGAACCAGCACAGAGCACCAGCCCATGGCTGGAAAAAGCACAGAACAAAGGGCAGATCCTGCCTGGCTGAGGTGTACACACCTGTACCCTCGGGAGATGGGATGCAACAGGCAGGAGGAGGAGTGGGGGGTGACACACCTTGGACTTGCTTCTCCTTATGTGTCCTGGAAGATTCCTAAAGGCAACAGGTGGAATCTTCTTCCTTTTCACCAACTCATCACCAGGCATTGTGTCCTTCAGTGGCAGCATCTTGGATGGAGGTTCCCTGCTGTCCCCTCTGTGAGTGGGATGAAGGTGGGAGTGCTGAACACACTCCTGGGGTTGCCCTTCATGAGGGTGGGCTATGAGGAGACACTGATGCTTTGTTTTGTCCCCAAGTCACTCCCAACTACTGACCCCCACTGAGGGGTAGAAAGTCCTCGTTGTGACACCCCCACAAGTGGCACTGAGGGAGACTGGAAGGCTCTGTCCTTGGCAGGGACAAATGTGCTTTAGGGCTCTGTGGAGGGCAGCCCGGGGGCCTGCAGGGTGTCCCCTCCTCACTTCATCCCCAGCTCATCAGGCTGCTCCACCAGCCCTGCGGGAGCTGTCACACCACGGAATGTGACATCAAAGGCAGACCCAGGTGCCACATGACGTGTGTGACACTTGGCAGGCCAGCCAGCTCCCGAGATGATGTGAGATGAAGGGAGCCTGCTGTTCCCAAATGGGGACGGCAGGAAGAGCCGAGCCCCTGTGCTGTCTAAACGTGCTAAAGAAAGGGAAACGGAGCAGAGCAAAGGGCTGGAGGGGTGCCCAGACTGTGGGGGGCTCTTCTCGCTTAGAGAGGGCAAACAGCCCAGTGTGGAGGGGCTGCAGGGGTGGAGCCATGTCCTGGTGGGCCACCAACCCTGGGGGCCATGAGCCCCTGGCACGGGGCCAGCTGCCAGGATTAGGGCAGTGCTACCTGCACGTCTGCAGGTTGTGCTGAGAGCCTGTGGGCACTTGGAGATGTTTCTTTCTTTCCTTCCCATAACAAAAAACATGTGTAAAATGGATACAAAAAATGAGGATGTGAAAGCTACAGAGAAAATATGCTTTTCTTTTACATCACTGAGCTGTTGGTCTCTTTAGAAGTCCCTGTTTTTACTGTATTATTTGAGGTACACTTTGATATCTGAGGCTGTAGGAAAGAAGAGTCCTCTGGTGTGACTGAGTCTGACTCTGCTGTTTTACTCCAGCCTGACACCACTACATTGCCATGATGACATCATTTGGATTATTTCTGATTTATAGTGATTGAGAAAAATTGAGTCCCGTACAATAATGCAAACAATCAAAGACACAAAGCAAAAATAGTGCCTTTGGGCTGCGCTTTCACATTGCATGATGTTTTGAGGACTTAATGTTGAAAGCCTTAGAGTGCACAAATGGAATTTTCTTCAATTCATATATTATACAGTTGCCTGAAAGAAATGGCAAACAACTCTTCAGCCTAAGCATGTTTTGCACAGGCTCAGTTGTGGGTTTTTTCTGTCAATCAGCTTTCTACCAGCAGATGTCCACTGAAAATCAGAGAAGTATCTGCCAGCAAGAGTAGCTGCTGTGCCCATGACCCCACAAATGACCCTTGCACAGGCCTGGACCAAATTCTGCTCTCTGTAACACGAATCTGAAGTAATTTTGGTGAAGAACAGGTTTTCTGGAGCATTCAGTACTCGGTGAGAGCAGAGGAGTCTGTTGGGGCCTTGGCAAACCAAATACCCTTCCCATTTCTTCTCCACTGATCAACTTCACATCACCCTAATTCCCCAGAAATTCCACTGGTGTGATCAGAACACCAGTCTCTTCCTAAGAGGTTGAAGTTCCACATTTCAGCCAAAATCGTAGCAAACACTTGGATCACAAAGAACGTACCTCAAAGGTGACAACAGCATTTAAGTCTGTCCCAGAAATACTGAGATCAGACCTCACTTCCATTAAATCTTAAAACCGTGCCATCTGATGGCAAGATGTTCGATGGCAAACACCCTCAAAAGCACCTCACGTGAAAATAGCAGTGAACCAAAAACCCAGCAGACGCAAGAGACGCCAGGCCAGCACGGATCCCTTCTCACTGCCCTTCCGCCAGGTGAGGAACTCACCGTTCTTCCGCTCCGCGAAGGGCGGCGCCTGCAGCTTGGTGCCATCCCTCACTTCACTGGCAGGCTTCTCCTTGGGTGCCTTTTCCTCTTCATTCCCAGCTGGTGCACTGTTGTGGTCCTGTTTGATCACACCATTCATCACCGTGCCTGGAGGGACCGGTCCAGATTCTGGCTGCTCCACTTTGGATGGTCAGGGACGGGAGCAGACGCCAAAGTGACCTCTGGAAGAGAAGAGGAACAGGTAAGGACAAATTCCCAAAGCAGTCAGGGAATGAAGTGAAGTGATCAGACCACAAACAACTAACTACTGACAGTTTGCATAAGAAAACTGTAGGATTCCCTTTTGCCTGCTTGATTCTCCTTGTCTGCTGGACACCTGAGTACCTTTTTGGAGGAATTTCCACCCATGGGTACAGAATATTTGCAGAAAGTCTGTCTTCAAAACACACAGCCCCAGGGACCCTCCATGAGAGAGCTCTTGAACTGTTAGAGATCCATGAATGAGAACAATCTTCCTTTATATGATTCTGGTTTGCTGAGAAAACTGGAATAAATGACAGGAATAATTCCACACAACCCAGAGGAGGCTGCTAATTATATGATCCAGCCAGCAAATGAAGAGAGCAAACATCAGTCAGCTTTTACACCAAGAAATGTACAAACACCCTACAAAGTAAAATACGTGTGCAAAACCTATTCTCTGATATCAAACTTATGCTTAGAACCCACCAGAGCTAAAGGTTTTATGAAGAATTCAAGCATGTTAGGTACAAAATGTTGAGAGTTTTTGAAGGATGGAGGAGTTGTTTGTTTACCACATTGTTCTACTCCGTGGTTTATGTGGGATTTGTGGTCAAAATACAGGACAAAAACCCTTAAAAATTCTGCAAATTCAGGTTGTGCTTCTACAGATCTTTGGGCAGGTGACACTCCCATCTCACCAGAAAGATGGGTGAACAGGATTCAGCTTACACCAAACAGGTTTGTGGGATGCAGGCAGATGGCCCAGGGGGGGCTGTGATACTGAGCACATCAGAGGAAAGCTGCAGGGACCATTTCAACAGAGCATTGTCTGAAAAATCTCCAGATGCTGAGTGAAAGTGAATGACTCTAAGAATCAGCACCAGCTCCTAATGAGTCCCATCAGGAAAGAGCTGAGGAGAGCTAAAAAAGGTCATTTGTAGAGAACAAGAATAGAAAAGTGTAAGATTGATTCAGTGATAAAATCTGATTTAATACAAAAAAGTTACCAATTTACTGTATAAGGAAGTAGGAGCAGTGCATTGCACATGATACCATCTCCTCCACACTGTGTGAGCCAGGACCCTCACACCCCTCTCCCCACCCTGCACCAGCAGGGATTTTGCCATCTGCTTTCTCATCCACCTCACTGTCAGCCCCACCTGCTCCAGCATTTCCTGTCCCACCAGCTGCAGCTCAGCTCCTGTGTCCGTCTGTCCTGCCTAGCACTGAGTTTCAGAGCTGGCACATTTCACACAGGGTGCCTGTGGGGTGGCTGCACTGGCTGGAAGGAGGTCCTGGGGGTGCCTGTGTCACTTCATCCCTTTGCAGGGATCACAAAGCTGTGCCCAGGAGCATCATTGGGACAGGCTGTGTCTGTGCCAGGGCTCAGAAACACAGTGCAGATCCAGCCCTTGCCACCACGCCTTCCCTTCTGCTGTGTGCTCCCCATCACCCTCCTACTCGCCACTGTGGCCCTTTCCTCATCTCCTGAGCCCAGCTACTCCTGCCAAAGCCTGGCATGCTGCCACTGCTCATGCCAGCAGCCCTGCAGGCACCCAGACAGGCCAGGCCTGTGCTATGCTGCATCTTTGAACAGACAATTCCATCTGCCACGTCTGCTTTAGCATTTTAGCTCCCTTGAGCAGCTCGAGGTCTCCTTTCCAGCGCTGTGACTGCTGTGCAATGCCCCAGCCCCACTGTGATGTTCCACCCACTGCTGGCTGTAGGGCTGCAGACCCACTTTGACACGAGCAGCATGAGCCCCTAAACTCTTTATTTAATTCATGACTAGCGTGGAACATTCAATAAGTGTTTACATTGCTGTTTTAAAGTGAACATTTTTTTTAAGTTCTTGAAGTTGCTGATACGATGCATCTTTCCAGTGGGAACAGAGGGTGATGACAGGACAATCCAGCAAACTGCATCTGCTTACAAAAATGAGACTTTGTTCAACCGAACACTAAATCTTTGATAAATTAGTCAGGGCTTTGGTGACGTCCATGTTGAACCAATATGACAGTTTTATATGGATTATGATTATTAATGTTTTTCAAAAATAGAGAGCGTGAGCCAGACATGCCGTGTCGAAGCTGTGAGACCACCAGCCGAGGCGAAAGTCTTTCAGGAAGGCTTCTTGCAGGCTCTGTGCACAATCTCTTTTTACACTCAGAGCATATGCAACATTTTAATTTGCAGTGAGTGTGCCGGGGTCCTTACGTCTGAGCCAGGAGGTCACGCTGTGACCCTGCAGACACAAGCTTCACAACGCACTCAAGCACCACTGGCTCAGTGGTGGTTTTTTTCTGGAGTGAAATTTGGCCTCAAAACATTCCACATTGTTCCCTCGTTTAGGCTGAACTGATTGTATTTACAAAGCTTAGACACACTTTTGAGCCTCAGAGCACATCTCCCATCAACCACTGCTGCCAACACTTCAACTGCCAGGCTATACACAGTACAGGGCATGTTCCATCTCTCCCTGCCTGTAAATTTTTAATTCATTAAGCTGGACTATCATGGTACATCATGGGTACTTTGCAAGACACTGGAGATCCTCTGGCATGGAGAACATGCCTGGGAACAGTGCAGCATGGATGAGGTTCAGATTTGCTTCCCCCTTATCATGCTTGCTCTCCAAGGCCCAGGGGGGATTTGGTTGACTCTATCAAACATGTGAAGTTTGACAAAGACAAATGCCAGCTTGCCCTGGGGTGAGACAGTGTTGGATGTATGGACAGACAGAAGATGTATGTTGGATGTATGGACAGGAGGAGAGGCTGGAGAGCAGCTCTGGAAAGGGACCTGGGAGTGCTGGACCTGAGCCAGGAGGGACATCCCTGTCCTGGGGGGCATCAGGCCCAGCATGGCCAGCCAGAGGAGGGAGGGGATTGTCCCACTCTGCTCTGGGCTGGGGCAGCCTCACCTTGAGTGCTGGGGCAGTTTTGGGTGCCACAATCCAAGAAGGACCTAATGCTTTAAGAGAGCATCTGAATGAGGGACACCAAGGTGGTGAAGGGCCTTGAGGGGCCACATGAGGAGCGCCTGAGGGCACGTGAATTTTACAGCTAGAGCAGAGGACACTGAGGTCAGACCTCCCTGGGGGCTGCAGCTCCTCCCGAGGGGCAGCTCTGATCTCTGCTCCCTGGGACAGGGACAGGACACAAGGGAATGGCCCCCTTGGATGCTGCCTACCTCCCATACCCCTCCTGAGGAGGTAATGGAGCAGCACAGATGGACAGGCTGCTCCTCACCCCTCAGCCCTCAGCCCTCACCCCTCACCATGTCCCTCCATTTCCCCTTACCCTGCTCCCCTGTCCCCTTACCCTGCTCCTCTGTCCCCCAGGCAGCCAGTGCAATGCCCACAGACACCACAGACTGTTTGGAGCCTGTCCTGCTAGGGCAGATAATTGGATAATTCTAAAATATTTTTATTTTTTAACATTTTTAGCTTTTTCTTAAGGAAAAATGAACTGAACCATTGAAATTGAAAATTATTTTTAGAAGTGGGGAAAAACTTTATCTCCCTGAGAAACAATTTTGACCTCATCTTCCAGAAAACTAATTTTTGGCTGGAAAAACTCCTAAACTGAAAAATTCACTGTTCAGGTCTTAGCAATCCCCTTCACATCTCAGATCTCCACTTGTCAAGCAAGTTCCTGGATCACATTTTTTTCTGAGTTTCCAGGAGTGAACTTCCTGCCAAGGTGTATACCAGAAATACCAGAGCTGGGATCTGCTGCTCCCTGGAGCTAAACCGATATCTCTTGAGCCCTCCTCTGGGATCTAACGTAGGGATAGACACTGCTTCCTCTGCTCAGTGCCAATGCTGTCCCTCAAATGCACCTTAGCAACCCCAAATGGAAAGGAAAATAGGAGATGGAGCATCTACAGCAGCTGGACCTGAGGCATCCCTGCAGCACTGAGCGCCCTGGCTGCTGCCTGTAGCCTGTGCAGGATTGGACACTACACCTTGAGGTGCACTTGGCTCTTAACATCCAGAAATGTCTTCAGGAATGACACCTGCATGAGGCTGGGTCCTGCTTGGGTTATGGTGATGCAGCTTTGATGGTCTACACTGTTCTTCCCTGCCCAGCATGGGCCATGCAAGTCACCCTCACCTTCCACCATCTGACCTTTCCCCTGTGCCTCTCCTGTGTGCTCCGAGGTGGGAATGAGCACAGCTTGCACTTCCTCATATCTGATCCACAAATCTGCCCCAATTTTGCTGTTTGCTCTACTGGAGGTTGAAGTGGACGTAA
Source organism: Phainopepla nitens (assembly GCA_013400175.1). Taxonomy (NCBI): domain Eukaryota; kingdom Metazoa; phylum Chordata; class Aves; order Passeriformes; family Bombycillidae; genus Phainopepla; species Phainopepla nitens. Next base: position 65,465 of record VXBQ01005595.1, read on the forward strand.
ATACATTTGGCTTTAATGCATGTGCAGCGCCTCTTAAGCAATTGTGACCCACCATAAAACTTTAAATACACAAAGAGAAAAGCCAGGAGAGAGATGTTCAGAGATGCAGTTCAGCCTTATCAAATTCTTCACGTGTTTGTTGTGGTGTGTTTGTATTCCTGGGCTTCTGCTTGCAGGAATGTTGCTGATAAAACCATCTCCCTAAACATGGACTTGGTGTGTTCTAGCTGGTGTTTACAGTGCTCAGACAGTAAGAGTAGCTCTGGATTCCTGGGGGCAAATACCCCGTGAACGTTTTCGCTGGCTTGTTGCAAATGCTGATCAAGTCCTGCTGTGCACAGGCTCTGCAGAAATCCTGTCTGCTCCTCCTTAGAGCCCTGCCAGGTTTGGCAAGGCACAAGGCAACGCTGACCACTTGCCCCTACGCCCAGAACAAGAGGCCTTTTCTCCTGAGGCCTCCCTGGGCCGCCAGGGCACGCACCACTGCTATTATCTCATGGTTTGCCTTGCGGACCACGTCCCTGTTGGATGATTCCCCTCACTGAGCTGCCTCCTGCTCCTCAGGGATGCAGAAAGCCCCGTCCCATGCCGGCTCTGAGGGCAATGGAGCCCGCAGGCCGTTTCCCACAGATCTGCACATTCCTCCCATGCCCTGGAGAAGTGACCTGTTCACCACTTCAGCCCCACGAGAGGAGCTGCAGGGCAGGGAGAGTGCCTGGATCCGCTGGGCTTTCCCAGTGAACAGGAAACAAACCAAGGAAACCTTCCACAAGCCTGGATCCCCCCTTCCCTGACCACTAACCCTGTGCAGCTTCTTGTGCAACCCCTCAGTGGGGGCAGTGCCAAGAGCAGCGAACAGAGCTGTGTGAGCCATAAAATCTGCACTTGAGGCAAACCCGCCCAGCGTTTGGTCACAGTGTGACCCCCACACCCAGCGAGGTTTGCCAGCTGTTTGCACCCCCAGGCGTTTCAGGACAGAATCTCCTTCCCAGCCTCCAAACTCTCAGCGTTGGTGTCTGCTCCAAGCTGCCCCCAGGCCGTGTGGCCTTAGACAGCAGTGAAGAGCCCAGTGGTGGGAAGTGGCAGCTGGCTTCATCCAGGACAGCTCCTGGCCATCCAGGACACCCAGCCTGGGCTGGGTGATGAGGGACAGGGGCTGTTCCCAGAGGAAGAGCTCAGCTCTGCCTCAGCCCCCTCCCATAGAAATGTTTTGAATTTCTCCTTCATTTTTTTTATTAAAAGAAGTTTTAAGTGGTGGAGAACAGTAGAGGAATAGTGATCAGGATCTCGGTTATTACTCCAGATCCTCCCAAGGCCTACCTCTCTGTCAGTACTCAAATGGATTGAAAACATCTAGGACAGAATCAGACTGACAAATTGTGTGGTTCTAAAATAACTGATCTTCAGGTAAACTACTCAAGAACTGATTCCCTGCTTGTGCATCCATGTCCTCGGCATATCTGCTGGCACCCAAAGGCCCTTCCCAGCACAAGGACTCCCTCATGCTGCACCATGAGCATGGGCAGGCTGGTGTGAGCTCTGCAAGGTGATTTATTACGTTCTGGTAGCACCCAGAAGATAACGTGGGGAATTTTTGCCATGTACAGCGCTGCAGGTGGGGTGCATGCGACAGACAGAGAAGACAAACAGAAAATTCTTGGAGAAGAGACAGCTCTGGGGACACCTTAGAGCCCCTTCCAGTGCCTACAGGGGCTCCAGAAGAGCCTGAGAGGGATTTGGGACAAGGGCCTGGAGTGACAGGACAGAGGGAAATGGCTTTAAGATGAAGGAGAGTAAATATAGATTAGATATAGGGACAAATATGTGAGGTGGTATGAGGGTGGGCAGGCCGTGGCACAGGGTATCCAGAGAAGCTCTGGCTGCCCCTGGATCCCTGGAAGTGTCCAAGGCCAGGTTGGATGGGGCTGGGATAGTGGAAGGTGTCTCTGCCCATGGTGTTAAACCCTGTTCAGCCCCAGCTTTGTTTGAAGTCTCTTCATTCACAAAAACTTGGAAAAAAAATTCTTTCTTTGCTCCAAATAGTATTTGTTAGAGGCCTGACCACCTTACTGACAGCAAAGCCCTCCCCACATCACACACTGCAGCAGAAGGGGTGCATCAGTGGCACTGGGAGTACAAATCTGGGCTCTTAAACCTATGTTGTCCAACAGAGCCGGGAATTTTGGAAAATATCTGTGCAAATGACTGATCAGCACCATACTGAGAGGTCTCACCAGATTCTGTGGAGAGACAGAGTGGAGAGGGGACCCCCTTTTACACCCATTGCCCTCAAATGCTGGTGCCTTCTCTCACGGCACTGGTGTTCCCCAGGACAGGCTCTGTGCTGGCACAGAGGCAGCCCCAGCTCCTGGTACATGCAGGGGTGGCAGGGCCCGTGCCCAGTGTGAGTGATTGATGGGGGTGTGAGGGATGGATGGCCACGATGGTGCTGGTACACTGCCCCGTGCACCAGACACACAGCAAACGCTCCAGAGGGAAAGGGGCAGAAACAGAGTCATCCACAGAGGGTGAAAGTGAAAGCCTGAGACAAGGAGCAGAGCCTGACTGGGCAGAGAGACTGCAGGAACCATGGGAGTAAAACTTTGCTTCTGGATATCAAAGACAAAGGACAAGCCCTCATGCTGATATGAGGCAGCCTGGGCACTCCAGCTTTTGTACAGCCCTTCCCCAGGGCTGCTCATGGCAACAACATTGAAGGCAGGAAAGGCAGACCCAGGGCAGGAACTTCAGCCTTCCTAAGGTTTGTGCTGCCTAAAGCCCCACGACACAGCCCTGTGAGGACTCCAGCACTTTTCTCTAGGGCCCTGTGCTCAGCCCTGACTCCTGTGCCAGTCCCTTGCACTACAGGCAGCCTGCTCCCCCACTCACAACCTCTTTCCATGCTGAGGCAGTGGTGGAACACCCAGAAGACCAAAGCTACAACCCTACTCCCTCCAGCCCCAGGAATGCTCTACAGTGGATGGAGAAGGTGGGTTGGGGGCTAAGCCAAGGCACAAACCTCCACAGTCACCCAGAGGCTTTTCCTGCCCATGGGCCAGCCCTGGGCTACCAGCACATCAAGTTTTATCAGTGGGGGCTGTGGTTTCTGCATTGGGCTTAAGATTATGGGAGCCTGCAAGGGAGATGGAGAGAGACTGTGCAAGAACCTGGAGTGACAAGACAAGGGGAAATGGCTTAAAACTGACAGAGAGTTGGGTTAGATCAGATAATAGGAAAAATTCTTCCCTATGGGGGTGATGAGGCCCTGGCACAGGTTGTCCAGGCTGCCCCATCCCTGCAAGTGTTCAAAGCCAGGTTGGATGGGACTTGGAGCAAGCTGGGGTAGTGGAAGGTGTCCCTGCTCATGGCAGGGAGTGGAAATGGATGGGCTTTAAGGTCCCTTCCAACACAAACCATTCTGTGATTATATTATTCTATGATTAGAAGCATTTAAGTATTGCAGTTCATGGGCTACCTGGCATTTGCCACCAGTCCTTAGCCCTGCTTTTGTGCCCAGGGTTATTTCCATGGTGAAACAGTCTGCTAAAAATACTGTTAGAACTTTACTGGACAACATATGCAGATAGTTCTGAGTTAGATAAAACATCTTATGAATCTGGACCATACTTGTAATTTTTAAAGTAATCTTAAAATAAACTTAAAAATCTTAAAATAAGCAGTAACGTTCTAAGTATGCTGAAAAGGCTCAAAAAGCAGTTATCAGCCTCAGATTTGTTCTTGCTGCTTGTTCTGTTTGCAGAACTGCTTTCAGGCTAATCTTGTGAATTTCCCAGGTCTGACCCATGAGTGCTGCATGCTGGGGTTGGTGGAGCTTGGATCACACCAGGTACAGGATGCTGAACACCTGGGGACAGCCCTGCTCCAGCAGCCTTGGCAGAATGGAGCTTTGGAGAGAAATTGCACTTTTTCTATACTATGATTTGATTTGATTTGATTGGATTTGATTCTGTTTAATTTATAAACGCTTCACAATGAGCTGTTTCTGCTGGTGGCAGTGCAACCTGGGCTGGTTACAAAGGACAAACCATGCTCCTAATTCAGAGGGACTGCATTGTTTTCAGAATTTGGTTTAAATCCAGCCCCAGCCAAAACCTTCAAAAGCTGGTTTTCAGCTTTTCCAGTGGAATGTGAATCCCTGGTCTCTGGAAGTGACCCTGGTACTTCACATTGTCAGCATCACTGTTGCCATTAACATTGGCACTGCTCTTACCACCAAGCTGGCTCTGACAGCTACAAAATGAGAAGATTTCTCATCCCAATGAAGTGTGGGGGATTCCTGAGGCCAGGCTCTACCACAGGCTTGCCTGTGCTACTCTGAGATACCAGAGTTCATGGGCACAAGTATCCAAAAAATCCAAGCTGAATTTTCTCATAGCACTGCATTAGATTCAGAAAAATTCCTACTAATATGGGGAGCTTTTGTGGACTCATCAGCCTGGTTCTCCAACAGAAAGGTGGCTGTGTCTCTTGCAAGGCTGTTTTGCTTATGAGGGGCCTGAAAAGAGTCACCAGCTGAGGTCCCTCAGCCCATGCAGTCCCACAGCTCTGTGTTGGGCAGGGCAGCTTCTGTCCCAGCTCCGGGTCTGCTTGTCCTGCTCACATGGAATTATACAGCTCTGGGTGTGTGCATCCCTGGAGAATCTGCTGAAGTCCTGCAGAGCCCAGCTCTGAGTTCAGGTCCTTCCTGCGTGTGGATTATGGCTCTCTGGTCACCGTAGAGGTTGAGCTGTTGCTGGTCACCCCAAAGGCTCTTCTGGTTGCTCTTGCACCCCTACCAGCAGCTGCCTCCCCACATTTCTGCAGGAAAACTTTGGCTTGTCTTGTAGGTCATGTTGATGTCCTTGGTTATGGCTGCAGCATTAAACCGTGTCCTAATTTTGCAGCATTTGTGGTTATGTCTGATCTTTGTCTCCCTTATTTTGTTACATTTTAGAAATGCAATAAACAAGACCTTTCTGAAAGAGAGCAAACATGGCAGAGATTTGAAATGGAAAATGAGCACAAACTGGACCCATGCCTCTTCATCAGATGCCAGAGGAGGAGAAGGAACAAACGGCACAGGACAAACACTATTAATAAAGTGTTGAGGGCAGTCTCAAGCGGGAGAGGAGCCGCAGGCAGGACCAGCTCTCCGGCCTCGGCCGCTCCCGCTGCCCAGCGCGGGGCCTCGCCAGCTTGGGTTGGCAGAGGGAGCATTCAGCGGGTGGGAAAGGCCACAGACTGACCCAGCAGGGTTTGGGAAAGGTCCCAGACTGCTGGCAGAGGACTCGTGCCCACGGGGTGTGTTCCTGCTGCAGCAGGGACTAACCTGAGCCAGACTATGGAGCAGTCCTAAGCACTGGGTGTGTGGTGCATGACACCTCTCCAGCCCAGTGCCTGTGGTTCTGAACCCTGAATAAAAACATATCTGGTGACAGGGGTCATGTCATGTCCAACTCTGCATTTCAGGCTGGTGACCTAGAGCCTCTCTTCCTTTGGCCACCCCAGAAAGCACGTGGCCAGGAAAGGAAGAGCAGCTGCTGATCTTTGTAGAACCTGTTCCCCCCTTCCTCAGAGTCCAGTGAAACTCTTCTTGGCCAGACCTCTGTCTCTTGCCCTCAGCTGTTAACATGGGCAGCAGATAGACAGGGAAAAAAACCCCAGGTGATAAGTGGAAGAGAGCAAGGCAGAGGTTTGGTGTTCATCCTGTGCCACCCACTGCCACAGCACACATTAACAGAGCTGCCAGGTAAGAACTTCCAATAGGAAACCCTCTGAGAGAAAGCAGTGCACAGTCTGTCTGCTTGTGTCCATTGATGACATTAAAATACACTTTAATATGGAGAAGAGTTAATAGAAAGTGCCCACAGCTGCATGGCACAGCTGCATGCACATTCTCACAGAAGTGAGAATGTACAGTTCAGATCTGCTCCACAGCACTTTGCTCCAGAGCCATTCATTCTCCACTAAGCCCACTGAGGTCAGCAGTGCTGGGAGCAGGACTTTGACTGCAGGGCACACCTGGACTGGAGCTGTGCTGTGAGGGGATTCCCTCTCCACTGTCTGTGCCACCATGGATCAGCACTGAGCCCCACACACTTCTCCAGAGCACTCCATTTTCTGAAAAATGCATCTTTGCGACTACTCTCACCATCCTCACAGGGAAGAATTTCCTCCTGATAGCCAATCTAAACCTACTCTCTGTCAGTTTAAGGTCATTTCTCCTTGTCCTGTCACTCCAGACCCTCGTAAATAGTCTCTCTCCTTCTCCCTTGCAGCTCCCTTCAGGCACTGAAAGGCCACAATGAGGTCACCCCAAAGCTTCTCCTCTCCAGGCTGAGCAGCTCCAATTGTCTCAGCCTTTTCTCTCATAGACCAAAATAGTTAAACATCCACCTGTTCTCCCTGCACCCACAGGACTGTTAAAAGTGAAACTCCTGGGTGAACCCAGGTGAGCACCCACTTCATCCCATAAAAGAAGGAAAAAGGCACATGGTTCTGACAGTTCAGCCAAGAGCAAAACGCTCCAAGCCCAAGAAACATCTCACTGTGGGCAAGGTGCCTCACACAGGCACACAGGAGTGCTCTGACGTGACAGCAGCAGTGCAGCAGATCCACAGCCAGAATTCTATGAAAGAAAGCAAGCTCCTCTCTCCATCCCAAAAGCCAGGGCTGCACCAGGAGGAAAGAAAATGTGTGGTTCCTTCAGGGAACTCAGATCTTGCGATGATAAACCATAGTGCAATAAAGAATATCAAGAACTAAAGAACCGCTCATTTTTAAAGCACGCTTCCAGAGATACAAACAAATGAAACATTCAAGGCCCATTATCCCATGACTTAATTTTTCACTCTAGGATAATTTCTGTCATGTCATGAAATCCCTTCCATTAACTTATCAAGTTCCATCTACAAACAGCCTAGGCTTCTTGCCCCTACTTTCCGGTTTGGAAGGCTGTTCAAGAACATCGCTCTCCTACTGGCTAGAAATTTTAATATATCCTGCGGTCTAAATTTATCTGCAAAATCACCCAGACTCAAAGCACCAGGGCTGTGACCAAAAAGGGCCATGTTTAGGTAAGTACAGGTGGGGTTATTGCAAGAGGCAAGGCTTGGCATTAACTGGGACTCCAGGTCCAGATGCAAATTTCATGACTGGTCCCTCTTATTTCATGGTGACCATGAGCCACAACACTCGAGAAGTCATTTCCCTGGGTATGTGGGCAATGACCAGGGGATAGAGTAAAGCTGCACAGAAGTTGAAGATCTCTTTCTTCCTGAGTAACATTGATGTCAGAAAGAGAAAATAATTACTATCCCACAGCTGTACAAGGACAGATACCCAGTATCCAGATCCCTGGTGGAATATCCTTTCTGAAGGAGCTGAGCCTGGCTTGGAAAGGACACAGAGGACAGGATATGATGAAGTGTCTCCTCTGCTGAGTTTGCCTGTATCCTGGCAAGAAGGATGCAGTGTTTAAGGGTGAGAGAGGAGACCTCCCCAGTCTGCTCCAATTTCCCAGATGTTCACCAGCCATGGCTTTCTCTGAGGAAATAGCATTATACCAATGGATCCCCATCTCCAAGCTACAACTCACATCAGTATATTTCACCTTCACATGTTTCACCTTCCCTAACCAGACCAAGTGGGATCCCAGCACCAAAGACATCAGTAGTGCAGCCACGTTCAGCAAGAGACAGGAGTGACAGAATAAGTGGCTCAGAGTTCTGGACATGCCAAGAGAACAGGACTGAAGAGTTAAAGGTGTGTGGTCCAAATGGCTTTCATGGTACCTCATGTCTCAGAACTATTTTAAGGTACCTGGATAAAGGTGATGTGAGAGGTCTAGGGTTTTCAGAACATTTCTAGGAACTTTCCTCACCAAAAGCTGCTAAAAGGCTGTTATTGAATAAGAGTATTTAGAAATAGGGAGTATAAGCTAGGTTTGCTTTAATGAAGGCAAAAGGCAGGAAAATGTGCTAGGGCTTGTGCTGGTCAGCAAGCTGATCAAGATAGAGAGAAGTTTTCCTGCTAATCTCCAATTATTCATTGCCAGGCTGGACAGGGCTTGGAGCAATTTGGTCCAGTGGAAGGGGGAGTGGAATGAGATGATCTTTAAGGTTCCTTCCAAGCCAAACCACTCTGTGATTCTATGATTCCATGGCAAAAATGCCTCATATGGAAACCTACAGAAGGATATCCTGATACTGAGTGGCTGAGTGATAAAAATGCAAATGAAATGTAATGTCTGTGGGGAAAAACAGTCCACAGAGAAGACCAAAAACAATGACCAGAAGAGAGGTGAAATGGGCTGAGAGCCTTAGTTTGGAAGGAGAAGGCTGGTGCAGGAAACTTCAGTCTGAAGGACTGCCCAGTCAGGAATGCTCCAAACAGCATGGATGAGAAATGGTTGCACATGGCAGGAACTAGGGAGAACCAAGGAAGTGCTTAAATGTGAGATTTAAAAAAGACAGAAGCAGATGTTTTCTCATCCCCTTCACAGTTACACTGTGGAGCTCTCTGCTGCAGGATGCTGCACATGCCAAAAGGTTGGATGATTCCAAAAAATACATTTAGGGAAGAATTGCAAGGTTTTAAACATGGAGGTGCTCGGCCTGGTTCAAGGAAACTCTGAGGCACAGAGGGTTAGGAACAGACTGTGGGTTATCTGGCCCACTTTCACTGTTCTGCAGGAAGTTCTTTCAACGAGGGAAGAGATGGGACTTCTAGCTGCTTAAAAGTGCAGTTTATTTATCTTCTACGTAGGGCAAAAAGTGTGAGGTCTTTTACAGGTGTTGAAAGCATGGCTAGAAGTCATAAGACTCTGGTTTGCATCATTCTTTAAAGACTTATTAGCCAATAGAATATTGACAACTAGGATGTTTACATTATTAAACTAATATAATAAGAAATTTCATCTATATGATCTTTTCTAACCAATCTTTTTCTGCTACACAAATCTATTCTAAGAAGTTCCTGTTACCTTTGTAACTACTTCTAATCTCTCTACCTAGCTTAACATGTCTCTNAAGACTCTGGTTTGCATCATTCTTTAAAGACTTATTAGCCAATAGAATATTGACAACTAGGATGTTTACATTATTAAACTAATATAATAAGAAATTTCATCTATATGATCTTTTCTAACCAATCTTTTTCTGCTACACAAATCTATTCTACAAAGTTCCTGTTACCTTTGTAACTACTTCTAATCTCTCTACCTAGCTTAACATGTCTCTATTTTGACTAGAAGTCCACATTCTTGTTTCTAGCACCTAAGCTTGGAAGCTGCTCTCAGGGTCTGAGCTCAAACCCTGGGTTTAACTCTGAGCTTTGGCCCGCAGGCCCAGTGTGCTGAAAACTCTCTGCTTTTTGGATCCCAACAACAGAATTATGGTAAGAAGGGTCCCTGAGTATTCCATGCTCTCCTCCTGTTGTGTTCCTGTGGTTGGGACCAGCTGCTCAACAAGGCTGAGCTGCCTTTGCCCCAGTGAAGCCATTGCCACAGTCCCTGTCTCACACAAATCAGTGTGCTGCAGTGACAGCCTCTCCAGGCTGGTGTGTGGCACAGGGGAGAGCAGGCAGGGAGGAGAACACGGATCAGGAAAGGATGGAGATTTGTGGCAAAGGCTCTGGAGGCCTGACTGAGACCCAATGTGCCCACCAAATGCTCCAAGGCTGTGAGGAGCTCTGTGGCCCCACTGCAGGTCCCTGCAGCCAAAGGACATTCCTCAGAGCTACTTGCTAAATAATGGAATCTAAATTTCCGCCTTCTTGTGGCAAAGTTAAAAAAAACAATAACATTAACCAAATTATACCCTGGCCTAAACAAAGGAGGGCCAGGGCTGCCAATTTCACAATTATCTCAAATGGGTCTTAATATGACACAGATAAATACTTTCCAATTATCCAATGGAACAAGGCTGCCCTGGGGGAAATGGAGAACAATATACTACAGGGGCCAGAGACCCAGGGGATTCAGAATTCACACTCCACTACTCCTGCTGTGGTCCACACATGGCAGGGGAGGGAGGCAGCAGGGTGAGAGCCCATCCTCACCACCCCCACGTGCTGCTGGTGGGTCTGGTTTTCTGGCAGTGGGACAAGAGGGTCAGTGAGGGTGTTGAGGCTTCTGCTGACAAGGAAGGTGAGGGTGGGCTCAGGGCCAGTGGCTGGCTGCAGGGTATCAGGACTGGCACTGCTGTCCTCCCCAGCATGGCTGCAGGGCCAGGGTGATCTCTGTCCCAGGGCACACAGGCCTCACAAGCTGCCTGGCAGGTGCTGGTGCTCCAGGTGTGACGCTCACCTTGCTGCCCACAGCTGCCAGACTGTGTGAAAGCACAGCTTTGGATCAGGGTGGGGTACCCACAGCAGCAGGGGACACAGGTGCTGCTTGTGCCCAGGCTGCTCTGTGCTGAGCAGCACCCTTGGATGGCTCTCAGCAACTGTGCTTTCCTGTACTTTGGCCCTCACTAAGGCAGCATCACTTGCAGCATTTTGTCTTCAAAGATGGTAACTCAGTCCTTCACCGCCCCAGGCCAGCTGAACCACAAATTCTGAGCTGGTCTGTGAGGGAACTGTGGGTTTCTGTGCTCTCCACAGCCAGGATGCACATGCATGTGAGTGCACGGGAGCACAAGGCTGAGCTGTTTCCCTGGAAGTTGTGTCCCTGCTGTGGGCAGCAGCACAGGGCAGGCTGAGCCCTGGGGAGGGGGGCAAAGCCCACACTGAGTTGAGAGGGCAGCTCAGTGCCCTGGGCTGCTCCAGGGGTGCTGAGACCCTTCCCCTCCCTGCCATCCCTCTGCCCATCCAAAAGGGCTCAAGGACCTACCTGCAGCCCCCAGCTCCAGGTTTGTCCACCCCCAAACCTCCCATCTCACCTTCCAGGGAGCCGAGCTGCTAAGTGCTGTAACCATTGGTAGTGTGGCATTGGGGAGGGTGTGGGCATTGGCTACCTCAGAAACTCACTGAGGGGTGATTTTCTGATTCATACCAGACCCAGAACCAAAGCTTTACAATTACACACAGGCTTGTTGTTTTGGCAGAGTAACCAAAAGCAGACGCTGGATGGAGCAGCCAGTGAGAAGGGTCAGGACTCCCTGTGGGTGCTCACAGCCCAGCCACACAAACAACTGGCCTGAGGAGGATCTCCTTCCTACCTCAAGCGCCCTGCAGCTTGGCTCTCTCCTGTCCCCTCTTTCAGAGTCCATTTACCCTTCTGAGACCGTGACAGCACATCCTGCATCCTCCCTGATGCTCTGCAAGCCTTTCCCCCCCTGGCTGTGGTGGGCTCGGTGCAGATGAAGCTTTGTGGGGAGCAGTGGAGCCCCACAGCCAGGGGCTCCCAGGGACAAGCTCAGATGGGGACACAAGGTGTGCTCAGTTGTTATTTCCTGCCAAACGACCCATTTTCTCCCCCAGGCCCCTATCTCCTCCCTGGCACCAATACCTGCCTTTCACAGGTGAGCTGAGCCACTGTCCCATGACCATTTTGCAAACCCCACTGTCTGCCTGCAAGAGGAAGCCCTCCCTGCAAAGCAGCTCCATGTCCTCTTTTGCTGCCATCAGCTCCAGGGCTGTGCACACAGCTCGTCCACTCCCCGTGCAGCTGAACCCCCTTAACCAGCTGAAAACCTCGACAGGAAAATCCACCATCCCAACCCCCTCTGTGCCAGTTCTGCACTAGCTCAGAGCACCCACGGCCTCTTCCAAGCACATGGGCAGCTGGTGAGTTAGGGACAGGGAGGCACAACCTTCCCAAATTTCCCGGTCATCTTCCTCTACAGCCTTTCTCTCTCTGGGACAATCTGCATGTCACTGCAGGGCAAAGCCAGGCTGGTACAGATGGGCTTTTCCCGTGTCCTAACCTCACCCCAGCTCCTGTCTGCAGAAGTTTTGGCTGCTGTTCTGAGGCCCAGGGTCCTGAGAGAGGTACGAGAAGTGCTGAGGGCAAGCTGGGACTTGTGGGCACTGTCCTGGGGAGCTCTCTTGCATTATTTAGTGCCTCCCAAGAATCATGCATGTCTTGTTCAGGGCAAGTTTCTCCCCTGCCTGAAGGGGAACTAGGATTGGATGCAGAGAATTGAAGTATGAGCAGGGCTGAGATCCTCTGCAGCATCCCAAGTCCTTCTGAGATGGAACCTGTGATGGACCTTTGAAGTCCCCAGCCTCTAGTTCATGTTGTCATGGATTTCTGGGATCCCTGATCTTAGGTAACATCCACACATGGCTCCTGACCCCAAGGAATTCAGCAACATGCTGCAGAGTGAAGCAGAGAATGGTGTGCACTGGGAGAGGCACTGGGAGACTGAAAAGGCGAGTGAAGGAAGAAGGCAATAAAGAAAAGAGATTAATTCATCCCTCTGGTCACCACCTCACACAGTCCCTCATCTGGAGAAGAAGCCAGACACCCTCTGTCTCCAAAGATGTTGCTCTGTGTGGCTGCCAGCTCACCTGGCCCCAGGTGTGTCAGAACTACCTGTACTGGAGCAGGAGCTGCTGAGCAGCCTTTGTGCCACCCCAAGCTGGTTTTCAACCAGAACAAGGGACAGATATTGAGGGATGAGCTTGGGGCTGCTCAGTGGAAACTCCATTGATTACTCTGTGAGGTACCTTTCCGACATCATGAACACCTCAGCCCCTGGGGAAAATCTGGGTTCTATCAGCTCTTATAAGCAAGTGTTTCGAAAGGTTTACAGAAAAGTAAAGTAAACAGAGCTCTGAGTAACAAAAGAGCCCCGTTTATGCATTCTTTGATTCACTGTAAAGGATGGTGTAAACTGACTTTTTAACCAAGCATTAGGCAAGATTTGGGCCCCCGCCATTATATAATAAACAGTGACATGGCTATATTAAAATATTTACTTAATGCACTGAAGTGACTTATAGTATGAGTGGCTACTCAATAGGATGGCCTAAGTGTTAAGGCGTCAGGTGCCATCGCCTGTATAAATATTCTGTGTGCACTTGTTTATAGGAAAACCCCATCTGGATTTGGCTAAAACAGCAGACACCCTGCTGACCCCAGTTTTTGCTATTGGAAAATATAACACAAGTGTTCACTCATCTAGAATAACAGCGGCGGTTAAGTGCCATCTGACAGACAGAAGGGTATTGGCTTTTCTCAATAGACAGCAGGCTGGGTGCTGTGAAGGGCTTCACAGCAGCAGCTCCCCAAGATTTACAGCATCCTGTGCATCAGCAGCAAAAGGCTCTGCCTCCCTGCTCCCAGCCCTCGGCAGACAGGGGACATCGGGATGCCTGGGCGTGCACAGAGAGGCTCAGACCCCCCCAGTCCTGCTGAAAGAGCGAGGTGGGCTGTGCCACTCTGTGAGCTGACAAAGGGTCACAGCCCCCTCTCTGTCCAGCTGGCTGCTCTGACATGTGAATCAGCTCCTGCCCTCCTGTGGTGTCCCCCTGGCTGTGTCCCCGGTTTGGTGCCCTAAAGCCGCGCTGGAGCAGCCGTGCGTCCCCAGTGCAGTGCCACCTCCTCAGCTGGCACTGGGGAGCCTGGGACTCTGCCAGCAGCTTTGTTAGGTCCTTGCTGGCAAACAAGGAGTAAAGAGACATGGGAATCCCCTCACAGGATGGGATGAAGAGGTGCCTACTCCCAGCTCCTGTCTCTCCCAGCTTCTCTCCCTAGATGAGGCCCTGAACCAAGCAAGCACTGCTCTCCATCAAGGAAGAGAGGAAGAGTTGCTGTTCCTTCCACACTACACTACACAGGTACACAGGCATAGCCAAAACTGCTCATCCCATGTGTCAGTTTCTACATCCAATTCCTTTGGAGTTCAGCTTTTATTGAAGTGAATGATATTAATTACATCAGCTTTCCAGGTAAGACCTCTTTAGGACCTGCTACAACAGCACCACTGTTCTTCTCTTTCCCAGATCAGATCATCCCTGACATAGGCAAGAACTGCATTTGCTTCTCAGCTACCTCTTTTTGCTCCCAGTCAACCTACAACCAAATACCTACAAATCAGCTTGGCATCCTTCTCCTACTCATTTTTGAAAGGTAGGCTCAGCTTAGAGGACAAAGTTTCTTCCCCCACAGGGTCATGGGGCACTGAACAGGCTCCCCAGTGTGGTGATCACAGCACAAAACCTGCCAGAGCTGAAGGAGTGTCTGGACAATGTTCTCAGGGACAGGGTGGGGTTGTTAGGGTGTCCTGTGCAGGCCAGGAGCTGGAGTGGATGATCCCTGTGTGCCTCTCCCAGCTCAGGACATTGTCTGAGTGTATGACTGTGAGATGCAGGAAGGAATGGCCTGTCTCAAGTCACCCCACTTGAATGAGAAGTTGTGAAAATCTGACCTTCCCACCACAGCATGGGCCAGGGCAGAGAGAAAAACACCTTCACTGCTGGTTATCCTGGCCTCTGACTGTCAGTGCTGACACCACTGTGTCCACATTGGCTCCAGGAGGGGTAAACACTGCTGTGAGAGAGGGGAAAAGGGTGCAGGTGCAATTGGCAGACACAGCACAGGGGAGTCCTTGCAGGTAGCAGGAGAACTCCTGCCTGGGAGGATCTCAGGGGAAGGGACTATCCCAGGGAGCGTTTCCCCTGTCTCTTGTGCAGTCACAGGTGAGTTGGTGGAAGGGACATCTGGAGGGGACCCAGCTCCTGCCCAGAGGAGGACTAATGACAATGTGAAATGAAGTCACAGCTTTGTACAGGGGAGCCTTGAACATCTCTGATGATGAGACACCACACAGGAAGTCAGTTGAGACTGGCTCCTTCTGTCAACTCCCTTGGGAATCCTCTGTTCCTATGGGCAGGTGGGAGGAGGAGAAATGAGGTCACTGGGAGCCTAATCACTGCCCTCAGTCAAACACCCTGCCACTTCAGCTCCCTTCAGAAGGCTGCTGGCTCCAAAGCCCTCAGGTCTTAAGTTCCTCACTTGTGCTCCCAGGAGTGTTCCTGAGTGGAACTTGGGTGGCTGGGGTGCTTGGTGCCTCCTGGTTCTTCCCTGAAAGGCTCTTGTCAGCTGGGCTTTCCTCCTGCAGGCAGAGGTGAAGGTGCCAGACAGATGGTATTTTGGATTGCCCAACAAAAATCTACCGAGCTGCTAAAATAAGGGTACTTTTCCACTGGAAAAATATTCTGAAGGAAAACTGATGACTGTCAGCAGAGCAGTGTATGCCCTGGAGGCCTGGCTGACCGAGGGCAGCGATCTGGGAGCTCTGCAGGGACGTCCCCGGAGCTCTCCTCCCCTTGGCCGGTCTGCAGGAGGCAGCAGCTGGCTGGAGAAAGCAACCCCCTCCCGGCAGGGCTTGGCACAGGGCAGGAATCCGCTGAGGTTCCCTGAGGCAAGGACAGGTGTGTCCCACCTGTCCCAGGGGGAGCCACCACAAGCACAGGGCTGGACCTCACTTCTCTCAGGCTTTCCCAGTTGCTCTGCACAACTCTGGACACTGATCCTGTCCTGCTGAGAATCCCAGAATCCCCAGGTTGGAAGAGACCTTCAAGATCATCGAGTCCAACCCGTGCCCAACTCCTCACCTAAACCCTGGCACCCAGTGCCACATGCAGGCTTTTGTTAAACACATCCAGGGATGGCCACTCCAGCACCTCCCCAGCAGCCATTCCAGGACTTTATCACCCTTTCCATGAAGAACTTCTTCCCAATATCCAACCTAGATTTTCCTTGGTGCAGCTTGAGACTGTGTCCCCTCATTGTGGCAGAGTGTCCTCTTTTCCCAGACTGTGGTCAGCCCCTGCAGCAGTGGACACCCCCTGCTAGTTCATGGGAGTCTCTGGGGTACCCAGACACAGCTTGGCTGTCTCCTCCTTCCCCACCACCATCCAGACAGACACTGAATGGGAATGACCACTCCACACCCTTGCTCCCTCCCTTTGTACCAGCCTTTAGCAATTCCACCCAGACCTTCTCCTGTCAGCATGCCCACAAGGGTGTCATCATTTCTGCACATCCAGTCATTTGAGAGCTATTGCTTTTCCTTACCTCTAACACCCATGTTAGCACAAGGAAAGGAGACACTGCAACATGGCATTTTTCTTGACAAATCCACGTCAGCTGGCTGCTCCACCTCATGGTGGCCTACTCTAGATGCCTGCAAATAGCACAATTGGTTTCCTGTTCCAGTATTTCACAGTGTTATTGCCATGATGTGGATTATTCCTTCTATCTGGATCCTTTTGTCTCCCTGTCTGAGGACAAAATCTTGTCCCTGCCCTTGTTCTCAGGGCGAGCTGCCAGGAGCTGTGAGATGGCACCAGCTCCTTAAACGATCTAGACAAATTCAGCAGAATTTCAGCAGACCCAGCTGAGGTGAAAATAAGTGGATTTCATTTATGTAAGCACTCTCAAACTGATTCTTCTCTTATTCAATCCACATTTCTCCCCCTTTGTAGTTAGTTAATTGCATTAATCACTTCATTAAAGTTAATCACTCTAGGAGCAGTTGAAGCAGAGAAAGCATCAAATTCTTCAGCCCCATCATTCCCTCTGTTGTTGGTTTTCCTTCTGTACTGAGCAGCCCTTGCTTTTGTTGACCTGCCTAGCATCCTTTTTTTTAAACTAGGGGGAAACTGCAGCTGAGCAACCTTGCACCTGACCTGAAGAAAGCAGGGAAAAACCCTGGCCAAGTGCAGTGGGTGCCTGGGGTGAGGGATCCCCTCATCCACCCCTCCCATGGTAGTCCCACACTACCCCAAGGTCTGGGTGCTGCTCCTGTGGCTCTGCTCACCCTCACTGGATTGCAGAGGGCTGGAAGTTTAAAAGGTTCCCAGAATCTGAGCCTGCAGCTTTTCCAGGTTTGTTTTTCCCTTCTGAATCCACATCACTACCTCTTTTTCCTGACTCCCAGCCCGTAAGCATACAACAACCTGGGCAGTGTGATCACAGTGCCACCCTCACATCCTGTCCCCAGGCTCTGCAGAGCCAGCCTGCCCCTGGGGCAGCTGCACACACACACTGTGCAGCACTGAATTTACAAAGAGCAGCTCAGTCTTGTGTCTTTTCTGTTCAGTAACCGCACCCAAACAAGGCCAGCAGGAGTGGGGAAGATGGCATTCCCTTTTCCCAGGAGCTTCTCTCCATGTGAAACTCCTTCTCAAGAGGCTCCTCACAACTCCTGACCCTCCTGCCTTCTCCCAGGACTGCCTGCTGCTGTCCAAAGCCTTGGGGTGGGAGTGTTCCCTGCTGGCTCCCTCACAGAGAAATGCTCTTGGGTCCTGCAGCTGGTGAGGATTTTCAAAGGCAGGGTGTTCTCAGCTCTCCCACTGTGGCTGTGTGGGCTGGTACAGCCAGGCTGTCACCTCAGGAAGGCTGTGACACCCTGACGTGCAGGAGGCTCCCCCATCCCCTGGGGACAACAGGAATCAGGAGCATCTGCTCCCTGCAAAGATGGGCCCTGAAGCTGGAGATGGAATACACCCAGCACACAGATTAGATGAGTGTCAGGAGAGTGGGAAACAGAGACATTGTGCAATATTTTGGTGCAGAACTCCAGCATTTCCATCACTCCAGGCGCCACACAGGACTATCCAAGCTGGGTCCGGTGGCCTTGAGGTGAAGACTGAAGATCATGGAAGTGGTGGGAAAGGTTGAAACACTGGGAAGATTGACATATAAGGGAAGATTCAGCATGACTGCTGTGGGCAGTGGAGCACAGCGAGCCCCTCATTAGTGCTGCCCTGCGCCTCCCGTGAGAGCCCTCCCTGGGAAGGGAGCACTGGAGCAGTGATAGGTCTGGCTGAAATGCTAAGAAAATATCCTAACAAGATTTTCTGCAAATATTCTTGTGAAAATAAAAAACAGAAGCAGAAAACAAACATCTGCTAATAGTGCAGTTTCGGTGTTTAGAAGCAAATAAGATTTTTTTTATTAGTGTTGGTTTTTTTAGCAAGCTATCAGCTTAGCCAGGAATCAAATGTCAGGGTTAAGTTTTCCTAGAATTGCTAATATCTCAGCAAAATCAGTTCAGCTACTTCTAAACAGAAGAGAACAGCTGACACCTGTCACCTGTTCACCTCTAGAAGCTGGAAGAGGAAACTGGTATTTGTCTGTGAGCCTGGGGAACAAAGGGGCTCTTGCAGGTCACTTAAATACCACCCATATCTGGGTGAGCTGCAAGCTGAAAATTGCCAAGCATGTGAAAACCTTTGTGCTGAAGCTGCTCTGATAGGAGTTGGGAATATGCTGCTATTTGCTGGTCTGTGATGCCCTGTCCTGTCAGCATCACTGAGACTGTCCCAGACAGAAGCTGTGGGGCCAGAGCAGGTCCTTCTCCCCTCTGCCAGTGCCATGTGCCATCAGAGCTGACCTTGTGGACAGCTGAGTGCACAAGAGAGCCCTGTCTGTGCCAGGGAGCTCTAGAGATGCCAAGGGGCAGCATCTTCTCTTCCCAGCAAGATCCCTTACTCTTCCCATCCTTACCTGAGGGGACAGCCACCCTCATGCAGCCATACCCCAGCCCTTCACATCCCTCTGCTATGCCTGTTCGACCTGACTGCTATTCGGGAGGACTCCTGCCCATCCCGCCTCTCCTGTCAGAGGGGTGTGTAGAGTCAGAGCCCTGACAGATCCAGGGGAGGCCCTGGAGTTCATATAGCCATATGCTGGCTGACATCTCAGCACTCTTCCTGCTGTGTGGGCAGACAGGCTCCCAGCTTCTGATGACAGGTCTCTGCAGAGCTCATCCCCACGGAAGGGAAGGGACACGCTCTCCTCTCCTCTCCTCTCCTCTCCTCTCCTCTCCTCTCCCTTGTCCCACCTATTCACACC
>VXBQ01005595.1:84306-151075 GCA_013400175.1 Phainopepla nitens
CACGCTCTCCTCTCCTCTCCTCTCCTCTCCTCTCCTCTCCCATCCCTTGTCCCACCTATTCACACCATGCTGTAACTGAGTCCCACTCGGGGTGTGGGTGAGAGCAGCTGGAACAGACTCTTCCAGCCTCCAGTGCATTCAGTGTGTTCCTGCTTTCCACACCTAATGCTTCCCTTCTTCCTGTGCTCTGTGCTGAGAGTGCTGAGAGTGTCACACTCCTGCCCGAGCCCTCCTGCCATGGCAGGGGCCCCTGTGCCTGCAGCAGGTCCCTCTGCAGCACACAGCGTTTCTTCTGAGTGCCAGCAGCTGTGCCAGGAGCTGTCCCCAGGCTGAGCTCTTGCAGAGGGTGCAGGGTGTGCAGGACTGCAGCACAGCGTGGCCAGGGATGTTCCCGATGCAATCTGTGCTCAGCATAGGGTTGGAGCTGGCTTTCCTAGGAATGACAACACCACGCAGTAGTCAGGAGGCTGCTGGGTTTTTTCACTCCCTCTGTGCCTGCAGAGAGGTGTTCCAGAACTGCAAGCATGGAGCAATTGCTGCCTGCTTGTGTTTGAAGAGCATCATCCTGGCAGGGTTCCTGGCTCGTTCACAGGGGAAGCAGTGGCTTGGAAGCAGCAGCTCTGTGACTTCATAAAGCCACTGCACTGAGCCTTCCTCCTGATTGCCATGGTGGCAGTGAGACTGGTTATGCAGCTGCTAAAGGACTGGTGGCTTTTGAGGAATGAAAATATGGACGACTGGAGGTTTTGTTTCTCAAAGACAGAAAAAGCAAGCGAGGTCCAGCCTCTCTGGTGGAAACCTGCAGACAGGAGTGCTTCCCCCTCTCCATGCTGCCATGGATGGCAGCCCTTCCTTCACAGCACTCCAGGACACAAAGCTGTCCTCCCAGGCTTGCCACAGTGAAGCTGCCAGGGCAGGTGAGCAAAGCCAACTTGGAGGCTTCCTTGGCTGCTGCCTGGGCTGTGCTGGGGGATGGTGGGGGTCTCAGTGGACAGGGAGGGAGGGAGGCTCCCAATTTCACGTGCAACCTCCTTCTGTGTGTGCTGGGACACAGAGGTGCAAGGAGATTGTGGGTGATGGCCCACAAAAAAGTGAGCTCCAGTACTTATTTGTGCCTTTTGGCCTTTTTCTTCCTCTGATATTCTGCACTGCTGGTGAAACATGAGATCTCAGGGTCCCTGTCACTGCCGTGAAGCTGTCAGTTTTATTGTGAATTTTCATCAGTTTTATATTTAATTTTCATGAACTTACATCTCATGGGGTACAGAGAAGATTATGTCAGTGAATAGAGAGACCCAGCTGCTCTTAAGCCTTCTAATTCCTCTCCTTTAATTTTGGGAACAAGTTTGCAGTTAGCCAAGCAGTACCCAAAGCATTGGCTACATCCAGGGGGCCCAGCAGGAGATTTGTTCCATAGAGAACCAAGCAGTGGTGCCTTGTGTGCCTTCAGCACAGAGCCAGAGCATCAGGCACGACCAGACACACTGGACATCATCCTCTAGACTGCCCATCCACAGTGACCCCCAACATCATGGTAGTTATTGACCTATTGCCCTTTTTCTGGGCAGTTTTTCACTCATCCTCCAGCTCCTCCAGCTCTGAGGTCCCAAGTGGCCTCATGTCACCTTCTTCCCTTTCTACCTCTCCATCAGCATCACTTGTTCTCAGACCAATCGTACCTTTCTCCCACCTGGATCCCCATATTTTTTACTCTTATCCCCACCTGGGCTCCTGAGTCCATTTCCACCCCAGGATCCTCCTCGTGTGTTCTTCCTCTGCCCATCACAATCTGGGTTGCTTTCCAGGACTTCCACATCCATGTTCTGGTCCTCCCCCAAGCCTATCCCCAGTAGGGCTCGCAGAGAAACCCCACAGAGCAGAGCTGCAGCATGGCCTGTGCAGACAAATGCTTGCAAGGTTTTAGGTGCTAAACTCCAGCTAGTTCCCATTGAGTCTGTGTGAACCAGGGCTTTTCAAACACTTTTAATGTTCCCAAATTTGGGCATCTTTTCTCTAGGATAGCAGAAGGCACATCTTGACATACACACCACCACCTCTGCCAAATGTCATGTGCTGCTCCACAGCCTGTATGTGCTGGAGCTTCTCAAAATGAAAGTCATAAGAATTTTGGAAAAAATGGGAAAAATCAACTGGTTTTCTCTAATCTGCTTCTCTGATGCAACTTCATTGATTTCAGCATGATGTATAAACAAATCCAGGACAAGACAGATACATGGCATGAGGACTCCTGGTCTTGGGCATTCATCAAAGTTATTGACAAATGGAAAGAGGCCCTTGAGATGAGAATTGCTGAGTGACCTGAAAACAAAGATTATTTCTCACTTGCTTGTCATTAACAACAAGCCACACTTCAATCTTGAATGTTAAATTTAAGCTATAATTGCCCTAGACTCACATTTGGTTTGCTTCAGAGGTACCAGTCATTTTGAAAAGGGTGATGCTGATGCCAAAATCCAGGACATTTTGTGTAAGATGAGATCAGAGGAATTAAAGATGTCAAAACACAGTTCTCCAAAGTGCCATTGAGAGCACACTTGGTCTGCCCAGATCAGCCTAGAGAGGCCTGCACCCAGAACTGTATTTGCCAGTCCTTTGCCCATCCTGTGATGATCCTTCTTTCCTGGAAAGCTCTTCCATCTTCCAGCT
The DNA here is from genome assembly GCA_013400175.1 of Phainopepla nitens. Taxonomy (NCBI): domain Eukaryota; kingdom Metazoa; phylum Chordata; class Aves; order Passeriformes; family Bombycillidae; genus Phainopepla; species Phainopepla nitens. Next base: position 86,974 of record VXBQ01005595.1, read on the forward strand.
GGAGTTTGTCCTGATAGTCAGAATAACAAACACATGTGATTTTGACCAGGAACACCACAGTACTTGGATTGTTCTTGGCACATGTAAGTTCTTCTAAGCACTCCCTGATGCCCACTGAGATGTTCAAGCAGATCCACATCTACTCTACTTCTACCCATTCCTCACTTGGTTTCCTTAAATGAGCCAGAACAGGGACACCACTAACAGGAATAATTAAGAAAGGTGATCTCTGAGCTTAAACATCCACACTGCAGCTGGTGAACCGAACTAAAATATTTAAAATTGCCGCTGTGTGGGTATATCCCACACATCCTGTCTGAGACCTGAAATCCTCTGCTTCCCTCCCAGCCTGTGAGACCAGACAGAGTGCAAGGACCTACCTGGAGCTCTGTCAAAGGGCACAGGCTTGGATTTCTCATACATTTACAGCATGCAAATGTTTCAAGGGTCAAGAATTATTCAGTGACAGACACTAACTGCAGATCACAGACAGATTCAAGACAGTCACCACCTGGCCACAGTCAAATTATAGGAAGATGCAGGCAAAACTGTCCCATCTGTTCAATAATTAATTATTGACCTTTCCTGTGCCTGAAGCCCCAGAGCAATCCCTCTGCCTGCACCACGTAAACACCCTGATGGTCTGTGTAGACTGGGAGTGCTGCACCTTTCACTGCTGTTTAGCTCAGCCCGACATGCCATGTTTCAAAACGCTCCAGGGTTTGCGTTTCTGCACCAATCTAAACTTGTTTGAGTACAACTCAGCTTTTCCTGCTGCACTCAGCGAGCCATGGTGCTCTCTGCCCCAGCACTGCTGAGCCCTGCACCAGAGTCTGCTCTCCCCAGCCGCTCTGTTGTTCAGCTCAATGATTCCCAGCAGCAGGAATTGCCACTTTGGAGCCACCTCATTCACAGCTAGGACAGGAGGATAATTTTTCAGCCAAGGACAGCACACACAGCATTGCCAAGATCTGTATCACACAATCAAGGAAACTTAAGATATATTTTGTACTTACTGAAGTTTGTTGCTTCCCTTCTCCTTTTTCCTGTTTTCTTTCCTAGCTTAGGTGCTTTCATAGAGATCTTAGATTTTTCCTGTCTAAATTTCTTTTCTCCAGCCCTTCCAGTTCTCTCACCTTGCTGTGCTGTCAGTACCAGGCTGCTCCAGCTGGCTCTTGCACCATGTCCCCTCGGCAGGACCTCCGAGCACTCTGGTTGGTGTCGCAGGAGTGGGGAAACAGCAGCCTGGTGATGGGCTCCCCCAACAAGCAGAGCTGGCCCCTGGGCCAGTGCAAGTGCCTGCACCAGATCACCTCCAGCCTCCTGCCCACAGGGTCAAAATGTGCTCCTCACCCTGAGGGGAAGGCTCGGGGCTGGGCAGGAGTAGCACAGCAGCTTCTCCAGCGAACAGGGAAGAGCTGTGAAGGGGTCAGAGGGTGAAGATCACCCCAAATCTGGTCCTACTGAGATAGAGGGTTCCCTTAATCTGTTAATCCCTTCTCCAGTTCTGCGGTACCGTGGGGTCAACGCACATTCAACATGATAAAAGTACTGCAGGAATGAAACGCTAATAAATAACTTTTATATTCTTCATTTCTTCAGTTGTGACATATATAAAAGAGATAAAACGGGCCCTCTGAGAATCCAGCCTTAGCTCTTATCTTCTGTTTGAACCGTTAAGTGCCAGCTTGGTTATTACTCATGCTCTTGACATTGAAGTTTTTCCTTCAGCAGTAACTCTTGTGCTGAGGTTGCTGTGAGTAATCTCTGGGATTTAGGCAGACATGCTCAGGCAGACACTCACCAACACAGCTGAGCCCCGATGCCTGCTCCCTTCTCCCTCTGCTCAGCCCCAGCAGAGATGACTTTGACCATTTCCTCCTCCTGCACTCGGGGATGGGGAGCACCAGTGGAGGTAAGACCCTGTGTGCAAGGAGAGCTCACCAGCCTGTCCTGCCTGCACACACTCACAGCGTCCTGAGCCGGGAGGGACCCCCAGGATCACCCAGTGCAGCCCCTGGCCCTGCACAGACCCCCCCAGCAATCCCACCCTGGGCATCCAACCAGTGAGTGCTGTCCAAAGGCTCCTGGAGCTCTGGCAGCCTCGGGGCCGTGCCCATTCCCTGGGGAGCCTGGGCAGTGCCAGCACCCTCTGGGGGAAGAACCTTTCCCTGATCTACAGCCTCACTCTCCCTGGCCCAGCTCCAGCCATTCCCTGGGTACTGTCCCTGGCCATGACAGGTAGGACAGCAGCTCACAAACAGAATGGCCAGGGGACAACCGCCTCCATTCACAGAGCCACAACCTGTGTCCCTGGCTCCATGGAGCAGCAGGGTTCACCAGCCTGCCCCCAAAGCCCATGGGGCTGTGCTGCTGGGGGCACAGCTGTCCTCTCCAGCTGGCTGGGGCATGGGCAGGCTCACTGGGCTTCCAGGTTGTCAGTAGCAAGTTCAATGGCAGGTTGTCCTGACAGCTGGTGTCAGAGAAGTCCAACTGGTGCCATCAGTGTGGGGTTCACACACACCAGTCAGGATGTTACCAAAACCCAAGATGATGCAACAAAAATGAGATGACTTTAGCTCATTGCCCAAGACTTAACACAAAGTCTGAGTTGTTCAGGTTGCATGGGCACAAGAGAACTGGCTGCAAGGCTCTGGCCTGTGGCTTTAGGACAGCTCCTCTGACATTGGCAGATGTCAGAGGGAGAGCAGCAGCATTGTATCCCCAGTGCAACTCAGTCCATAAGGATTCATTTTTACTACACATTTTCCAGAGCAGCTTCCCAGAATATATCTCTCTTTCCGTTTTTAAAATATATCTTCTTGCTAACCAGAAAAGCAGTTTATAAGACACCTGGCTACTGCTAAAAACCTTTCTGAGGATGTGGCTGGCCCTGGTCAGTCATCACAGCCCGCTCAGCCTCTCGTCACAGGAAACCTGTGGATCTGCTGCCACTGTCAGGTACGGATCTGCTACAGCCTGTCCTGGGAAAGTGAGCCCACACTGCCTCCTGAAGGGACACCACTCAGCTGTAATGATCCTTCAGGATGAGAAACCTGCTGGCTAGGATGTGGGGCACGTGTGTCCCAATCGCCCTGGTGTCCAGCTGAAGGCCTTACCTCACCACAGGGGAAGACTTTGGCCAGAATTTTAACGGACCTTAGTGATGGTTTGGCCAGTTCAGCTGGAGATGAAGGCAGCCACATCTGACCCTGACCAAAGAGAGGATGTGCTCAGCTTGAGGTGGGACCCTGCCCTTGTGCAGAGGTGCAGTGCTGCTGCTCAGGGTACAGAGCACCTCGTGCACTGAGTGTGGGGTCTGACCTATTGCTGTAAGGACAATGATTTCCATGAATGTTTGGGAATGTCCATGATAGCCATGCCTGAGGGCTCTGCCTGCAATTACCAGCTAGGGTTATGAATACTCTGAGCTAGTCTGACCCAAAAACCAGGCCCTTCCTTGGAGAAACAATTCACCTGTCCCTCAGAGTCTGAAACCCACCTGAACACATAGCTCTCTTCCAGCCCCAGCCTGATATCAGAGCAAACCAATAAACCAGAACAATGATCTCTTCCACCTCCAGACCTTGTTTCCTCTACAAACTCTCTGTGTCTCCTGTCCCACCCAGTGCTGCTGCAATCACAAAAGGAGCTGCTATGGAGAGGGCTTCAGTGCCCTCCAAAGTGAGACCCTTCACTGCCTGAGCATCTCTTTCTGGAGAGGAGAGGACAGCAAATGAGGCAGGACACAGCATTCCAGCAGAGCAGGAACGTGCTCAGTACCTGCCATCCCATAGCAGAACAGAGACCTGCCTGTCCTGGCAGTTGTACTTGCCTCTAGAGTAAAATCTCATTCAGGAATGCATGTGAGTTTAATATGGAGTATTAGACATTAATATGCAGCTCTTCCTCCCCTCCAGGGAATGAGGCCAGGTGTTTCTTTCTGAAAATGGTTCTCAATCAGACACGTGTTTTTCCAGCCAGAAAATTCCAGCGTGAAAAATCTTATGCTAAAGAGCTGCAATAAAATTGATCTTTCATCCAGAATAGACAAAGTCTGTCTTACTCTGTTGCCTTCCCCCTCTCATCACCCCTGGCAGGAGGTGGTGGGTCCTGCTGACCTCATGTTTCATGGACAGAACAAATGGCTTCTCCAGCAGCTCTCTGCTGGCAGGTCTCCTCCTGGCCCGTGCTGTGCTGTGAGATTGGTCCTTGCAGACCCTGTAAGTACTGTCCACAGCAAAAAGAACTGCCTTCCCTGCAGCCTTTTCACCCAGCCATTGTAAATCCTGCTGGCCTGGTGCCAAGCACTACGCTAGACACAACCATAATACAGTCATTTTTCTTCTGCATGTTGGAGAAGGAAACAGCAGAGATGCTGTTCTTTCAAATAATTTAACGAAATACAGATCCCAGCTCAAGGTAACTCTTTAACCTCTTCAGTGAGAGTCTTCACTGCTGCCAGGGTTGTGCTGTCCTGCAGTGTGTCTGACCACAGCCGTGTGTGGGGGGTTTCAGGGGCAGGAGCTCTGTGCTGGTCTCAGAAAGCAGATCCCCTCACCAGTGTGCTGCTAGGGAGCAGCCTGGATAAATGGAGAGATAGCAGCTGACCCTCCAGGGGATTTCATGCAGCGATAACTTAGATGAATGATTTGCTTCTGGGAAGAGTCATGCCTGGTGACTGGAGGAAATCAATAGGAGGAAATGCTTCTTCAGAAAATGTTTGTGTCTCTCAGACCTTTCTGGTCTGCAGCAGCACCCGCAGTGTCCCAGGCAGGCCCTGCTCCCTCTGCATGCTCTGATCTGCCCCAAAACTTTGAGTTGCTGGCCCCTCCTGCTCCCCCCATGGATGCTGAGGCCAGTGGACACAGCGGTGCCACACAGCTGAGCCAGTGGAACTCCAGATACACAGTCAGATCATGGGGACCATGGAAACATCTCTTACTTTCAGGTAAGAAGGCAAGTCATGTTTTGCTATTTGCATTAGAAAAGAAATTCTCTAGAAGATGAGCTTAAACATTAGGCCTAGAGCTGCTGTATGATGGCCAAACTCTGAATTTCCAGGCCATCCCTCTGCAGCTTTCCAGAAGTACATTCCCAGCTATATTTCAATACACACGAGGTGTGGGGACATCCCACAATGAGCAGTGTCCAGCTCAACCACCAAGCCAAGCAGCTTCAGGCACTGGGTCTGGAGGAGGGGAGCTGTGGTGGGCACACACCTGCCCAGCTCTGGGGGAGCCAAGGGCCACCTCTTGAGTTCAAAGAGGAGCTCAGGGGATGGGTGACAGCTTCCCTGGGCTTCCCTTTCCCCCATGTGAATCCTAGGTGCTGCTGTGTGGTCAGTCAGGGCGAGCTGCCCTCCTGGACAGGTCACACACCACGAGCAGGTGGCTTTGCCAGCAGCAGCAGCCACTGGAGCTCCTCTGAGGGCCAAGGTTCTTGTCCCCTCCTGCCACCACAGACATGCAGGCAGCATGCCTGTGCCATGTGGTGCAGAGCTTTACACAGCCCAGAGATGCTGCCTGGGCCTTGCAGACAGAAAGGGCTTTTCCAAGGAAAAAAAGGACAGGAAAGACCTAGTAATCCCCCGAAAGAAACACCAGCACATTCCTCCAGGCAAGCAGTTACGTGACAGGCGGCAGAGACGCTCCCCAAGGCCGACAAGTACCATGTGTGGAAATTTCAGCTGCAGCTCAGCAGCGGGGCTATGATCATGGACGAGGGGGAAGCCAGCCCTGCCAAGAATCTGGGGCTCTGCTCCACGGCGCTGTCTGCACGTGCTGTGCCCTCTGCCAGACCTGCCCCACGCAGGCCTCAGCTCAGGGGTGCACCCTGAGGCTGCTCCTGGCTCTGTTGTGGAGCCCTGATGTGCTCACTGAATGTCCTGCTCTGGTCCAGGGCACTGGGGACATGGAACTGGAGGGGGACATGGGGGTGACTGCTGGAGTTGCACCTCTCCATCCTGCTGGAACTGGGGAGGAGTAGCCACCCAGCACCCCTGTGCATCCTGCAGCCTCCAAGCAGCAGGGCAGTGGAGAAACACAGATTATTGTGGGATCCAGCACCAGTTCAGGAGGTGCTGGGGGTCACTGGGGAACACTGGTTCCATGGTCTGCAAGAGCCACGGGGGCCACACTGCCTGGGAACAGCCTGGTGGCACGTTGGGACAGGCGGCGTGTTGGCATTGGGGCTGGCATGGGAAGGGTTTAGAGCTTTGAGATGTCCCTGCCCAAATTGGAGCTTTGCAGGGGAGCTCCAAAACACACACCCCAGCCTGAGGCAGCTCTGACAGCGCAGAGAACAGGACAGAGGGTGACCAGAACCCATGAAATGTTCTCCTTAGGACATAACTGAATCAGAGAAGTCTGGAGAGCAGCAACGGAAATGGAGAAGGGATGCAGCTGCTGCTGTGTGAGCAGGTATCTGAGAGGTTCAGGAGGAGGCAGGAGCCAGCAGGGTTGACAGACCCTTGGGGGTGATGGGAACACCAAATGCTGCTGCTCCCCCAGCCCTGCTGTGCTGGAAGCACAGGATGATCCTGTAAGGGGACCAAGTAGCAGCCTATGAAATCACTTCTTTATACAACCACTAATGAATATCTGAGCATGGGCTGCCACGAGAGGTTGCAAAAACAGGTGCTGTTAAACAAAATTAGACAAATAAATCTAATATATTAATTGGATAAATTAGTTAATTAGATCCCTGTTAAAATGTCAATATAGCAACAGGGGGTTTCAGTGTCAGAAGAGTTTCAGCACATGTCAGAGCCCTGATCAGGGCTGAGGCTTCCCTGCAGCAGGGACAGAGTCTACCTCAGGAAAGGGCCAAGTTGCAGCTCATTCTCACCTACACTCCCAAGGCTGCTGCCAGTGCCTTGCTGGCAAACCTGCCCTGTGAAGGGCCTTTTTAATGAGCAGGGAAAATAAATCTGCATACAGCAAGGAGAGGTGCCAGGTGTGACATGATTGACAGGCATGAAAATTGTTCAAAATAAAAGTCTGGATGAGCATTTTGGGGATCCTATATACACACCATATGTGTGTAACAGCCTCTCTTCCCAAACCCCAGGAAGTACCAGCCCTACTCTCCCAAAATACTGAAGGGTTGTTTTCAAATTAAAGCTGTGAATTCAACAAGGAAAAGCACCAACTCCAAATGCAGCAGGGAGAGGGAGGGATATACATAACATGAGGAATGGGGCTGGCAAGAGAATGTGGCTGTCAGTGTGTCCATCACACCTCCTGAAGAGGGTGATGGATCTCTGGACTGCTCCAGAGAGCAAGGACTGGACTGCACCATAAGTGTCCATGAAAGCCATTCCTGCTCTGTAAAACATCTTAGGCTGCTCCCAGAAAGGTGCTGTGAGATGCTTTCACACCAGGTGAAGGTCCCCAGTTCTTTGAAAATGTGAATCCAGCATCACAGGTACCCTGAACTGGTTCTCAGCACCAGGATCCTCGTGCTCCATCTCCAACAGCAGAGATATAAACATGACCAGAGTTGGGGTTGGAGCACAACTATCTAAAGAAAAGAGCCACTGCTTTATTTTTTATTTTGGGAAGATAATCTGACTTTCCCCCTTTCCCCCCAACATGCCCCACTTCCCTGCCAGCCACCCTGGTACTTTCTGGGGAAAAATACGGAAATCTGAAGCAACTTTCTACTGGGATATGTTCTCTGTAGCAGTAGATGGAAAAACAGCAAAAAGACCTCAGTGTCACAGCAACTGAGTTACTGCTTTCCTCAGTGCATTCACTACAACTTTCTGTGTCTCATCTCTGTGTTGCTTTCTGCAGAGGTGTCACCAGAAAATTTGTCACCGCTTGATGTCTGAGAAAGCCAAAGAGAGGGGAAGGAGGTCCCTGGGACTGGGTGCGATGGGACAGTGACAGGGCTGAGTGTCATGGGCTGGGCCCAGCTGCTGGAAGAGCATTTCTGTGCTGCTGTAGGAGCATTTCTGTGCTTTTGGAAGAGCATTTCTGTGCATTTGGAAGAGCATTTCTGTGCTGCTGCTGCTGCTGCACATCTCGTGTGGGAGTCCCGGGGTAATGGTGCTGACGGGAAGCAGCACCCAAGGCAGGCAAGCAGACAGACAATAAAGAGGCTCCTTTTCCTTTCATGAGCTCTCATCCCCTGTGGCAGGTTTATAACAGTTGACTCCAGCAGTGCTGGGCCTGTGGAGCTGGGAAGTCGTTACCCGTCTGGGAGCTGGCAGGGAATGGGAACATTCACCTGGGACGAGGCCCAAAGCGTCACCTTTCCAGAGCCTTGAACTTTCTGGGTGAATGACTTAGTTTAGATTAAAGGAATCAACAAAACCAAGTGTAAGGCATTCTCTGCTGGTAAAATGGGATCAGCACTGCCTGCACTGCCAGAAGGCTCCTGGGAATTTAAAGGAGAAGCAGACAGAAAGCAAATACTTGAAAAGGCAGAAATCTCAATTACTGGGTGATGTGCTGGGGCCAGGAGGATGCATGGTCAGAGAGGAGCTTTTTTGGTTTCAAAGACACACTCATGTTTTGATAGCTCAGTTACTTTTTTTTCCCCAATAACTTCCAAGGAAAAAGAAACTGTCTGCTCAGAGATTATCTCTGCAGTGATATGTGGAAAGCAAAGCAGAGCTGTAAAACATCTCCAGTTAGGGATCAAAATCTGGAAGAAGAAAACAGGAAACATGAACCCAGTGGAAACCAAAAGATAAATGATCATCTAGCTAAGGAGATTTTGAGACAGGGAGATATTTCCTGCTGAGGAAAGGAGGTTTTGTGGAAGTTACACCTCATCTTATACATCAGGAGAAGACTTTCCATCCAGAAGCGAAGCAAAGAAATTATTGCCTACCTTGGGAAAAAGGATAAAAAAGAAAGGGGGAGTATTTCAGCTCTACAGACAGCACTGACAACATGCGACACAGAGAGCTGTGACACGGGGAGCAGACCCATGACAGAGCTGACAGAGCACTCGGGTCCTGGGGCAGAGTTCTTTTTCTCTGGAGTGAGCTGAGGTCAGTGAGGGGACACTGTCGCCCATCCCCTTCTGAGAGCTGTGCTCTGTGGTGGGACAGGGCTGTGCAGGGCTCAGCTGCTGCAGGGAGCCGTGGAGGGGCCAGCACAGGCACAGCACAGCCACCCACCCACCCCTGCCGTGGGCACAACATCCCCAGCACCAGGAGCACATGGACGTGTCTGCAGGAGTAGGCACTGCAGGGAATTGGAGCCACTGGCCAGCCTGAGGGGCAGTGATTTCCCATCCTGCCCCTCCCACGCCCTCTGGACTGGCTTCTCCAGTGGTCAAGGGAACCTTCCCACCATCGGTGCCTTTCTGCCCTGGAAGATGCACCCTGGCATTTCCAGCTCTGCTGCTTGTGCCATCGCCTCTTGGTTCTGGAAGGGAGCATTTGGAGAGTGGCTGCTTGCAGTTTTTCCATCCGGTTTTATCTCTGTGGGGCCTGCATGCACCTCAAATTACTGTGCACTCAAAGAGCTGGCACTGTTCTGTGCCCACTGTCACCACAGCCAAGGGGGGAGTGGGGGAGGCTGGGACAATCCTCACCCCATGACACTGGGACGCAGAAATCCAATTGGCTTCAAGGGAGCGAGGGTTTCACTTGCTCCTTTGGGTTGCACTTTGTCATGGATCCGCTTGGGAGTTTTTTCAAAACAACATCCAAGGGAGCTGCTGTGACCCAGGAGACTGGAATGTGTCACTGGGAAAGCCTCCCTGGCACTGCCAGGCACAGAGCCCAGCACGGCTGTCCCTGCTGAGGGATGGACCTGCCCCGGTGTCCTGTCCTGCCTCTGAGGGAACGTGACCGCGGTCCCACGCGGGCCGGCCACAACAACTGCAGTCGTGCCCAGCGTGTTTGCTCCCCTGCTCTCCCATCTGCCTCTGGCTGAAAATGTGCTGGCCCTGGATGCGGATCACACACCCCAAGGACTGGATCCAGCTGTGCCAGGTTGGGAAGACAGCCCAGATTTATGGCACAAGCTGCGTGGCCCATGCCTCGCAGTTCCAAGGGTGGGGGCTGTTGACGCCTCTGACATCTCATAAATCCTTCCCAGCAGGAGCTGCCTCTCCCAGCAGCACTGCCCCATGGCAGTGGGTCTCTGGCTCACAGCACCTGAGCACTCTCAGAGCAAAGAGCAGCCTTGTCTTGGGGTGTCTCAGAGCCCTGACAAGACCCAAAGAGAGGGATGACTGACTGTGCAGGGCACCAGAAATCAGCTCTCCCTGAAACCTCTCCTTCCTCAGTGCCTGGGTCTGTGCTTGGTCCTCTCCTCTCCTCTCCTCCAAGCCCAGCTGCCTGCCTGCATTTCTGCCCACACCTGGAAAACTTGCATGGTTTTCTGCCTGCATCTGGCTTTGCACGTGTTAAAGCCAGAGCAGGACTGCATGAAACCCCTGGGGAGATGCAGCTGAGGAGGGTTCCCCCATCAAGCTTCTTTTGAACGATTTAGAGCCAAAGATGCTTGTTCTCTCCGTGTGTTTTGCTTTGGTATCTCGTTGGTCATTTTTTCTTTACTTGAGTGTGTTATTTTAACCTCATGCCACTAAATAATACCAGAAACATAATGAATAATAGTGCCAGGCTCTTCAGCTATTTGCTCAGTGTTTCCCTGGGATTTGACTCATGCCTGCCTTCCTATCCTCATTCCCTGTCAGTCTTTTCCAGGCAGGCAGAGCCTGTGTTCTGTGCTCTGTGCCTGGGGAAGAAGGACATCCCCAGCTGCAGCACAGTGCTCACATTCACCCTACATGTCCCCACCAAGGTAAGAGGTGCCAAACACAGAGACAAGGCCAGAAGAGACAGTGGTGGCTCTCTCAGGTTTGCTCTGCAGTGAAAGCCAGGAAAGAACCAAGAGCCTCCCATATCCGAGCCAGTCCCTGACTCATGGGTCTCTTCAAGTTGTCCATGCTCCCCAGGGTCCCTGTTCTCTTGTGGCCAGGGTTTGTGCCTTACAAGGGGTGGCCAGTGAGCACCCTGACCCCACAGGCCAACAGCTGCACCAGGCCCTTTGCAGGGAAGCACTGACCTCCTGGAGCAGCTCACCCTCCTCAGCTGGGATCGCTGTCCTGCTGTCCATGGCAGAGGAGGACTCCTACAGAACATTCCACCTTCTCTTTTGCATCCTTGTGTTGTTTGAACAGATTTGGAGCAAGCTTGACTATGTGGGGAGATTACAGCATCCATGAACAAGCAGTGGGGAAGAGGGGGATAGGAATTCCCACGTTCTTCTGGCTAGTCTGGCAAGCTCAGCACTTAGTCTTGAGGAAGACAGAGGGAATGCTGCCTTAGCTTCTCAGGCTCACTCAGCCTTTGTGCAGAACTGGAGTTCTGAATTTTGGCATGAAACCTTAACCAATAATGACAAAGTTGGGAAAAGCTCAGCCCTGAATTCTGACGGCTTTGGAGGCCAAGCTTTCCTCCTGCCCATGTATTTGACACCCCAGAGCTCTCACATCCTCAGCCCCATCCCTGATGATGTTTCTCTACCCTGTCTATGTTCTGGCCAACCTTTAGGGGCTCCCACCTATCCTCTCCCTTGTCTGATGCTGACCCAGGCTGCAGCTCTTAGCTCTTGGCAGTCTCTGTGGAAGCTGAGACTTGGAAAGTAACCTGGGAGTGTGAAGAGGTCTCTTGGGTCAGGATTCTCAGCTGCAGCAGGGGTTCATGTCCTTCTGCTGCCCACACCCTGAGGTGGTATCTGCATGCTGGAAACACCAGCCACTCATACAACCTGTCCCATGTCACAGGCTGGGAAGCTGAGATGTGGAAAACAGAGTCTCCTTTACAAATGGCTGGGACCTGAAAATCAGCACACAAGAGTTTATAAAGAATTAGTCCTTGAGCTCCGCCCCATTCATGTTTATTTTTAATAAAAGTTGGAATATTGTTCCAAAGGACTGGGAGAGGCCAACAGTGTACAAATATTTACAGAGCATAGAATAAACTGTCAGCCTCTTAACTTGACATCAGTCCCTGCTGAAATTGTGGCAAGCTGATACAAGACTACTCTGAGACAATCAAAAGCTGTTTCTGCACTTAAAGCATGAATTCAATAGATAATTTTATGGAGTTTGGTCTGTAAACACCCTGGTCTTCCCTAAAGGCTGAAACTTGGTGATATTTTGTTCTTGAAAGTCTCACTGACCAAAAATGACATTTGCATAGTCAGACCCCGAAATGTGTCTGCTAATAGTCATCCTGGGATGCTGCAGCAGGAGTTTCTGGGGAGAGGAGCATTGTTCCTGCTCTAAACCCCACAGACTAATGAAAAATAATTAATGATGATCAGGGGAAAATTATTCTTGTTGGGGAAAAAAATATTTGCTGCTGTGGTTTTCAAAGCTGAAGAAATGGGTTGTAGTAGAAAAATATCAGTATTTAGTACTCACAGCATTTGAAAGGTGGAGGTAATTTTGGGTTTGGTTAGCTGGGCATTACAGAGTGCATTTTGATATAGAGTCACAGAATCACTGAGGTTGGAAAAGCCCTCCAAGACCATGGAGTGCAACCTGTGCCTGATCCCCACCTTGTGCCCAGCCCAGAGCACTCAGTGCCACCTCCAGCCCTTCCCTGAACACCTCCAGGGATGGGCACTCCAAAGCTCCCTGGGCAGCCCCTGCCAAGGCCTGAGCACCCTTTCCATGGGGAAATTCTTGCTGGTGCCCACCCTGAGCCTGCCCTGGCCCAGCCTGAGGCCGTTCCCTCTCCTCCTGTCCCTGTTCCCTGGGAGCAGAGCCCGGCCCCCCCGGCTGTCCCCTCCTGGCAGGGACTTGTGCAGAGCCACAGGGATCCCCCTGAGCCTCCTTTTCTCCAGCTGAGCCCCTTCCCAGCTCCCCCAGCTGCTCCTCCTATGATTGATTCTCCAGCCCTTTCCCCAGCTCTATTCCCTTCCCTGGTTTGAAGCCAGATAAATTTTATACTTTCAAGAAGGAAGATGACAGTGTCATGGGCAGGACAATGCATTGTACCCTGGCAAGCCATGACCTTAAAAGTGACTTCAGGGTCACTGACAACATCAGCAAATACTGCCTGAGTGATGCTCTGTCCCCATGTGGGAATGCAATCTTGCCTGCAGAGACTGGGTGACACTGACTCTGAGAATGGTGTCAAAGTTATCTGTTTATGACATTGATAAGACCGCACTGGAAGAGCCTTCCCATTTTTAGCCTTATGAGTTTCTTTTAAGATACTGAAAAATGAAAAAATGAAAGGGTTCTGAAACAAGTTTCACAACAACATCGTGTCTAAAGGGCATGTTTTAGTGAGAGATTAAAGTAGTTCAATTAATTTAACTTATCCAAGAAAATATGATGAAGTGAGTGAACTGTGTTTATAAGGCCACATTTCTACAAGCAGAATCTTTGATTTAGGGGAAAAATAAGGAACAGGGCTTATGGCTGCTGGTGGAAGTGAGAGGATGCCAGCTGTAACAGAGGCGTCCAGCTCACAAAACCAGCACCTCAGCCCAGGATATGGTGGCTGCTCCTTTTCCCTGGGGAGTGTGGCTGGACCCCATTTTCCACCTGGAAAGCAGCACAGGGACATTCTGGGCATGATCCCTTCCCTGGGCTGCCCCTGCCTTGAAGCCAGGGATTGAGGAACCTGGCCTGAAAAGCAAAGGCTTGTCATGCTGCCTGTTCCCTGGAATTGTGCTGTGATGCTGGAAAGCATCTGGAGGAGTCAGAACCCTGATGCATTTAGACCCCAGCAGTGATGGCTCCATTTGCAGGCTGTGGGAAGTACTGGCTGCTCTGAGTCCACATATAAGACAGCATCTTAAATTAAGACTGTGAATTCATCTTTTGCTGCAATATAAGGCAGCAACCGACTTCATTGGCAAGAGGATTTCGTCTCAGCTAACAATAAATAAGCATTTGTTCCGTGCCAACAGCTGCTTACAGGTTGTACCTCAGCATGGAAACCAACACAGATTGTCAAAAATAATAGGGATCCACCCTTAGGGCTGCAGCTTGACAGCTTTTGAGTGATGTGGAAATACACAGGGTAGGAAAGCAACTGGATTTTCCTGGCTGGGCATTCCTAGGGAATGACAGCAGCTGGCATTGCACAGAGGAGCACACACAGTGCCCCTGGCAGACCAGGACGCTTCTGAGCTCTGGCTGGCCAGAAGCAGAGAGCTGGGTATGATCCTGGAGGCCCTTCCTTTGCATGTCAGTGGCTGCTCTGAGTAAATGTGCTGGGTGATTTGTTATCTTGACCTCAAACAGCAGAAAGATTGCTGGCATGTTTTCAGCTCCAAGCATGCAGGATAAATGCTTTCAAACTGCAAGGTCTCTCTTTGAGGTGGGAACTCAGGATCTGCCTCAGGTTTCTCTGCGGTGAAGCACAGGTGATTTTCAGACACTGCAGAGCACGGGGGCAGCTGTCCCTGGGGGTGTGCAGCACTCCCAGGTCCTCGGGCCAAACTTGTGACAGACAGATCCCTCCACGGCCCTTCCAGCTCCTTCTGCACAACAGCACTACATGACAGGATACAAAATGAGCTCAGTCCCTTTGCTTGGTGGCCAGAGCAGATGGTAGGAATCTTCTAGAGGCCGACACATAAGGCATTTGGACTCTGAATCTTATTTTCTTCTCACTCTCTTGAGCACCAGGGATTATAGGCTTAGGCAAGTCAGCTGGGGATAACAGAGCTGTGTCCAAGGGCATGAGAAGAAAATGGGGAGGAAAATCTCTCCAAAACCTATTCCTCAACTCCAAAGAAAACATGAAGCAGCAGCATATAGCATCAGTTAATTCTCCTGCCACTGTTTTGGAGCCTGCTGTTTACATTCATGTGCTGGCTCACAGAACACAATGTATAGCTCTTGACTCCAGCCCTGAGGACAGGCCCAGAGCTCAGCTGGGCCGTGTTTACCCTGGGGAAGAGTTCAACAAAAAAGAGTTCTTGGGCTGCCCTGTGGCTGCAGCTCCAGCTGGCAGAGCACTTCCTCAGGGGTTTGGTAGCAGAGGATGTGCCCACGCTGGCCTCTGTTTGAGGGGGAACAGGACCTCCTGTTCCATGGCACTGACCTTCCTCCAGCTCTTCACCTGCACCCCTAACTGGGACGAAGCCCCAAGACAAGGCTGAGCCAGCCCCATGCCAGACTGCTGTGCCTGCAGGGCAAGCACCTGGTCACCATTCCTGAGGGGAAGGGCTCCCTGTACAGCATCGAGCAATCCCCTCTGAAGGCTCTGTGATCACCACAGTGGGATCATCTCTATGTGACCCAAAACAGGTACCAGTTATTAGAGCCTGTGAACACAAGAAAATACCTCCCAGCCAAACTTAACACCCCTCTGTGTCCCATGGCCCATCAGCCCATGGCAGGACACCAAGGCTGCCTGGCCCAGCACCACTCTGCTCATCTCACCAGGGAAGGAGCACCAAGCATCACTGTCCAAAACAGCTGTCTCTTCACCTGGGTTTACAACTCCTCACAAGTATCCCTGTTCACTCCAAAAACTCTTATCTAGGCTCAATGGCACAAAGCATCCACTGTTTTGAAAACAAATAGTGATCCTCTGCAGGATTCTAGTGGCTTCATTGTGATAGGAGAGGAAAAGTTGCTCAGAAAGTGATGTCAGCTGCCTGCTCAAAACACACAAATGTAACCCTGGTGCCCCTCTCACCACTGGAAATCAATTATTCTGAAATTGCAGCATTATACAAAGCTGAGAGTGGCCCCTAAGCACATGTGGCGTGGTGTGGCATGGCATGGCAAATAGTGGGATATCCTGTTCCTGGCTTTTCACATTGGCAGGGCACTAGATGGAAACATCTGTGAGAGCTGTGGAGTGCTCTGAGAGAGAAACTCCCAGAGAATATGTAAGTCCTGTCTTCCCAAAGGCTGATAGGAAGTGGGTGTGCTCAGCTGTCCAGTGCCAAAACTATTGGCTGGTTCTCAGTCAATCCAAAATCTGTCATGCCAGACAGGAGCACTGCCACAGGAGGCCTCAGTGGATATGGATGATAAATTTCCCCACACACCCTGGATGTGGCAACCTTATGGTTCTGGCCCTAGACCCTGCTGGGAGCAGCAGGCAACCTGTGTAGAGGAAATCCAAGCCCAGGGGATCTCTGGAACTAAATCCAGACCTTTGTCAGTTTAGTCCTGATCTCAGTGAGACTGGTATAAGGCATGAACAAATCTATGGGGGTGAGGATACATCCAGACTGATCCATGGAGGGGCTACAGTGCTGCTACAGCAGCAGGAGCACCACCCATTCATGGTGCACTGGGCTGGGATTTGGTGAGTTCATGCACAGAGGAGGGCCACCCCTCACCTGGGCACCCCATCGGCTCCCCTGGCCCACTGCTGCCCTGCAGTGAATTTGGAGGCAGCTATGAGTTGCACCTATTGCACCCACAGTGGTTACTGCACATGGTCCAGCTTCCCCTGAGGCACCATCCAGCATGAGACACCCCCAGTCTGTGCAACCAACCCAGTCCTGGGCCTTCAACACACCCAGAACCACACCCTAATCCCAGAGGATGTTCCTAGAAAAATACACTTCAATAAATGGAGGCTCTGCTCCCTGTCTCCTTTCCAGCCCGTGGTCCTGCAGAATCACTGTCACCATCCTACCACAGAGGGGACACTGGGAGCGGGATGTGCAGGGCAGGAATGAAAGCAGATGTGCAGAGAACACAGGGGTACAAGAAGGGGCTGAAATTGGCTTCTGCTCACACTTATTTAACCTGGGAGGGCAGTGTCTGTATAAGGTGGATTTAGCCTGAATGAAGATCAGGAATTATTAGACTGATTAAGTTATGGACTTGGGATGCTGTGAGCATCACAGCTCATTAGTTATGGACAGTACAAGGAGTGAGGATCTGAGAGCACATCCAGCAGCCTTCCCAGCATAGCTATGGACTCTGTCTTGATGTGAAGTTCAAGTCCTGCCCATTTTCCTTGCATGCTGTCATTCTCTGTTTGTTTCCTGAAATGCAGCAATTCTGTTTGGTTTTCCTCTCCAAAATCCACATTAACTGCTGTCCCTCCTTAGCTGCCCATGGCCATGATGTCTCTAGAACAGATTTTCCCAATTCCCGGGCCCTGAGACCCCTTTCATGCTCCCATGTCCCTTTTCCAAGATGAAAAAGGGCCAAGAGTTTTCTCTCAACATGGAATCAAGTATCACAAAAAGTTTCTCAAAATATCATCTCTCACTGGAAAAGGGTGAGTTTTCTAATTAGAAAAGACACATCAGGGCCTCATGGCTGTTTGAGACAGGCTGGGCTGCAGCCAAGGGCTTTCACCATGCATCAGCCCAGCTCTTAGGGAAGACCTCATGGAGCATTCTGGGTGATGTAGTCAAGCACTCATCCAGGCAGGATGAGTGACAGGAGTTTCCAAAACTGCAAGTTCAGTGAGTCACCTCAGTGGCATCCCTGGGTCAAACTGCCTGGATTTTAGCCAGGTTTCCCTGGAATAACGTGGGCTGTGGGTTTTCTCTAGAAAGTAAACATTTTTTCAGAGGAATTAGAAGCCTTCTCTTAGCACTGCAATAACCCCGGTGCTGCTCCTAGGGCTGCCCATCCCTGGGGGAGACTCCAGGGCTGTGTATCCCTGCTCCCAGCAGCTTTCAGAGGGAGGGCTGGGTGTGTGCTGGGCTGCAGCTCTGTCTCTGCTCTCCCACAGCCCCCGTTTTACACACCTGCAGCTATGAGCAGCTTTTCACCATGGAAAGCAGGCTGGGGGGTTTCCCTTTGCCCTCCTGGGGAGATGTGTAAAATCCAGGCTCTTAAAGGTCACCATTACTAATAATTACTATTACCACCACCACTGCTAATTGCTGTCACCATTCCCCATTCATAAATGTTCAGCTTTTCAGAAAACCAGGAAAGCTCTTACCCACAGTGCTAATTCCTTTGATGATAAAGTCCTGGATGCGCCATATCAGCCCTTAACCTGCCTGTGCCAGGGAGCCTTTATTTAGCATCAGCATTTATCACTGCTTAAGGTATAAATAATACCATTAGCCACTCTGAGCAGTGATAAAATTAGCAGTGTAAACAGAGAAAGTGAGTGACCTTAGCGGAGAACCATTGTTGATTTTGACCCAACACCTACCAGTACGATTAGTCACAGCAGAACAGCTCAGGGAAAGGGGCCATTGGGGCTTGTTTGGAAATTAGAGACTCGCGCTGTTTATTTTACGGAACAGATCTAATTCCCGCTGCCTTTCTCCACAAGCGCCGGGTCACGGCCCACTCCCGTCCCTCCGGAGGCCGCGGGTCCCCGGGGCTCCCGAGGCTCGTGTGTGACTGCGGGAGCTGCGCTGTCCCCCGAGCAGCGGGCCCTGCTGCCTGCCGGCCTGGGCCGTCGCGGGAGGCGTCAGGCGAACACTGCCACGTGAAACCAGGCTCTGTCAGCGACTTCTTTCTCTTCAAGCCCTGGCGATTTTCCACACTAGGTGTGGGGTGTTCCTTCTCTTTTCTATCCACCCGGCCAGAGCAGCAGGATTTCCCTTGGTGGACACCTGGCTCAGGGATGAGGAGTACAGGGACAGCCCAGCCCCGGCTGCTCAGGCACAAACTCCGTGAGGGGAATGTGAGGGTGCTCAGGGAAGATGTGTCTGCTGGGGGGCAGAAAAACCTCTCAAACCTGCAGCAGGGGCAGCGACTCCAGCTGAACAGGCTGCCAAGAGAGCTGTTGGAGGTGGAGCTCCGAGCCATCAGGGTTCAGTGGATGCTACCTGTGGGCTCACATGCTGCTTATGCATGGGCTGAGCTGCCACAGCGCAGAACAAATAGGGAACTCCCAGCACCCGGGATACAGTGTGTTGCTTTGAAAAAGTTTCCCAGGTGTGGCTGTGAAAAGTCAAGATGAAATCAGAAAATGATGTAAAATTTGCATGTCCTAATCGTTTTTTTAAAAGTGGCTCATAAAGGTGGCTGAGAGGCCCATTACCCTAAAGGTCTCAATAGCGGGCAGGAATTGTTGCCTGTGAGGGTGGGCAGGCCCTGGCACAGGGTGCCCAGAGCAGCTGGGGCTGCCCCTGGATCCCTGGCAGTGCCCAAGGCCAGGCTGGACAGGGCTGGGAGCAGCCTGGGACAGTGGGAGGTGTCCCTGCCCATGGCACTGGATCCCTGGCAGTGCCCAAGGCCAGGCTGGACACTGGGGCTGGGAGCAGCCTGGGACAGTGGGAGGTGTCCCTGCCCATGGCAGGGGGCTGCAACAAGATGGGCTTTAAGGTCCTTTCCAACCCAAACCATTTTGTCACTGTATGATTCTATGAATTACAGTCCTGTGCACTGGGAATATTTTTGGATCCAAGGACCAGAATCAGAATTCAACCTTCAGGATCACACTTCTTTTCCTACTCTCTATCATCCAACAGCATTGCCTCAACCTTAGCCTTGAGTCTTGATCTCTGCAGTAGCCTGGCCAGCTGGGACTAAGCTGGAACATGTGAGCTTTTCCCTCTGAAACAGATCCTTCCTCTCTGCTTTTCTGTCTCCCTCACATAGATAGTAGCTAACAAATCATATTTTTAATGCATATAAGAAACAATTTTTCACACAGGTCTGTAGTTGGACTGTGAATTGTGACATCCTCTACTCTTTGGGGCTGGGTGGGGTTGGTGTGCACAGTGCTGGGCTTAAGGGAAGAGCTGGACTATTCCATCCTGGGTGCTGCTCTGGCAGCAGAGCCGAGATGAGGGGTCCCCAGAAAAGCTGAAGCCCACGCAAAGGGTTGACTCTCCTAGGACAAGCTATTAATAGAAGAAAAGAAATGCTGTTGGAGGGACTTCAGCAGGGTGTCTAGTCCCAAATCCCCATTGGATTGGAAGAGACACAGCTAGTGAAATGAAAGCTGATTTGGGAGGTTCAGAGCTGAACAAGACTGATGTCTTTCCAGAAAGATGACATGGGTATGTTACTTAATTTACCATAATTTAATCAAGCTGATCATTAGGTTAATTTGAAGATCTGATGTAGAATGAAATGCACTGGAACAACTCAAACATGGGAGGAGTTCCTCCTATTGCCAACTCAAAAATCAATATGAAACAACCACCAAAATACGTGCTCTGCAAGTATTCACTGGGAGAAAGACCCTGGCCTGCTCTGTGCAGAAAGACAAGCCAGATGACATCCCTTCTTGGACTAACCAGCAGTGAGTCTCTGAGCCCCCTCCCCGGTCATCCCTCTGGCTTTACTTAATCACCTATTTCAGTTCTTAATTTGCATTATATGGGCACTGGTGAGGTTTGATGGTTCCCTGCCTCATTGTTAGGATTTAGATATATCCCAAAGTAATAAATGAGAAACCAATCTTGGAAACTTCAGCTGTGGTCCTACTATTGTCCTACCTTGGGAAGAGGAGTGTGGTTGGTTTTGGAGGTGAACTGGATTCTGTGCAGAAATTCCCTTCCCAAGAGCAAGGTGAGTGCCCAGACCTCAGGGAGAGAGGGCACAGATTTTACCCAGGTCTCAAAGAACAACAGAATCTCACTAATTGTGAGACACTCAGGAGAAACAAGAAGGAAAATGTCCTGATACACCCCTGGGTATGAAGAGAAATTGTTCTGCTGTGGTTTCTTCATCTCACTCCTCTGAAGCCCTCCTGCCCTTCACCCTGCCAGTACTTGTCCATGCAAGATGCCCCTTACCCTCAGCCTGCTTGTTCTCCTTCCAGGAGAAAGTGCTTGTCCGCTCCTCTCAGTGTTCCTGGGCAGACCCTAACCAGACCTCTCTGTTCATCCCAGATTTCTCTAATGTTCTGGGCTTTCTCCTGCTCCTCTGGCCGACTGCAGACAGGCACTCGGGAGTGCCCTAATGAAAAGCAGGTTCTGGCCAGCCCTGCTGGGCAGAGCTGTGTCAGGAAACGTGAGTGAGCTCTGAGGACTGTGTGTGTCACATTCGCTTTCCTGTTCTGCTGCTGACGGGCCTGTGTGACCCAAAGCAAACAGTACCTGCGCCATGCACTCCACAGCACTTCCCGCTGGCAGCTGCCAGGGGCTGGCCAGGGCAGCAGGGGAGGTGCCAGAGCTGCCCACAGCTCGTGGATCTTGGCTTGCAGTGAGCGGCAGCATCCTCAGGAGGGAGAACAAACCGCCTTCCCACCCTGCTTCCCTATTTCCCATTTGCTCCCTGCCTGAGTTCCCATCACAGCTCTGGCCCCAGTCGGCGTGGTATCCATTTCTCAAGGGCCTTCCCTGGGTTTGGATCTCCTCCTGATGCCTTGCAAGCTGGGATGAGCATTCCTGCAATCCCACGCTGGCCATGACTCCCACACTCAGTGCCACCCGCGGTTTCCTTTTCTTCCGTTCATTGGCTGCTTGTCACAACCGGCTGTTCTTGTGTCACCTCCACCACGGGACAGGGGATGGGGCTCTCTGAGGCCACTGCATTTGCTGACATGCCAGGCTGAGCCAAGATAGCAACGGGTTAGCAAATGCTCCTTTGGCTTGAAAATGAGCCTGGGTGAGGTTGGGCTCACAAAAGGAGAAATTTTGCAGGGAAAGCAGAAGCAGGAAAGAGAAATACCCCCCCTGGATGGATCCTCTACAGCTGAAGTGAGCAGGAAAAATGATACAGACACCCCTCTGCAGGGGATCAGGCTGGCATGAACACAGAGCCACGGTGCTGCAGGAGGGACCCAGCTGCAAGATTTTGGTGGCATTCTTTAACACAGCAGTGGGATGAGGAGAGGCTCCAGCCACAGAGCAAAGAGGGTTGATGAACCCAGAGCATGTAGGGTGCAAGGATCAACATGAGTGAAATACTTGTTCTCCTTCTGAATCTATGTTGGACAACCCTTCCCACCTGTAAGCCCCTTTGCTGTGGTTCAGGACACTGTCCAGCACACTGTCCAGCACATCTACATCCCACCTGGGCTCACCCAGCCAGCTAGGCTGTGGCCATGGGCTCGTGCCTGCCCAGAGACACAGCTCAGCTGTGCATTAACAAGCCCTGCTGTGCTGATGGGGATCTTGCAGAGCTGCCAGTTGCATTCCAGCTCGTTATGTTTTAATTTATTCAATCCATAGGCTGCCTATTGTGAGGATATCAGCGTTGAGAAGCAAAATCCAAATCCAGAACATTGCAGAAGAACCAAACTGCCAAAATGCAGAGACAGAGAGACAAAGTAAATCTGTCATAAGGCGGTCCTGACAGACCTCCCACCCTGAGAGGAGCCAGTTCCCAATTAGCACAAAAGAACTTGGGCAAAGAGGAGGAACAGATTCAAAAACAAATGAAAGGGACCAAAAATGGTCAAGAAAAGGCCAGTGGAAATACTCAGGTCAGCACTGTGCCATGTAGCACAGGGGGTGTCCCTCCGTGCCTTGGAGCCCTCCCCTGGCACAGACATGCCCCAAACAGTCCCTGCAAATTTTCCAATGATTTCAGGATTGAGGGTCTGTCCAAGAGCAGCTCCTGTCCCAGCCTGGCATTCAGAAAGCTGATCTCAGCCATGGTGGCAGCTGGAGATGAGGGGAGCAGAGGGAGGCCGTGTGGGCCATGGGGTGCCGGGGTGTCACAGGAGCCTGTGGGGCAATGAGAACAGCTCATGGGGAGATGGGTGAGGATTCTGGGAGGAATGGACAGGAAGGGCACTGACAGGAGCCAAAACTCCCTCCCAAGATCACTCCATGCCCAGCCAGAGCTGCATTTTGTCCCCAGGGGGCTCTGAAGATACGGCCAGCAAACGGCGGGCCATGAGCCAGCAGGGAAACTGCTCTGTTGGTGCTTGCAAGGGGCCAGCAGGGCCGTGGTGTCCCGTGAGGTGCCATTCCCTGTGACATGCCTGAGCTGGGCCATCGCTGTGGGAGGGGCACTTGGATGCACTTTGGCTGCCTGTCGGTGCCGTTGGATAAGGAGGGACTCCAGGGCACCGGGGAGGAAGAAGGGAAACAAAAAACTCTTCTAGCAGTATAAATCACTCAGGCTCCCTGGCTATAACACCGTTCCAGCTGAGCATCTGCCTGGAGAGCTGGAGGCCGGAGGGATGGCGGGTGTGACCTCCTGCACAGCTCAGTGCTCCTCAGGCCTCGCTCCCCGTGCCAGGCTCGGGCCCAGACAGCACAGCAAGAGTCGCTTCCCGTAACAGAGCTTCCCAGCCCCACTGGCTTCCAGCAGCCTGCACTGATCTCGCTGTGATAAAATAGTTTCCGACTCACTTTGAAGCTCTCGGGCTCCAAGTTCAGGCCACGTGTGCTGGCTATCTCAGAAGGGATGCTTGGGATGCTGCAGGGGAAGGAGCTGACACCCGCGTGCTGCAGACCCTCTTGGTGAGCAGTGAGGGTCCCTGTGAGGATGTGGGACCCCCACATCAATGCTGAGCCTGGCCCTGGCTCCTGACTCCTTGTCAGACTGGTTTGTGCAAACACCAAACCAGTTCTCCGGTGTCTGGGCATGTTGGAGTGGCCAAAGGAGAAGATCTGAGGGCAAGGGGGTCACCAGCTGCTGCCAGATAAATCCATTAAACTTCCAAGACCAGCCAGACACCGAGCATCACCCATCCTCAACATCATTCCAGCCTGGCTCATCTGAGACTTCCTCCTGGTGGGCTCCTTTCCCTGCTCCTGCCCTCCCACTGCCCGCCCCTCTCCCTGGGCGCCCTTTGGCTTTTTGCACTCCCTGCAGTGCTCTCTGTTCCTGACTAACCTAAACAACTCCATGGACTTTATGAATTTTTTCCCCTTGCTGCTCATCCTGGTTTCCAGAGCATTGCAGACTATGCAGATCATAACAGCTATATTTAAGGTTGCCTGACAGTTTCCATGATATGACCCATTGTTCAGTTGCTTGCAACACTGCCAAATTTTAACCCTTTGAGCTGAATAACTCAGGACATCTTCAGCAAGTCCAGTCCTTTTGAAAAGAAAAACAAGGGGGAAACACTTGATTTCTTATTGAGGCTTTGCTGGGAAGCCTCTCCTTCAGAGCTTTGCAGGACAGCTTGGGGAGGGGGCTGTGGTGTCACGACTGTGTCTCTACTCTTGTGTGTCTCGTGACAAATCCACCCAGGTACAGAAGGGTCTCGACAGCAGGTTTTCTCGAGGCCCTCTGATGCAGAGCTGTGCCAGGGCTGTGCCCTGTGACTGCTGTGACTGCAGCCAGTGACTGCCCCTCTCCCTCAGCCCAGACCCACCCCAGTGGGGCCACCCTGCAGCTGCAGCCCTGGCACTCCCCCACTGCCCGCATGGCAGATGTCACCTTGCCCCTGACCCCTGAGCCACTGTGCCAGGTTGTCACTTTGTCCCTGGGGTGGATAGCAGGGACAAAGTGACAGGGACCTGTCCCTCCTGGCTGTTGGTGCTGGCATGCTGCAGTGCCTGGCTCACAGGTCTCCACATTCTTCTGCTGCAAGTGGTTGAGGTGGCAGCAGGACATTCCCTTGCCCACACAGTGTTTGGGAGACTGATTCTGTAGTGACATTTCGGGCACTACTCTAAGGCAGATCTGTTGGTTTTACAGTCTTTTTTGGAAAAAATATCACATTTAATTACTGAATTTTTCCCCCCCTCACTTTTAAACATATTGAACATGTGTTGCAATGTCTACGTGATTGTGTGTGCAATGTCACCACAGCTTTGCCTTATCTAACCACAGCATCTCAGCAAACAAAGCAAGATTGTGCAATTAGTAAAGCTGGTTCCTATAGAAAAAATAAATAAATTGTGTCTCCATATGCCCAAAGCTCTCTCACGGAGCATACACATGTCAGACTAAGCCAAACCACACAGGCATGTTCAAATGGCATTTTTACACTGCACCTTCGTAGCATCTCCCTCATTTTTGTACAAAATCCGTGAAGAGAGCTGACAGCACAGAACCCAGCAGGAAGCCTGGCAGCCCTGTTGTAGGTCTGATTTTCCATCTTGCCTCTAGGTTTTGAATACTGGTTGTGCCATGGATGATCCAGCTACTCCAGCCACCTCTGATGAGGGAATTCTGAAAGCCCATGAAAGCTCTGTCAGTGATCCCTCTTTGCCCACTGTTTGGAACTGCTCAGAGAACATCAACACAAGCTCTGTGCTTGGTGCCAGGCACACGCTGTCCTACCGCTCTGTCCTCGATGGCCAGCACACGTGGGGTTCCTTGATCTCTACGGAATTTGTTACTCACAAACCCCACACAAGCACCAAAGGCCCATCCTGGATGGGGCCTTGAAGTTGTTGTCAATGCCAGTTATGCCCTGTTCATCTCAACATAGTTAAAAAAATCCAAATTCATACCCTCAGGCACTAAAACAAGGACTAAAACACTGGCAGTAACTGATGGGCCCCTGCACAAACTGCGTGCTTGTCCCATGTGCTGCAGAAACTGCCTAAATTGCTGGGGGGAGGCTATGGCTAACAGAAATACTTAGAATTCAAGAGAGATTTCCATGCAATTCCCTAGCCAAAAAGCTGACAACACTGATATTTCCAAATTCTACTCAAGTTCCTTCCTCAGCAATGAAACACCCTTGAAGAAGACAGGCAAAAGTGGAGGAAAGGGAAGAAAGTTCTTGTGTGCCTCCAAATTTTCCTTTTAACTGGTGGAGAGCTCTCCCACATCACCCACCCATTGGTGCAGATGACATTTTTTATGACCCCCCCCTCCACATGTGCTACACTGGAGACCACCACGGACTTCTGCCCCCCAGATGTCCCTTATAATTGCTTGGAGAACACAGAACCAGCACTGGCTCTTTCTGTCCTCCAAGGAATAATATTACACAACCCACTTCTAAAGAAAGATGGGTTTTCTTGCAGTCATTCTGAAACTTGAATATTTTATAACGACTGAAATGATCACAGCAAATTCCAAGGACAGCCAAGAAGCTCAAAATGATCTGATCGTGTTTCCAACCATGAGACCTTTGGAAAGAGCCCCAGAAAGAGGGGGAAATGCATTAATTTTATGTTTTAATATTCAACAAACAGAGCAGCCTCTGCAGAGCAGCAGCGTCCAGTTGAAAGTGTTGAGGAGTTTATTTTTCTTCAAACCTGCGATGGGGCCGAGTTTGGGACTCTCTGTTTAGCTTTTCAGCCTCTAGTTACATTGTGTAAACAGTTTATTTAACATCATTTTTGGCACTTCTTCAGTAAATCCACCATAATAATCCTACTGGCAGACCAAACAGATCACAGATTAGCAGACAAAGCTGCTGTAAAACACCAAATTACCCATCCCCTGCTTTCCTGTTTTCAGGAGATGTGAAGTCCTGTACTTAGTTGTGTTTATGCCTCATTCCGTGGCTGCACCACCAGGTCATGGAGCTGCTCCAATGAATGCTCCACCTCAGCCTCCAGCAGCACTGTAACAGGGAAGCGCCGTGGGGGAAGGATTTTTCGGCTCTTTTAGAAGCTCATAAAACGTGCTGGAGTGCTGGCTGTTGCTTAACAGGGAAGGTATGCTGGCTTGATCCAGATTGGAAAGGACTCTAGACTAATGCTAAAGTCACCTATTGCTTACATTTCATTTTAATGTGCTTGAGTTCAATAAAAGTTTATCATCTCCATTAAAACGGTGCCTATTGAAACTGATTTAATCTCGTTAGCACAGAAAACCACATGAAAGGAATCAAACGCATGGACAAGATTGAACACAGTTACTTTCAGAGAATAAATTACATAAAAGCGAGGGATAATCAGCCAGAGCCACAGAGCCTGTCACCTGCATTGCTCACATATCTATGCCAACACACTTTGCTGGGGAAGGTGCTGGGCACGAGCCATATCTCAGCAGGACTGAGCTCCTGCCAAGCACAGGAGTGATCGGCTGCTTAATGTCACAGCATCAGCACGCTCCCAAGGAGCCCATGAATCGTGTTACATTTGAACAAACTCATGTCATGTGCAGGGGTGCTGCTCAAACGTCTGCTGGCAACAGTGCAGCTCAAAATCCTGCTTCAGTGCCGTGCTTGGAGCAAGGAAGCTCTGCCTTTCTCCAGGGAGCACCAGCTCCACCATTGGAGTGGTGCCCAGTGGCTTGGGTTCGTGCAGGTGCTGGGGCAGGAATGGGCTCTCAGGGTGGGCTTGGGTGCAGGGAGATGCAGGGGTGGATTTCAGCTGGGCCCTTGTTACCCTGCCAGGCTCCCCAGTGGGCGCTGCTGGCACTGCTGGGTGCTGAGATACCCTCGAGTGAGGAGGGATGGCCTCACCTCACCTGGGCATTGTGCAGCCAGAGTTTGCCTCAGGGAGATGCCCTGGGGCTACAGTTGCAGCTTGTCTTGTTGTTGTGATGCCTTAAGTTTTAGCTTTTATATTTTTTTGGACTCTGTGCTGTTTTAATGTGCAGTTCTGGGTTTCATATTAAGAGTTGGTGAGCTCTCTTCACAGAGTAGAGAGACAAAACAATTCCTTTCTAGCTGGGAACAAAGGACAAATTTCAGGCCCAAAAGTGTAAACAATGGTGAAGAGAGAAAGAACAAAGAGGATGGAGCTTCATCACCTGAGGCTGTAATTGCACAATTAACTCCAATATGCAAATGGAGCAGAGCTGATAAAAGTGTGAGGCCTCGTGCCCGGGTTCCATTTTGGGCCCATTGCTGGATTGGCTGGGTGCAGCCCCAAGGGGTTCCTGCAGTGCCCAAGCTGGATCCTTTCAATAAATCCCTTTTTATTCTTTTAGTCTACCTAGTCTCTGCTTCCAGGCCAGCCTTTCTAGGCAAGAGTTGACAGGCACAAGGGAGAAGGGCACTCCTGTGGCCCTGCACTCTGGTGTTACTGGCTCCATCCCCTGATGGACTGTCCTGTTTCCACGATCATAGGGACACACTGGGGACAAGAACAAGCTGTCAAACCCACTGCACATGCAACCAGTGGGGCTCAGGTCACCTGCTCTGAGGCTGCAGGCACTCACACAGAGAACAGGGGATGAACCTCATCCCACAGGCCACCATGGCCAAGAGTATCAACAGTCCTTAAAACTGACAAGGAAGATGATTAATTAATGTATGGGAATGTCCCTAGTCACCACTGATCTGCTGGTTCTTCTGGAGTTCCTGATGTGCAAAAACCTGCCCCTGCAGCTTGCCAATATCTGATACGGAGCAGACACTGGACTGCAGCAGGGGGACACCTCACAGCCATGGAGCCCCTGATGTCCCCAAAGCAGTGTAGTGTCACAAAGCCCACACGTGGCCCATCACAGGCACCAATGGGGCACATCTACAGCACCACCTCAACAGGGATCCAGGTCACATGGGCTTTGGTGCACAGCAGTTGCAAATGACAGGAATATTGATGAGGAGCTTTGATCTGAACCCGTCGAAGCTTCTCACAAGGGCCAGGCAAGCAGAGGATGCCTGTGCATGGCTCTGATTCTGTTACTCAGCTACAAGAAAAAACTGCAATTAATTTATATGCCTTCATAATTTTTGATATGTGCAAGCAGCTCTGTCAGGAGAGGTTTAGGCTGGAGATCAGGGAAAGGTTCTTCCCCCCAAGGGTGCTGGCACTGCCCAGGCTCCCCAGGGAATGGGCACGGCCCCGAGGCTGCCAGAGCTCCAGGAGCCTTTGGGCAGAGCTGCCAGGGATGCCCAGGGGGATTGCTGGAGGGTCTGTGCAGGGCCAGGAGTGGACTTGGGACTCCTGTATGTCCCTTCCAGCTCAGGACATTCTGTGATTGTGTGCAGGCAGGACAGGCTGGTGATCTCTCCTTGCACACCTCCCTCCAACTCAGTATATTGGTTTTATGAAAACATTTCAGGTCATTTGGATATAAGGATTGTCCCCAGAAACATTTATGAAACAAAGCTCTTTCTCATCAACATCTCATGGCCAAAGGGGTCTGAACAGGATTTACCCACTATTAAAAACCTCAGTGAATGCAGGAAAGTTCACAGAGGGTTTGAACAAGATTTTCCCCCTTTCGAATGACTGCCTGTGTACACCACTTCAGAGGGAATGAACGAGCATGAAATGCAATTATACAGCACTCAAACACTTGAACCAGAACTTCTTCCCTTAATCTTTATGTTGAGGACAGGGTAAGACTGTGAAGCCATTCTCAGCATGACAGCACATCTGTAGTGCTGGTAAGATACACAATTCACTTAACTGAAGAGCAGGGATTTTGAGCTGTGTGCTCTGTAAGCAGCACAGCCTAGATGTGCTGCCCATCACTGTCAGACTGCCCCTTGGAGAGTCAGCTAGAGAGGGAAAATAGCCCTGAGCTAGTGAGACAGGAGTCTTACAAGGCTCCTACAAACATCCAGGGATCCTGCAGACATCCAGGAGCATTGGGGTGGTCTGTGAAAAGGCAGAGCCATGAGCAGCCCATGCTCCTATGCAGCACACACCTGTATCCATGGGAAATTTTTGCTTTCACTCTGTCCTGCAAACATCTTGGAGCTACAGAAGGTCATTGTTCACCTGGATTATAACTTGTTTTCTTCTGGACTAGAGTTTCATTTGTAAAAGAAAAAGCAGAGCTGTGTCAGTCTGGATTTATCAGGGACACCAACTCACTGTCCAAATTCCCAGTTCTGCAGCATTCAAGGAAGTGGCTGAGTGTCCCTTACAGCTCCAGCAAATGTGAGGTGTACTGACATGCTGGATATAGAAATAGCATTGTATGGAATAACAGAATCACAGAATGGCTTGGGTTGGAAGGGATCTTAAAGCCCTCTCAGGCATCCCCACTGCCATGGCAGGGACACCTCCCACTGTCCCAGGGTGTCCCAGCCCCAGTGTCCAACCTGGCCTTGGGCACTGCCAGGGATCCAGGGGCAGCCCCAGCTGCTCTGGGCACCCTGTACCAGGGCCTGCCCACCCTCCCAGGGAAGAATTTTTTCCCAATATCTAATTTACACCTACTTTCTGTCAGTTTGTCCTGTCACTCCATGCTCTTGTAAACACCCTTTCAGTTTCTCAGTTCCTGGAAGGGTGCAAGTGTAAAGCACTCTGCTGTGATCAGCTGGAATTTACAAACCCTTAAAGATGACAGATGTGTTTGAAGCTGCTCAGAATGGGTTTCCTGACATGATTTATCAGGTCACAGCACTCATGGCAGTGAAGTGCTCCCAGAACAATGTGTTATCCTTCAGGCTGCTCTCAGCAGCGATGCACAGAGCTCTAATTTGATTAAAATAGTGGTCTTTTCCTTTCACATCTGCTCAGACTGCAAGCCAGTGGGGCAGGTCCCAAGCTCTGTGCCAGCATGTGGCAAGGTAAATGACACTGTGGCCAGGGCCCCCTTTGGCTGAATTCCTGCCAGGGCAGAGCCTGTCCCACAGTCTGTGCTGGCTGGATCACATTCTGATCTCACCTGAGCCTGTGAATTCTAGCTCCACATCAGTGTATGGCATTAAATAAGAATAAGATTGGTATAAGAGTTGAATCCACTTTTTTTAGTGTTTAAAACCAAGAGAAGTCTCGTTTTGGAAATTTTTGCACTCTGGAAGAGCACACACCACCTCCCCTCACCTTAAGGGACCTTAAAGCTCTTCTTGTTTCAGCCTGCCATGGGCAGGGACACCTGCCACTGTCCCAGACTGCTCCAAGCCCCATCCAGCCTGGCCTTGGGCACTGCCAGGGATCCAGGGGCAGCCACAGCTGCTCTGGGCACCCTGTGCCAGGGCCTCACCATCCTCACAAACAGGAATTTCTTCCTAATATCCCTCCAACCTTCCTCTGTAGGAAGCCATTCCCCCTTGTCCTGTCCCTCCATCCCTCGTCCCCAGTCCCTCTCCAGCTCTTCTGGGGCCCCTTTAGGCCCTGGAAGTGGCTCTGAGCTCTCCCTGGAGCCTTCTCCTCTCCAGGTGAACAATCCCAGCTGTGCCAGCCTTTCCTCCCAGTAGAGCTGCTCCATCCTCTGCTCATCCTGGAGCCTCCTCTGGGCTCTCTGCAGCAGCTCCAGCTCCTCCCTGTGCTGGGCCCAGGGCTGGGGCAGCTCTGCAGGTGGGGTCTGACCTGAGCACAGGGGCAGAATCCCCCTCCCCTCGCCTGCTGCCCACGCTGGGGCTCAGCCCAGGGCAGGGGGGATTTCTGGGTCCCAGCTCTCACCCACGTCACCCCCAAATCCTTCTCCCAAGGGCTACTCTCCATCTATTCTGTGCTCATGCTGGGCAGTGACCCCACCCAGGTGCAGCACCTTGCACTGGGCCTTAGTGAAGTCGATGAGATTCCACGGGCCCACCCGGGCCTGTCAGGGTCCCTCAGGAGCGCCTGCCTTCCCTCTGGAGTGTCACCCTCACCACTCAGCCTGGTGTCACCCACACCACTCAGCCTGGTGTCACCCTCTAACCAGATAGCGGACCCAGCCCCACTCAGTCCCACATCTCTTCCTGAAGCCTGCCCAAGCCCACAGCCATTGCACACCACAACAGCTCAGCTGCTTCACCACAGCCTGTCCCTGGGGCCAGGTTTGGTACACAACTAGATTCTCTGTGCTGTAATGATTATTTGCTCTTTTCAAAGATGGTAGAGCATATTTTTGCTGGTGGGGTGGCTGAGCACAGCCCCATGGCCATGCAGGTTAGATGAGACCCACACATCTGGCTAAGCCCATGAGAAAATCAAGATACTGTCAAATCTGATTTCTGTAGGGGAGAATTACAGCAGAAACAGAGTTTCCTGCACAGAACTGGCTGTTCCTGTAAGCAGACAGTACAACTGACCTTAAATTGAGCCCTGCAGCCCCTCAGTGAAGGTCCAGTACGTGTAAAAGAAATATCTCCTAGGCAGAATTTTGTAAGATGTTTTCCTAAGCAGAGAGCACAAAGTATTCAAAGCTGGGTGTGCAGAGACAGAAGAATTTAGTCACTGCAGCTTTCTGACCATGGCTTTGAAACATCAGAATTTTTTAGAAAGGGCAATAAATGTGTTTCCTCTGTTTGCATTAAACACTGTGCAGATTTCTGTCATGAGGAATGAAAACAGGAGTTGGGTCAGCAAATGATAATGAGCCTCCATGTGCCTTTTGGGGGTCAATGCCAGATCACAGAGCCCAGGCCCGCGCCAAGAATCCGAGGGAGGTTTCCTGGAGCGGCTCAGAACACGAACAACCTCGACATGCTGGTCCCAGTGCCCCAACCTGGGAATTGTTGCTCATTTGCAAATGCCTGCAGCTCCTCTGGGCACTGGAGAGATCTGTCACACAGCATCGATCTCCAGCTCTGAGCACTTATTTTGCTCCTTACTGGAGGGAGGTGTTTTTGCCAAAGTAGAAATTTTAATGAAAAAACAAACACCTCGTCTTTCTTCCCTTGACCTCTTGGGAGGATTTATTTTCAGGGAAGAAAACCAGGAGAACACTTTAGAAGTAAACAGTTCTCCGTTATTAAAAGCAAATAAATAAACAACCCTTGCTGCATTCCCAGGCAAACAGGAACACTTTATTATAAAGATGAAAACACTATGTTTTTGTGAAAGAAAAAATTAATTCCACACAACTTCCCCACAGCCCTGGAGGCTTTTGGCCTTAACTAGATATGCCTCCCTGCTCCAATGCTGGAAGCTGTATTGCCACCACATCCTGTGGACACACGTGGGGCTCTGGGGTCCCCAGGAACCACCCTGGGCATGGGATTCCTGGAAACCAGGGGCTCTGTGTGCGCAGGCAGAGCTTCACCTGCCTCGTGTGCCACGGGTGTGTGGTGACCTGCACCCCTCCCTGCTGCCCACTGCACTGTGAGCACTGCCTTTGCTAAAGAAGGAGAAATGGCCTTCTTGGCTGTCCCCAAGACATCAGATGGGACATCACCCTGGATCAGGCACTGCTTGTCCCCCAGTGTGGGAAGGGAAGACCAGTGGCTATGACTTTGGCAGCAGAGACTGGTCATTTCTGAGTGACTTGTGGTGCTGTTCTGTGTCCCAAACTTTTTGGGATGCAGAAAGTGGAGTGTCTCTACTGAACTTCACAGATATTGGGACAGGGATAAGGAACCCTCTTGCTGGGAGGCCTAACCTCTGCTCCCATGGGAGAGGATGACTACTGCTTTTCTTGAGAAGACATGTCCCAGAGAGGAGACCCTCCATCCACTAGATGTTCCTGCCACTCAGCCCTGGGGGCACATCTGGAGTGACCCCACCCCTGTGCCCAGCCCTGGGGGCACCTCTGCAGTGCTGTGTCCAGCTCTGGCTCCTCAGCACAGCAGGAACAGGAGCTCCTGGAGCTGAGGAAGGGCTGGAGCATCTCCATGCCCAGGAAAGCCTGAGGGAGCTGGGGCTGCTCAGCCTGGAGAGGAGCCCCAACTGAGAGGGATCCTCAACCCTCTGTGTCCCTGTCCATCCCTGTCTGTCCCTGTCCATCCCTGTCTGTCCCTGTGTGTCCCTGGGTGTCCCTGCCCATCCCTGTCTGTCCCTGTCTGTNGGTGGAGTTCCCTCCCTGGGGATATTCCAGAGCTGCCTGGCCACAATCCTGTGCCCTGTGCTCTGGGATGGCCCTGCTGGAGCAGGGAGGTGGCACCAGATGGGACTCACTGAGGTCCCTTCCAGCCTGACCCATTCTGGGACTGTGGTTCTGTGACCCTTCTCACCTCCAGCTGAGGATCTCCCTGTCCTGGCACAGGGCCTGGCTATCCCCTGGACAGACTGGTGTTACTGGGGACACACAATTCTCTTCCAGAACTGTGAGCTGCAGGGCAGCTTAGCGAGGTGAGCTCAGCAATGTTGACACCTTGCAGAAGAACTGCTGCTCCTGACGGGAAAGCAAGGTAGTGACATGCACAGATGTGACACTGCCAGTGTCCTCTCCCCCAGACTGTTCAACCCCAAAGTGCCCGAGGCACTTTCACTCTGGGTTGGGCCATTTGGGTGACTTGGGAACACTGACCTCTTCCTTTCTTACCCCTGGAGAGGAGCACAAGATCACTGCTTGTCCTGCAGAGGAATTCCAGCCAAGCTTGTTACTCATTTTGGTGTTTAACATTCCCGTAGATTATCCAGCTCTGCCTGAGAAAAATGTGCTTGGAATCAGTGGAGTATTGTGTCTGGGGGGAGCAGTGGCTGCCCCCGGGGAGCTCTCCTCCTGCAGACCTTTCCTGCCAAGTCTCAGCTCTGATTTTATTGCTCCTGCCAGCTCCCAAAGCCCTGGAGGCCCCATCTCTGCAGGAGGCTGAGATGGGCACGTCCCCAACCTCCCTGTCCCCACAGCACGTCGGGCCAGGGCACCCTCCCACCCCACAGCCCCCACTGCAGGGGCACAGGAAGGCTGGCCCTGTCACCCTGACCTGCCAGTGCGGGGATTTGGAGGGCGTTTTTTGGGCTTTGGCCGCGTTTTGGCTGTAAATTTTTGTCATCTTACAGCTGCGATTCAGGAGTCAGATCAGCACCGAGGCCTGCCAAAGCTCCGGGCTCTGCTCCAGCCCGCGGGCACGGGCCCAGGCTGAGGAGGACACACGAGTCAGCCTCTCCTGGTACAGCCAGGGCTCTGATCCTGCTGCCATCAACAAATGGGGGTTTACAAGGGTGAATTATTCTGTGGTAAGGCGTGGGCTCAACCAGCAGTAGTCCCTCAGCAGCAGGAGGAGGCCCACACCGCTGCTCTGGACCTTCCCAACCACATTCCCTGTCCTGGCAGTGCCCAACCTGGCCTTGGCTCCTGCAAAACAGCTTGAAATCAGGCACGATTTGAAATGGACACTTCTCCCTTCCCTGTCAGGACCTCCTTACTGTCCAAGTCACAACATGCTCTGTGTGTCTCTCCCTGTTCCTGCAGGAAGATGGAAAGGCTACTGTGCTGATTTCTTATTTCCATCCTGGAATTCAGAAATATTAAAAAAAAAAAAGTGGAAAACAAGCTCTGTGATTAACACAGATGGGTAATGTTGATCAATTCTCTGCCTAAACCCTTCATGGCTTAGAGATTGCCAAACCCCAGGTTTGACTGCCAGGATGTCTGCTTCCACTCGAGGATTTTGCAAAGGCTCAGCTTAAACAGGTCAGTGATTCGTTGAAACAGACTTTGGGAAAAATATTTTTCTTTATCCATGATAAAAAGCTTTCCAAAGCCACCATTCAGAAGTTCAAACCACTTCATTTTGGACCAAGAGCTCCCAAGTAGCTGTCTTTGGGAAAACTCACTGACATTTCATCAAATAATATTTACAGAATTCTGAGTTTGCATCACATCCCATGGAAAAATAACATCTGTTCATTTAATCCCACATAATATCAGAGTGCAGGCAAGTGAAATTGCCCAGGCAATCAGAAAAGTTTGGGAATTAATCCACAAAATTTGAGTAAAATATTTTGGCTTTGGAAAACACAAACCTGTTAAAACTTGAACTTGCAAGAACACAAAACCTTTCTTTTTTGGGTGTTATTTTGCTCTCTAAAACATGAGAAAGGTATAAATTTGAATATGTTGAAAGAACTCCCATTTACACAACTATGCAAAACCTTCCTAGGGTTTCTTCTCACAATGACACATTTTTAAAGGTTCAAAATGCTGCACTATGATGTTCTTTTTTAATGACAAAACCCCCTCAAACTCATGTGAAGCATTTCAGATTTCCTGTACAAGCAGCTTGCAGGGTTGGTGGGACTTCCTGGATGAGCAGGGCTTTGGGGGTCACAGCAGGAGCCTGTGGGAGGCTGGGGCTGAACAGCCTCTCACACTGGTTTGACATGAGCCAGGCAGGTGTTCTGGGGGCCAGCAGCCCCCATCAGCTCTGTGCAGGGGGAGCAGCCTCCTCATGTTCATGCCTTTAGCTTTAATATTTTTATATATTTGTAACCCTGCAATTCTTTAGGGTATAACTCTAAACTCCATGCAGAGTGCCAGCTACTGCTTTCACATTTTGGTCAGACACAACAATTCCTCTCCAGGCTGGGAATCAAGGACACCTCAGACCCTGAGAGATGTGAACAAAAGTGAGTTGTGGAGAGCAAACTTGGGGTAAACTACTTCATTACCTGAAGCTGTAATTGGAAGATTAATCTCTGATATGCAAATGGACCGAACTTATTAAAGTGTGAAAATCTGTGAGCTGTTGTCCATTTTTGGGTGTAGCCCCTGGGTGGGCTTCACCAGCCCGAAATGTACCTGAGAGCCCTTCAATAAATATAACTGCTTTTATTCCCTTAATTTTGTCTGGCCTCTGCTTTTAGGTAGTCCCAAAAATGCACCAGTTTCACAAAGTTTAAATGGTGCAGAGCTCTGTTGTGGCAGGGGGGATCTCTCTGTGGATCCTGTGGTCACAGGCAGCCTGGAGTCCTTCTAGGGATGAATCCACCGTGCTCAGGCTGCTGGCAGCAGGGACGAGGGGAGAGCTCACAGGCTGCAGGAGCTGCCTTCCCCACCCTGTGCCAGCCCTGATGAGTTCAGGAATTTCCAAACAAACCCAGGGGCCATGAGCATTCCCTGGGCTGCTGACAGGGTGTCACTGCTGCCCCACGATTCTCACAACTTACAAAGATGAGAGGAACACTTGGCATCACCCTCAGTGGTGCAGTGCTCTCTTCCAACCCTCTCCCCCTCTGTGGGTAGCTTGGGTCAGACCTGCTCAGGTCAGCCCAAGATGTCACATGGACATGGATCTGTGGAGGGCAGGGGCGTGCAAGAAAGGGAGCACAGGATGGCCTTAGGGCTTCTCACCAGGAGCTGCGCACTCTGCCCTGAGCCAGGGACCTGCCCTGCTCAGCTTTCCACAGGATGGGGCCAGATTTCCATGAATTTCCAGAGGAACACATGCCCCTGCTCCAGTTAACCTCAACCAACCCCTCCAGGCAGCCTGTGCCACCTTTACAGGACCCAAGGGTGGGTGTGAGGACACCACAGCTCAGCTGTATGCCTGAGGTGGGGTGGAGGATGGGACACTGCTCCCCTCTGCCTTTCTCTGGGGCAAATCCTGCAGAAATGCCACTGGCAGGTGACCAGGACTCCTTCCTGGGATGGGCAAGGGGTTCAGAAATGAGAGCATGTGGTGCCTGGCTGCACAAGCTGGGTTGTTTAGCCCAGCCGTGGCTTGCAGGTGTCCGTGCAGGCAGAAGGCAGCACTGGACCAGTACAGGACAGCAGGGACATCAGGCAGGTGTGTGTCTGAGCTAGAGCAGAGACTCGAAGAGGGTTTTATTGTTCAGTTTCAGCAAGCTGTCAGTTCTGCTAAAGCCAGCTGATCACTGCTGGCAGCTGTTCACACGTGCCATGATAATTCCCCCAGGTGCTGCTCTCTTCTCACATCCCTGCTGGTGGTGCTTCCTCCCAAAGCCCTTCTGAGCTCTCCCTCCCCCTTATCAATTGTCAGTCACATATTTTATTCATTCTCTTCAGGTTATCACACCGGGTACTCTCCTGAGGGCACACCTGCTCCATCCCACACAGCCCATCACCCTTGGGATCACTCCACTCAGTGCCCCAAAGCCACTTTATTTGCTTCTCTGGGTCTTTCCATCAGCCTCTGCTCTGCCTTGTGCCCATGCAGCCAGAACAACTTTTTGATTCATCCTCTGCACCACATCCACCACAGCAGGTTCCCACTCACACCTCCAGTGCAAACAGGGACAGCCCCAACACACCTGGGGGTCAAAATGGCTCTATCCTTACTCCTAAAGTAAAACCAGCCAGGGCCTATTCCCCAGCCCTGTGGCCAAATGGCAGGACCTAAAGTCTCTGGAATGATGACTACATTTATTCATCCCAGAAGAGGCTCCCTATCTTCAAACTGGGCAGAGTGGCTGGCCTGTGACAGGCAGTGCACCACAGCTGGGCACAGGCTGGTGACCCCCAGCTCACCCTGCCCAGGTGTGCTCACTGCACAAGGCCATGGCATCGACTCTCCGCTCCCCTGGGCACTACCAGCAGCTCCCAGGTACACTGCTATGACCATGGAGAAAGTGGAGGGTGAAGAGAAGGTCTCCAGGTGGGGTTATTGCCTCCCATCCCACCTGCACGAAGCACTTATCCCCAGGGGGCTGGGATGCAAACAGCAGGAGCAGTGTGTCTGATCCCGGGGTGAACGCTGCACCAGCCTGGGATCCTCCAGAGAGGAAAGCAGCAGCTCAGCACAGCTCCAAGCCTGAACCTTCAGCAAACAGTCCTGTCCACAAGCCTAGAAGCAAACCCTGGCTGCCTTGTTCTCATCCTGGTCCAAATTCTCACAGCGTGGGTGGGTGGGAAGCTCCCTGAATTGCTTCCCCACTTGCTGAAATGGGCTGAAATTCAGAGCTGATCACATTTTCCCCTGTGCCTGTCAGAGCCCAAACGGGAAGCCCAGTAACCGACACATAAAGCTACTACTGATAGCTGCACACTTGTTCCAGACAAAAGATCAGGAGATGTATGTCATAAAAAGGCAGAGATGTCTTCCAGATGTTTTTGTGTGTTGGGTCTGCACAGATGTTTTCGATGTCTGCCCATAAATGTAAGAAATGTAAAACATTTGTGTCCCACAGATGTAGAGATTAAATTATGCAAGAGATGTGATAAATCTCTGGGTAATGTGAGAAGACCATGAACTGTTCACATTCATTGTTTTTAGTAAAATCAGCCCCATTTTCCAGAATGCAGCTGTGAAGGAGAATTTTATTGTTCTTAAATGTGACTAAACATAATGTAGGAGGTGAAAGGCAGCACACACAGAGCTGCATGGACCCACACATTGCAAACAGTCTTCAGAGTGGGACAGCTGGTGAGGCACGAGGGGATGGCTGGTGCAGCTCGGGGGCTCAGCAGGGACACAGGGGTGACATGTCTGGGCTATCTCAGGTACACTGAGGGCAGGACAGACAGCTCACAGCTCACAGCTCACAGGCACAGCCTCTCCTGCCCCACAACCACCTCTGCACGTGGGAGGGAGCTCAGCCAGAGCAGAGTGGGATGGACAGGTTTGAGGCCCCAGTGCCCAGTTCTGCCAGGGCAGAAATTAATACAAAAATGCTGCTTAAACAACATTGTTTATTTCTTGTGATATCATGTGCCAGTCAAGCACTTTGTACTAAACCCCAGCTAAACCTTGTGCTGCCTTAAAGACACTCAGGTCCTGACTGCATTTCCAAACCATGCTCAGCACACACCTGCTCAGCACAGCAATCCCAGGTATGGGGAGAGCCGGGGGTTGAAGAATAGTGCTGCAAAATCCTGTGGTACCTCTCTGACCCCAACCCCAAACCCATCCTTGCCCACTGATGGCCTGGCCCACACCCCACCAGCCTCACTCACTGCCAGGAACAAGGGACATGGACCTGAGCAGCTCAGGAGGCCTCGTGCCCCACAGGCTCTGTGCTTGTGCAGCCCAGCTCTGCCCCTGTTACATCAGAGAAGTATGAGTTCCGTGTCTGTGTTTTTCAGGCATGCTGAAAGAAACTGTGCCCAGATTTCACAGCTCCCATGTTATGCCTTTTGCCTGGGGAATTTATTGCTCTGCTCCCTGCATGGCAGCCCCAAGAGAAAGGAAGGTCCCTATTTTGGGGCATTGAAATTCAGCCATCTCTGTCCCAGCCTGGCCTGCGCTGACCCCGCTGCTGTGCTTGGCCAAGGGGCTGAGCAAGTGAGCAGAGAGGCCTTCCCTGCCCTGCTCCTCTCCTTGCCCAGACCCCCACCACACCTGGGGGGGTCTGCAGAGATGTGCTGCAGGCTGGCAGTGTTGTCACACCAGAGCACACTGGTGCTGCCCAGCTAAATCTGGGTCTTGGCTCTATCCGCAGCCCTCAGCTGATCCATGGGGGAAGTTCCCACGGTCCCCAAGGCACCACTGATGCCAGGCAGGAGCAACAGGTGCTGAGACCAGATCCCCAGATTCCCTCCAGCTCTAGGAGATCTAAAGTTGAGCACTGGTTAGCTCAGAGATGCCGTCAGCATCTGCACCCCTTTTAATTTCACCAGTGTGAAGAAGAGATCAGAG
The DNA here is from genome assembly GCA_013400175.1 of Phainopepla nitens. Classification (NCBI taxonomy): domain Eukaryota; kingdom Metazoa; phylum Chordata; class Aves; order Passeriformes; family Bombycillidae; genus Phainopepla; species Phainopepla nitens. Next base: position 126,719 of record VXBQ01005595.1, read on the forward strand.
CAAACATTCCCAAACCCTCGCCCCATCCCTGCACAGGCTGGGACGTGTCAGAGGCTCCAGCTCTCCTGTCACTAGGAAGACCTCAGTGCTTCCCCATGCCACTGTACTAAATCCTTGCTTGCATCAAGAAGACATGGCATTTTCTTGGGAATCCTCTCCGCTAAGAATATCCTCTATTTACATATTCACCCATGTGGGGGCGGATGGGAAACAGGGCAGTGAACTGAATGTCCTTGGAAGATGTGTGTGTTGGTTTCCATGGAGCTGGGTGCCTGGCTGTGTCTGTTTGCACTGATCACGTGTGGTTACAGCACTGGTGACAGCCCCGGGGCCAGTGCTGCCCTGTCACCTGCCACCCCACGGGACTCACTGCTTGTTCAGAGGGCCTGGAGCAGGTGTGAGGGGTGTGCCTGTTCCTGGGTGTTCCTGGGCACGTGAGGCTTGCCGTGGTTCCCCTGCTGTCTTGTAGTCACCAACACACACACATAGACCAATAACAGAGTCACAGAATCCCAGAATCCCTGAGGCTGGAAAAGNTGTCCCCTCCTGGCAGGGAGTTGTGCAGAGCCACAAGGGCCCCCTGAGCCTCCTTTTCTCCAGCTGAGCCCCTTCCCAGCTCCCTCAGCCCCTCCTGGGGTTCCAGACCCTTTCCCAGCTCTGTTCCCTTCTCTGGATGTATTCCAGAACCTCAATGTCTTTCTTGTCATGAAGGGCCCAGAACTGGACACAAGACTTGAGGTGTGGCCTCACCAGTGCAGTCCTCGTGTGCCCAATGCACAAATTTCCATGTCCCCAAGTGATGCCAGCCCAAGTGCCCTGTGTCAGAGCACTGCCAGGGCACAGTGTCAGGAAATGGCATTTGCCCCTGTGGAAGGGCACCAGATGGGTGTTAGGTTTGTGGTTGGACTTGATGATCTGCAAGGTCTTTTCCAGCCTGAATTCTGTTGCTCTCTGCAGTCTCAGATGGTCAGAGGCATCATGAGCAATGCCATGGTAGGGAGGTGCTAGGTGTGCTCCTTCAGAGAGACTCATCTCACCTGAAGGCCCTGGCAGGTAAAACGGATCCTTCTGGGGATTAATTCCTCTTCCTACATCAGCCTCAGAGGGAAGATCCTAAGACAAGCTCCTAAGGTTTGCTTATGGGCTCCCAGCACGTGACTGGATCTGTGTTTTGGTCTCACAGATGTGTTGCTAAGGAGAGAGGATGACTCCTGTACATCTAATGGATATTCAGGGCCTGAGGAGATCCTGTTTGTGCAGAACAAAAGGTCAGGCAAAACCTTGGCAAGATGAGGTTTTCCAGCTCCTCTGCAGAGGTCTGGGAAATGGGCATGTGTACACCCAGTCAAAGGAATCTTGCACTGGAGAGGCCCGTTTCTCTCTGATGGCCATGGCTGTCTTTGAGATGTTTAAAGACCAAAACTGAAGAAGATAGAAAATAATTCTCCTCAGGCTGAGAGTTAGGCAGGAAAGGACAGCTCAGAACAGGTGAGAACACACAACAGCTGTCCTGTGTCAACCCTATACCCCCTATGCCAGGCTGTCCTCTCCATTGCTGGTCAGTTATGGGGGTTGGATTTCTGCTCTGATGCTTGGCTATGCAATTCCCAGCCCTTGGATCTGGGGGGAGGCTATCACCAAGCCCTTGTATTTAATAGTCTGAATAATTAAATCAATATAATTCATGTTTTTCTTCCTGAATGTAATTGCTTTTTGAGACCAGTTACAGTTTTGGCCTTACACTGTCCCATGGAAATGAGTTTCAGGATGAATTACAAGTTGTGTGAAAAGGTGCTTCCTCTTGCTTGTTTTAAATCTGCTACCTGACTATTCCATGGACTGCATCCTTGTTCCTGAACAGAAAGAAGCAGAAACTGACGGTCCCCAACCACTCACAGAGGGTTCCAGGCTGTGCTACACTGCCCCAACACCCCACCACTCAGATGTCTTCTGCTGAAGCCCAAAAGCCCTTGTCTATTTTATGGCTCCTGTGGGCACCATTAAATGCCTGTGCTCAGTCCTCTTCTGGTTTTCTGAACTCTCCTGAGGATGAGGAGAGAGGAATGGATATACCAGCCAGCTTGGGGTGTGGGGATGCTGTGGACTTAGCACAGCAGAACTGCATTTTCTGGTTTGTTCCCAGTTCGTCTCCTCATCATTCCCAAAACCTGATTCCATTTCTTGCCCCCTACTGAGCCGATGTTTTCCATGATCTCGCCCAAGAACCCCGGATTTCTTTCCCCAGCGGTAATGGCTAATTCAGAGCCCAGTGCTCAGTTAGCAGGGAGTCCAACCACTGCATGTTTTTCATTCTGTTCCAGTTTGGGCTTGGCTGGGACAGAAGGTATTCCAGTTCCAGGCCAGGCTAACACCAGTTCGTTACCTGTTTATGTGCAAAGCCAGCCTGGGGTCACACGAGGTGCCCACAGCACAAGCCCTCCACTTGCCCCCCCCTTCCTTGGCACCTCTCCGGTCCCAGCACAGCCTTTCTTGTGTCCCTGCCGAGGAGCTGCCTGGCTGTGCTCTGCCATGCCTTGCCAGCGCCACTGACAGCAGATTGGGGACAGGAGCAAAGGGACACGCAGGGAGAGACACCAGAGGAGCATGGCAGGGAAAGGGGGGGGCCCACAGGGTTTGCTGGGAACAGCATTCAATGGAAAAAGGGGAATCACAGCGTGCCTGGCTGCTCCACACTGGCCAAAGACAGAGTCAAAGACAGAGCCAGGGGTCACCAAGGAGGGGCAGGAAGCTGCCACCCCAGGTCAGTCACGGTGCTGTCACAGGAGTGGTGGAATTAAGGGAGGGAGATGCACAGGGTGGGAGCTGATGATCCCTGGGGATGTGAGTGCCAGTGCCTCACTGTGGGATGCTGGGTTTCAGGCCAACCATCTCCCCAGATGGTTCATTATTCAGCTCCAGTTGATGCTCAAGAGCATCTCCAGGCCAGACATTTCTGTCAGAAACAGTCACTGATCCTGCTGCTCCCTTGGCTGTGGGATTTGTGTGCACCATGGGCACAGTGTGGGGCACTTCCTTCCCCCTCCCACCCAGCAGCAGTTTGGCTCTTGAGCTCTTGCCCTGCAACATTCACCTTCTTCTGTCTTTTCCTACACAGATCTGAGCCAGGGACAATTTCTGATGAGCTTCCTACTATTTATCCTTTGAGAAATGTTTTAATATTGCTTTTATGCTTTTAGCAAGTTTTTCCTAAAAATATTTTTGGCCTGTCCTTACGGGTATTACATCTTACAGACATACTTTGTACTCCATTCTATCTTCCTTCTTTGGAAATTATTTCAATTTTGATGAATCTCTCATTCTTCTTGTAACTTCTTTCACTACTAAAGTATGGCAGATTTTTTTTTTTCTGGGTATTTTAGCACATTCTAGATTAGTTGTATATATTTATTCCGAGCCTCTAATACTTTGTCTTTAAACAGTTTTTATGCCTTCTGTAAATATTTTACCCTTTTAGCTTTTCTTTTGAATTCCTTTTTAACTAGTTTTGTATTTTTATCTTGTTCCCATTCTTAAAATTAGACTTTGGTTTAGATTTTGTTTCTTTTCCTTTTCTCTTCTTTTCTCTTTCAGTCCTAAAAGGACGTGGCTCTTTGGGTGAAGTTCTCTTTGGTCATGGGCCCAGCAAGAGGGTGACTGCAGAAGTCACAGAGATTCTGTGGTCCAGCAGATCCATCACCGTGAGAGATGGAGTCAGAAAGTCCCTGCCAATCTTCTCTGACAAGATCTCAAAGAACATGCATGAGAGGAAAAGAAACTTATATGTCTTAGAAACTCTCAGCCTTAATTAAGGAGTAACACGCTCCAGACTTTTGCACACCTGGAGTGAGTGGGACAATGAGTCACCTCAGCCCCAGCACGCAGAGAAATGCTGCACACGCTGGCAGGAGAGCCTTCCTGGCACACACCGACCCCAGACACGGTTCACACTGCTAGGAGGGGATGTCCAGTCAGGCAGGAGGACAACAGAGCCCGAGCCTGCTTTCCAGAGCCTCAGGAAAACTGAGAGGTGCCAGCAAACAGCATCTCCCCTACCACAGACCACAGCCGCTCAACCTGGGAAGAGCAGGTCCCCAGGGGCCGCTGGCAGCACGAGAGGCAGCCTCGCAGCCCATTCCCAGAGCCTGCCACAGCAACCCTTAGAATAGACACCCCAGAGGATCCCAGGGAGACAGAACAGGCTTATCCACCCCCTCAGCCAGCTCTGCTCAGCTCAGCTCTGAGAAACATCGGGCTGCCGAGTCCCAGAGCTGCTCCGTGGGAATGAGGAGCAGCAGCCTGGCAGGGCTGGGCTGGACATCACACCGTTGTTATTTATTCCTCCAGTGACTGGAGGAATAAACTGGAGGAATAAACCTGCCAGGTTTTGCCCCAGCTGCCTGTCTGCCCACATGTCCACTGGGGACAGGGCTGGTGAGATGCCTGGACAGGTGGTTGCATTTTGTGAACACGATAAATAGTAAATAAAGTTTCTGGGCTGCACTTTGACCACTCAGTGACATGGTTTGTGTCTACACATGAAAGCTTCAACACTGTCTTTCTCTCAAAACACAGGGTCTCTTCTGTCCCACATGTTGGGAAGTGTCCCTCACCCGTGCTTGGCCCCAGAGTGCCTGGAAAGGGGCCTGTGCCAGGGCCACACTGGGGGACACCCACGGACCCACACTGGGTGGCTGCAGCTCCATGGACCCCTCACGGGTGGCTGCAGCTCCATGGACCCACACTGGGTGGCTGCAGCTCCATGGACACAGAATGGGTGACTGCAGCTCCATGGACCCCTCACGGGTGGCTGCAGCTCCATGGACCCCTCACGGGTGGCTGCAGCTCCATGGACACACCATGGGTGGCTGCAGCTCCATGGACATCTCATGAGTGACTGCAGCTGCATGGACACACCACGGGTGGCTGCAGCTCCATGGACACACCATGGGTGGCTGCAGCTCCATGGACCCCTCACGGGTGGCTGCAGCTCCATGGACACACCATGGGTGGCTGCAGCTCCATGGACCCCTCACGGGTGGCTGCAGCGCCATGGACACACCATGGGTGGCTGCAGCTCAGCACCCGGGCCGTTACATGCCCAGCAGACAAGCAGAGCTTGGTGACCCTGGTGGGGACAGGGACCTCTCTTCCTCCAGCCCAGCCACACCCTGCACACAGCAGGACACTGGGAGGAGGGGAATTGCCTCCCACCTCACCATGCACAGGCTGCTTAAATCCAGGATGTCCTGCTCTTATGTTTGCTAGAAACAGTGTCACCAAGCTGGCAGCTCCCAGGAACTTTAACCAGAACAAAGAAAAATAACTTCAGGGCTTTGCAGCTCTCAATTATGGACACAAGTTTTTGGAAGAGGGCCTAGATCTTGTTCCCTTGGCTTAAAGGCTGGAAAGTCTCAGCTATAAGGGCCTAATCTCCCTGACACATCCCATCTACATTTCCTACTCAGGTACCACAGGCTGAGAGAACTGGAGTGTCCAGCCTGGAGAGGAATTTGGGATGAGGGATGGAAGGACAGGACAATGGGGAATGGCTTCTCACTGCCAGAGGGCAGGGATGGATGGGATATTGGGCAGGAATTGTTCCCTGTGAGGGTGGGCAGGCCCTAGCACAGGGTGCCCAGAGCAGCTGTGGCTGCCCCTGGATCCCTGGCAGTGGCCAAGGACAGGTTGGACAGGGCTGGGAGCAGCCTGGGACAGTGAAAGTTGTCCCTGCCAGGGAATGGGAAAGGTTCCTTCCAGCCCAACCCATTTTGTGATTCCATGCTCCATGGTCAGTATGCCATGGGGCTCCTCTGCAGCACTGGGGTCAGGCTGTGCCCCCTGCCACCCCTGGGACACTGCCCTGCTGCCCAGCACACGCAGAGCCTGTTCCCTCCGTGGCAAGGGACACCTCAGCTCCCTCCTGTCCCTGCTGCCACCACCTCAGCAGTGTGGCAGCCACTGCCAGGACAGCAAAGAGCCCAGCACATGCCATCAGGTCTGTAAACAGCCACCTTGAAAATGTTTCCATTTTCGCAAAATGTTATGTTTTTGGAGAAGGTTTGCCCTTTTTTTATTTGCTTGGATATTTGCATTTGAAATTTTTTTGAGCTCTTTTGCTTAGGAGCTCTTAGGGGAACAACATTGATGTTTAGTGTTGGTGAACAGGGTGACGTGAGAGTTTCAAACACATGAAGTCAAAATCTATTTCACCCTTATTAATAATAACAACAACAACAATTAGCAATACAAAGGACTGGAAGTGCTGTCTCTATAAAATCAAGCAAGCACCTCTCTGCATCGTTGCTATTTGCTGCATATTTGCAATTAGTTCTTGTCTGCAGAAGGCAAAGTGCACTGTTTATGGTTTTACTGCAGCATCCAAGTACTTTATATGCTTATTTTTCATAACAAAATTACTTTGTCCATAAATCAGGCTAAACTCACAGGCAGCTTTGACCCCTCGCCTCAACCTTTCGCTGTAGATCAGCTGTTCATAAACTGTGTGCCCAGATTCGGTGTCCAGGGCTGCATTAAGAATAAAATATTTGGGAAACACAATTTGCATCACAGCTCTCTAAGTAAGTATTTGGCTTCCTGGAAATGATGACTCACAGATAGGATGTGCAGAAATGTACCAATAACATAACCTTTCGATCCTCTAATGCCAGACAGATCCGTGCAAACCCGGGCTCCGTGCTGCCCAGATGGCTGGCACAGCAGCCCGTATATATAGCATCACTTCAGACTGCCTTTTTTGCAATGTGTGGGAAAGATAAAAAAGGGCAGAACGTGACACCGAGGTCAGGCAGCTCCCAGAGCCACGCTTTATCAGCCCATCTCTGATCAGCCTCTTCCTCTGCCACCCTGGTGGTTTAATAAGCAACAGTTTCTGGAATGAGCCCTGTGTCCTGGTATATTTTATAGGATCTTTCCAGTGTAGCTGTATTAGGTATGAAGAGCTTTATGAAGAAACCTTTGCAGTGTGGGTCTAGTCCCTGGCAAGGTGAAGCAGCTGCACTGTTATTGCTCAGAAATGTATATAAAATTGTCACCGGAGAAGCCTCATTTATTCCCTGACACAGGCAGTTACAAGCAAACGGTGAGATTTCCAAACAGCCCCCTGGCAAGTGTCACCAGCCAGGAGGGGATCATGCCAAGCTCTGCCAGCCACCAGAGGTGTGTGAGGCCACCCTGCTCAGAGCCACCTCGGGGCCTCAGTGCCCTTCACCCAGGGTCTGCAGATGTGACCCTGGGCACAAAATTAACCAGAGCAAACTCCATTCCTCCTCAGGACACGTGAGCTCAGCTTTCTGCCACGGTCATTCTCTTTCTGCAGGAAAATGCTGCTCTGCAAAACCAAAATCACAGTTTTCCAAGGGATTTTTTTTTCTTTCCTGGCAATTCTGTTTGGGATTAACCCTGCATCTGTCTCGGCTGCTGCACTGCATCCTCGGTGTTCCTGGTCTGCCCAGTCAGCTGGGCTCATTGCCCATGGTGGGCTTGAGCCACTGAGCAGATGGCAGGAGCCTCAGGGGAGCCGTGTGGCCACTGAGCAGATCGGGGCAGAGCCCTTCAGGCCAGCAAGCCCTGGACTCTTTGAGAACCACCCCATTTTCTCAGACTGAGGTAGGGCAAAGGAGAGGGATAAGAGCTTCCTCCAGACCAGGAGGTTTCTGCCCAGCTCCAGCTGCCACAGGAGGACATCTCAATACCACAGGGGGAGCAACAGCCCTGTGCTCCTCAAGGGAGTTTGGGATAATCCTGGCTCATGCACACTTTCTGTTTGGCTCTCTCTGGATATCTGCAAGCCTCAAGTGATGTCCAGTGCAAGCATCTGCCCCAGGCTGTGTTACCTTAAACAACCCCAGCCCAACAGATGAAACACAGAGCACAGAGCAGTCCAATGGAAATCACAGAATCACTGAGGTTGGAAAAGCCCTCCAAGATCATCAAGTCCACCCTTTGCCCAATCCCCACCTTGTCCCCAGCCCAGAGCACTGAGTGCCATGTCCAGGCCTTCCTTGGGCACCCCCAGGGATGGGGACTCCAAACCTCCCTGGGCAGCCCCTTCCAGGGCCTGACCATCTTTCCAGGAAGAAATTCTTCCTGAACTGAAAAGACACTGTGAGAAGCAGAGCACCACCAGATACCATTTTTTTGGAATTCATCTAGATGCCAAATGTGGGAAGGCTTTGCACCTTGTCCCTGCAGACCTCTCTGCTCCAAACCTCAGGTACCAAACACCTGCGCCTGCCTTGCAGCTGCTGCCACAAGGGATGCACGAGGGGCTCTGCAGAGCTCACAGCCCCGGGTGCACACCCTGCCCAGCCTCAGGCCACGGCAAAGCCCCACCTGGCTGCTGTCGCTGTCCCATTTCAGGCGCTGGGCTTGTCCCAGCTGTGGGGGCGGAGGGGACGCTGCCATGCACGGCCCTGCCCTGCAGCTCCGTGGCTGCGGCGGGGCTGCAGCCGGCACGGCCCGCGGCTGTGCTGCAGATGGATTGCACAGCTGCGGGGATCTGGGCAGCAGCTGCTGCCTCGCACTTGTCAGCAGCGAGAGCTGAGCAGGGATCTCCTCTGCTCCAAGGGCCCCGGAGCAGCTGCCTGCCCCAGCACCCTGCAGGGGATGCTCCCTCTGCTCTGTTAGGGGACGCAGGGCAGTGTGAATCGGCCCAAGTGTCAGTGCTGGCACTGCCACACACGGATGTCACTCAGGCTCTGCCCTGGCCTGTGAGAGGGAGGGGAGACAAACACGGACATCTGGGCTTCAGGAGGATTCCTGCAGGGTGTTTACTGGGGAGACTGAGCCCATTCAACATCTTTGACGATCCCATGTGCTGGCAGCCATGAACACAAGCCTCATGTCCTGGCAGTGCCTGCTTGCCGTGGTACAGCATTTCTAAGCAGGGCAACTCCAGCAGTGGCAGGAGCTTCTCCTGGCTCTCTCCTGTCCTGCCAGCAGTCCCTGCTGAGGAGGGCGAGGGTCCCTTTGCCAGCCTTCCTCCTGCTTGGCCCAGCCTGTCCCTCTCGGCAGGCAGGGAGCCAGAGCACCATCACCTCCAGAAGGCAGCTTTACTGGCTGACACCATAAATGTTCTGTGCTCTCATGGATTTGATGCTGTTTTTATGAACTTGGAGCTCAGTGTGGCTGTTTAGTTTGAGATGAGCGAGGAATGTATTAATAGTTGGGTAAAGCGCACTCCGAGCTTCTAATCTGACCGAGCTGTTTGCTTTAGGGAAAAAACACTTCACTTTTTCCATTCATTACTATTCCTTGTTAGTGGCTGGAGCACCCGCCCCCAGCACACCGGAGGCTGCTTTAACCCCTCTCCCACTGCACCCCAGCCACCCACGCTGTCACACAGAGAGGAGAGCACTTGGCACAGCAACACAAAGGCTTTTTTCCCCTCAGACCGTGCTGAAACTCATGGGCACAAATCCTAGCAGCAGGCTCAGCCAGACCTGTGGAGTGGCGATGCCGCCTCGCAAAGGTCTGGCAGTGGGCACTGCACCCACAGAGCGCAGCAGCAGCAGGGTGGCACCCCGAGCCCACCCAGGCACCCTGGGACAGGGGGAGGCAATGCTCTAGCAGCCGTGTCCCCCGCTGGTGGCCAGTCCCAGCCAGGGCCTGGCTGTCACGGCCTGGCAGCTGCCCCACCCTCCCAGTGAGGAAGAGGAGCAGTCACAAAGAGCCTCGTTTGAATCTGAGGGGACATCCCGTGTGCCGGGGGCTTGTCCTGCTCCTGCCCAGCGGCCCCGCCCGGAGCACAGCGATTGATTTACATTCAGATGAGGATCTCGGCGGCGTCCTGCTAAGTCTCTTATCCAACATGAACTTTCCATAAGCAAGGCTCTATTTTTAACTCTGCTAGGCCTAGCAGAGGGGTTGTCTTGCAGGGAGAGTGGGCAAGGAAGTCATTGCTCAGCCTGCAGCTGGGCAGGGTGAGCCCAGGGAGATTCGAGTTTGTCAGGGGGCAGCAGGGCTGCCACCAGTTCCCCCAGTGAGCCCAAAGCTCTGGTGTCCTGGCAGACACTAGAAGAGATTTTGTGTTGGGATGGTGGGGTAGATGTGGGCACAGTCAGCGTGGTGCTCTCCTGCTGACCACCACAGAGGGGAGATCCCACGGCAGAGCTTTTTGTCCAGCGCAGAGCGAGCAGGGCAGGGCCGTGAGGGGTCTCCATGACACAGGGTGTCTGTCCCCACGTGGGTGAGGGATACCATGGTTTGAACCCACCACTGATGACCCAGAGGGTGCCAGTGTGGGGTACAGAGGTCCGTCCCCCACCCCAGAGCCCACACTAAGTCTGGATTCAGCTGCAAGGACACAGCCCTGCCACCGGCAGAGGGCATGGGAAGGTGTCTGCGTCTTCCCGCTCACGCTGTGACAAGGTCCCAGGCAGGGCCAGAGCCCAGCCAGCACCAGCACCTGCCACCGCAGCTGCCGGCGCTCCCCAGCCCCGCTGTTTGTCATGGCGCTTGGAAAGAGAAGTGCAGGGGTCCGAGGAGCCAGGCAGGGCCCTGTAGATCATGGCAGAGGGACAGCTTGCCACGGAGCCTCTTCAAGAGAGGAGCAGCCCACTCCAGCCAGGAAAGTGGAGTGGCCATCCCTGCGTCCGTCAGCTGCCAGGGCGGGGTAGAGGCTGAGCTCTGGACAGAGATCACACCTTCTCCCTGCCTAATGAAACCCCTCCAAACTCCTCCCTGGCACAGAAATGCCAAAGCCCCACCGGGGGGGGAATGGAGGGACTGCAAAGACCCCTCTGCAGGGTAGCAGCAGGAGGAGCCCCTTGGCTCAGGTTCTCAGTGATCCTGGGGCTCAGCAGGGACCAGCATCCCGTGCAGCTCATCTCCCCCAGACCCAAATCCTCTCCCCTGCTCGATATACTCTGATCCTTGTACCACTGACTGATCAACAGATCCCTCTGCAGCAATCTTTTATTTTCCATGCGTGCCAGATTTTCGCACAGTCCGACCCCACAATTAGCCTATGCAGCCTGTTCCCAAGCACTCTGTCCCATCCAATTTTAAATTACTCCAGCAATAGAGAGCCTGCTCTGTCCCCTGGGAAACCACTCTGCTCCCATAGATCTTGCTGCCCGGAAGACAGGATTTTGCTGATATCCAGCCCACATTTTCCTCCAGTTAAATTCACTGTGGGGCTCTCAGCTGTGCTGCCCCAGGCAGTTACATTTCCTCCACTTCCCTGGTTCTCCAAGCATTTGCCTGTTTGCAGTGACCTTTCTGGTCAGTTGTTTTTCCCACTTTTAGCTCTTGTGCCCTTTAGGCTTGTCAGCTCCTTATCATTTTGTTTGGCTTTCAGGAGAGATGGGATCTCAGCAGGGTTCTGCAGAGGATTCCTACGAACGCTTTCCAAATCCCTGTCAGGGTCTTTCTTCTCCAGCTTTTGATTAACAAGTGCTGGTCCCTCCTTTCTGAGGGAACCTAATGGTGATGCTCTCACATCTATAAAGAGGAGGTTTGCACCTTCCCATCCTCTGCTCCAGGCTGAGTGCTCAGCATTTTCCTAGCAAAACAAACCTTGCTTTATTGTGGAGACAAGGAGAAATGAAGAGTTAATACTGGGTTTAGCACAACAGGCATTTGGAAGAGACACTGGTTTACACATGTGCACAGGTCAATTCAAACTTCTCCTACCCTAATTTACAGTGGGGATTAATGACTTATGTGCTGGCAAATCAGAGCACCAGTAAATCAGACTGCGAGAAGGCAAGCACAAGAACACCATCAGAAATGTCAACACTGAGAAGTTTCTTCTGAGTCTCATTAAACTGATGTTTAAAAGTCCCAACATTTACTCAACATGGGTAAAAAGATGAAAAAGTAACTTCCATATTGTCTGATTACTGTATAAAAGGTAACAATGTGATGCCTTATATACAGTAATACCTAAAGCCATACTATAAGATTTAAAAAACACCCAAAACATAAGATAACAGCAAATTAATGAAACAGCACTTTTGCACTGAAGTGCCTCTAACATTTTATTTGTGCATGTAAAGCACGCAAACTTCAATTATTCATTTAGACATTTTTGTAACAATAATGAGAGTGGAAACCCAGCCAGTTCTGTGTGCTCTCCACAACAGCATCCAAGGGAAAATGCTCAACTCAAAACTCAGGCCCCATGATGAGCCTTGAGACCAAGAACCCTCTGAGCACCTGGCTGTCCTCCTGGGCCACATGGTCCCGAAGCATAAACCTTTCCTTGCCCTAGACATTTCATGGGAGGAAAATATACACCTTGAAGGGAGGAGAATTATGGTGACACTGAAAATCTCAGACTCATTTCCCAGCACATTTAACTAGAAGGGTTTATTTTTTTCACTTTTCTTGGTTGGTTCCCCTAACTCCACCCATTTTCCTTGTAAACATGCAACCAGGTCTTGGGAAAGGTGAGGAAGCCGAACACCCTTCATCAGCACCCACCCTGATGTGCTGGGGATGTTTGGGATTGAGGAGAGTGCAGGTGTGGAGGGTTTGGCAGGTGCCAGAGCAGGTGCAGGGCCAGGAGCGAGGTGCTGGGTGAGGTGTCAGCAGCTCCCTGCTCCCCTGGAGTGATGGATATTGCCCTGATAAGCACTTTGCCAGCACCCTGCCTGTCAGGAGGCAGAGAGTTTGGCTCTCACTGCGTTTCTACTGGCACATTTCACCTCTAATTTGGGAAAAAATCTGGCATTTTTTTCTGGCAACCCACCCATGCAGGGCTGCCAAGGGCTGCTCTAGATAATCTCTGCAAATAGAATGATGAGAAGTCTCCACTGTGCTGATGTCATGGGCAAAATTCCTGCCAGATTCAGTGAGACCCCGGTCTGCCTGTGGCCATCCCAGCACGAAGGGGACGAGCCTGCAAGTGTGGGTGGGGACAGTGGTGGCAGCTCTGTTCCCATGGTGCCTGGGCCAGGGCTGGGCCCATGTGTGTTGCAGTGGCTGCTGGTGCTGGGTGGAATTTCACCTCAGCTGAACCTTCCAGCTCTCTGGGATCATGGCCCCACTGATAAACAGCCTGTGGTGAATGACACTGATGCCACCACCCTGCTTTCCAGCCTCCTTATGTCTGGCAGTGACACCAGAGACAACAAACTGTTCCTGTACTGCTCATGTCAAGATGTCCCCGTGCCCCAGCCACAGGGAGGTGATGGGGGACCCCAGGAGCAGCTCCCTGTGCAGCTGGTGTCATCCCTCCAGCACAAAGGGATGTTCCTTGGGCATGTGGGCACTCTCCAGCCAGCCAAGCAGTGCCTGAACTGTGCTGTGGACAGCCAGCAAGGAAAGGGATCAGGGTCGCTCCAGGGCCGGCCACCAGCAGCCAGAGCTCCCTGCCCAGTTGGACCACATGGAGAGGGAGGAATAATCTTCTCATAACCCTGACCTAGGGTTTGAGGTCGCACACTGGAGGAGTTCAGTGCCCACAGCTGCAGCACACATCAAACAGCCCCTTTAACAGTTCTGTCCTGCTCCACCTGAGCCTTGGCGCCAACCTCAACCTTTTCCCACACCTCCTGACTTGTCCATCATGGTGAAGCAGCTCCCAGCCCTGTCAGACCATGTGGGAGCAGACCCTGAAACTGTTTCAAAGCCTTTTCTTCATTCTCACAGAAAGTTCTGATTCCCAGAAAGGGATTGATGACCAAAACCTCCAGCTCCTGTGCTGCCCTTGGCCAACGAGCTTCATGGGTGAGGCTGGCCAGGAGGACAGCCCTTGGAGCAGGATGGGGATGGAGACAGGGAAGTCCAAGCAGTTGATCGGCCAGGAGATGCACTATGAGGGGCCAAACTTCAGCTCCAGCCCATTCACACTTTGATCAAAAATTGGCAGGATTTAATGGAAAAACAATTATTTCTCTCTGAGCATGTTTTCTTTACATGCAGGGTTTTTTTCCTGATTTTCTTCAGCTCCCTCCTAAGAAATGAGGTAAGAGCCATGGTCCTGTCTGTCCAGCCTGTTTGTGTGGGACACAATCCAGAGCAGGGCCTGTCTCTCACTGGGGCTGGTTCACAGGGCTCAGCATGGCTCTGGCTGCACTCACACAGGACCAGCACCAGCAGCATTCCCTCAGGCAGCTCCTGGATTAAATATGGCCAGTGCAGGAATAAACTCTACAGGTGCCTCCAAAACTAGCAAATACATTTTCACAAAAAACCCACACACAGATACACAGTGCACAAAGTGATAATAAACCTGGGGATCCCTGGCTGTGGGATAAATGTTGTACTGCAAATGGGATGGATATGCTGCTTCTGATCCCAACTGAGCCATGCTAATAAGAAGTGCAGTGCAAAAAAAAATCAGTGTCTGTGTCACACAGAGTGGGGAGCCCTTGGCGGAATGTCACAAAGTCACTGTGTACTCCAAGTATTTCTAGGCCTTTCTCTGAACTGGGGTGGCAGACAGCAGGACATGGGGCTCCTCATTGTGCTAATGAGAAAATTACCCCCAGATTTGGTCTGCTACTTCCAACAAACAGACAACTCTGAGCAAAGGGGTTCTGGCAGACACATAAATGCTGGAGGATGGCTGCTGTGTGGTCTCTGCTTTTGTAACACCAGCATCTCCCCAGTAAACAGTTCCCAGATAAAACCAAGTTGGTCTCCATGGGGTCGTTGGCTGCTGGGAGGTTCCTGTGCCCCCAGGGCAGTGCTGGTGTCCCTTTCATGGCCATGGGAAGGATGAACACCTCCTGCAGCAATGCCACAAGCACCGAGTTCCTCCTTTGCTCTCTGCACTCCCTGGGTGTGGGATCAGGCCCCTCCAGGTTCTGCTCTTGGCTGGTCTGTGCTGAGGGGGTGAACAGCAGTGAACACTTGCTGTGTTCTTTCCCTTCCCTGAACCTTTCCTGCCTTGCAGGGCCCTGGAGCTGGGCTGTGTCCCTCTGCTTGCCAGGGAGAGCTGGGGCAGCCCAGGGGTCCCCGTGGGCTGTTCTCAGTCTCTCAGCAATGACTGAGCCGCACCAAATCCCGAGGAGTCCACCCAGCTGTGAGGGCTGGGCCGGGCCAGGAGGCTCCTTGTGGAGGTGGAGAAGGGCTGGGAGTGCAGCTGGGGCAGAAGCACAGTGGGCACCGCTGGGGCAGCACCCCGGGATGGGGCTGGGGGGACGCTGAGAGCTGTCGGTGGGAGCTGCTGGAGCAGGGATGAATTTCCCGGGCTGACTGTAGGGGTCATCAGCCCTCAGCTTTTACAGGCAAGGCCTGTCTGCTCCCTCAGTGCAGCCCTCTGGAAGCGGCTGTCCCCACGGCCACCAAGCATCCCAGCGGATGCTGGATCAACAAACCCAGTGTCTTGCTGAAGGACACAAGCCAAAATCCAGTGCTTCCAGGCAGGGAGGGTTTCCCCACAGCTGCATGTGGGCAGGAGGCAGGTCTGGGCCTTCCTGGGACGAAACCACACATGGCTTCTGCTCAGTGGACAGAAACCAGCTCTGAGAGCAGTCAGTGGACAGGCCTGGGACCAGAGCGTGTCTCTGGGTGACGGTGACCCAGTCTTGGGAGCTGGAAGGGATGGAAGGTCATGTGCAAGCCTTCCTCAGCAGGCTTAGAATCCCAGAATCCCAGAATCACTGAAGTTGGAATAGACCTCCAGGATCATCCAGTCCAACCTGTGCCCCATCCCCACCTTGTCACCAGCCCAGAGCACTGAGTGCCACTTCCAGGAGCTCCCTGGACACCTCCAGAGATGGGCACTCCAAGCATCCCTGGGCAGCCCCTTTCAAAGCCTGACTACCCTTTCAGGGAAAAAATTCTCCCTGATATCCAACCTGACCCTCCCTTGGTGCAGCCTGAGGTCACCAGTGGAGCTGACAATTTATTCTGCCCCCCCCCAGTTGTTGCTTCAGCAGATGGGGGATTGCTGAGAGCATCTCTGCCCATGTCATCCCTCTGCCCGTGCAGCCCCCTCCCAGCTCAGCTCCAGGGGCACAGCACATGAGTTGCACACCCTTGCAGCTTGAGCTGGCAGGATCATAACCTCAATCCAAAGAAAATTAAGCCCTTTGGAGATTGGATTTTGTCTCTAATCAGGATGCAAACAACAAGTTTTCAACTGGCCAGTCTCGTGTAATTTGAAGAGTGTCACTAGAGCCAACTGAAGTAATTCAGTTTGATTTTTTTTTTTCTGTTTTATTTCTTATTTTTATGAGGTATACTGGAATAACAAAGTCAGTAGGATACAGAAACAAAAAGTCAAAACAAAAAATCGGGGCATTTCACCAGCTAATGCAAAAGCCAAATATCTTGACATCAGCAGAATGTTTCATTTCAATGTTTTTTCTAAACAAATTCAGACTATGGAAAGTTTCCATTGAGATGAATTGGCAGAAACGTGTGACCAGCTTTCCTGGCAGGGCACAGGCTGGCTGTGCACAGCCCACCTCGGGGCACACACAGGCACCCGCCTGCCTTCTCTAAGATGTTCCTCAGACTGAGCACCTGGACATCCCTGTGTGCCTGTGATGGGGCTGAACTTGAGCTCTCTGTGCAGCTCTCTGCCTGGCACTGGGTACAGTGTGCTGGAGTTGAAGCCATCAAACCATGAAACACCTGCAGCAGGATCGCTCACAGCTGGAGCATCATCCAGGGAGGTTGTTCTCTTGCTGTCTGCCAGGTCCTGCCTGGGGGAAGGCCCTGCTGTCAGTCTGGGGCACAGCAATGAGCCCGTGGGCTTTGCAGCTTGTTCCGTGCCAAACCAGTGCTGCCAGTCTGAGCTGGGCCCAAGGCTGGATGGGCTCCCAGGATAGCTGTGGGGTCAGCCAGAAAGGAGACTGGTGGGTTTAGATGCCTCTGTTGTGTGGCAGCCTCTGTTCTGCCTGAGTGACAGGCAGCCAGCACCCCTGGCGGGAGCAGAGAGTCCCCAGATTTTGCACAGAGCATTGGAGAAGGCTAGGGCTTCCATCTCCATCCTCCATGGAGGAGGCAGTCACGTCCCCTGTGGCATAGACATGTGGCCTTGGCCTCTGCAGGCTCATGCTGTCTCAGCAAGGGAACCAAGTGTGAGAGCCCTGTCCATCCCTGCCCTGCCCCACACTGAGCACCAGGGCAGAGGAAGGGAGTGCTCCTCCAGCCCTGGAGATCCTTCTGTGGGCATGGAGCACCTCTCCAGTGAGGAAAGGCTGGCAGAGCTGGGATTTTTCAGCCTGGAAAAGTTGCAAGGTGAGCTAATTGTGGCCTTCCAGTGCCTGAAAGGGCTACAAGTAATATGGAGAGACACTATTGATGAGGGATGGAGTGACAGGATACAGGAAATGGCTTCCCACTGCCAAAAGGAAGGGTTAGGTGGGATGTTAGGAAGAAATCCTTCCCTGTGAGAGTGGGGAGGCCCTGGCACAGGGTGCCCAGAGCAGCTGTGGCTGTCCCTGGATCCCTGGCACTGCCCAAGGCCAGGTTGGATGGGGCTTGGAGCAGCCTGGGACAGTGGGAGGTGTCCCTGCCATGGCAGGGGTGGCACTGGATGATCTTTAAGGTCCCTTCCAACCCAACCCATCCTATGATCTACCTGCCAGCCCAGGTGACCCCAACCACTGGGCCTGGATGCAGTGCCAACCCCCCTGAGCTCAGCTGAACTCCCAAGCTGGAAGCAGCAGTCCCCAGAAGGGGATGAGCCTCCCCACAGTGTCAGGCACTGCTGCAAGGCTGTGGCATCACTTGTTGCAAATGTCACACGAGCAGCTGAGGTCTCTGAGCACTACCTTGGCTGCCAAGCCAGCAGCAGCCTGCCCTGGCCACAGTGCTGGGCAGGAAGATCCTCACCATTCCAACAAAACCTCTAAAAGCATCAGAAAATGTTCCCACCCCACACCAGGATCAACCCAAAAACTCGAGAAATTTCCATGAAAAACCAAAGACGTTCCCGAATGGATTGCCGTGGCAGAAGACCAGCTGGGGTGTGGGAAGGAGGACCAAGGTCTTCTCCAGTGCTGGCAGAGGGGGGACTTGGCTGGAAGTGTCCCAGACCCCAGCTGAGCTCTAGACCAGCGTGTTTGTACGGCCTGTCCCACTGCAACTTTCCACAGCATAAATAAAGGAATAATCACTTGAACTTGAGCCCGGGTCAGTACCTTAACGAGCAGACTGCAATCCAACTTTCCCTTTGGCTTAATGAATATTAATTAACCAGACACAATTGAGCAGCCCCAGCAGGACAGGAAAGGCATGTGCTGGTTGTGGGGTGTACCGAGTGCTGTGCTCCCCTGAGTCACAGGGGGCTGGATTTGGGGCTCTGCTTTGCTGTCCCCCTCCCAGCTGTGACCCGACCAGTCGGTGATGGGCCACTGCAGGGTGGTCTGCCTCTGCCTCCAGGAGACAATCCCTCCCCAGCACCCCTGGCCTTCTCAGATAAGACTTGAACTCAAACTGGTGCATTCCTCTGTGACATTTTCCTCTTGATTAACCAACGAGTTTATTTTTTCCTCCAATGAAACCCCATTGTGATGGAAAATTCTGATGCAGAGGTGAAGCTGCTGCTCGCCTCAGTGCCGTGGCTGTTGGCTGCTGCTCTGCTGAATCCCCGGGGTGGGTGGGCACAACAGCCTTGCCTGGCTTTGGCACACGTGGAAAAACAGGTCTTTATCTCCTGCATCAGCCAGGCTGATTCCAGGAGAATCAGACGTTAGAGACAGTGTTCTGGTGTGAAGCAGGCAGGTGAATTCACGTGGGGGAGTGGCCCAGGGCAGGGGCAGTGATTCTCCATCGTGGTTGCCCCTGCAGGCTGGCAGTGCCCTGGCACAGCTGGAGCAGAAACATGTGCTCAGGCACGACCCCATCTGAGGATGGGATGGGGTTTGGGGAGTGGGGCTGGGCTGCTGCTCTCACGCTGGGGAGAGCTCAGCCTCCCAGGAACACCCATGCCAAGAGTGCATGATGCTCTCCAGATGCTCCCTCTTCTGCTCACAAAGGCAGAGATTGACACAATAAACAAACAATTTGTAAAATTCTTTAGTGAGGGCAAAAAACCCCACATTAACTGGAAACATCGATACCCCCTGAAAGAGTGCAGGAGGGGGAGCATTCCCAGGACCTGATGTTATAGCAGCGGGTATAGAAATGGAAACATGCAGAGGACTGGATCTTCAGGCAGGGAAATCCACCAGAGAATAGGAAGTTGCCAGTCCCCAGTCCCAGGACAATGTTTTGCCTTGTTCAGCAGAGGGGAGAGCGATGTGTCTGCACGTGGCTGGGGAGCTGGGGGTCTGTGCAGGGGGGCATCCCACACTGCTGGGCTGGGCTTCTCCTCACAGGCTCTTCCCCTGCCCCAAGCAGCACCAGGTGGTGTGGGCGCTGTCACCACCTCGTCAGAAGGTTCTGAGCACCCACTTTGGTCTTAGCTGGCTTTATTTAAAGCCCTGAGTGCAAAAGATCTGTGAGTATGAGAGAAGCTTCTCTAAAACTCTGTAAGTTTCTTGGTTCCTGAATTTCAAAGAATGGCTCAAAATCACACCTGTAAGGGCTCCTTTGGGAGATCTCTCCCATGACACCATCATGCCTCCAGACTGGGTCTGGTTCCAGCAAACCCTTGCTCCTGGCAGCATTTTCCTACCCATGAACTCCCTGAAATAAAGGATTAATCAAGGAGGACAGTCCAGGCTCTGGACTTCTAGTCTCTCAGGGTCTGACTTCAGGGGACAATCTGACCTAGACCCCCTGGACCCACAGCAGTGGGTTTTGGGTGTTTGTATCATGAAAATGTGACTGCTGGTTCACGGTTCATCTGCTCCGAGGACTGTCCAAGGCCAGCATGACCAGTGTGAGCTGTCTGTGACAGCCCAGCCTCAGCCCTGTGGTTTCCTCCTGGGTTTCATGGGGTATGATGCCCACCCAACACTCTGAGTCCAGTCCCTGAGCTGTGTGGCACCAGGGTTTTTTGTCCCTTATTTCTCTTCTTTGGAAGCTTTTCCTGGTTTGATGCCTGGAAACACCTCCTACACCTTCGTATTCATTACCAGATTGTCCTGTGACAGGCATGTCCTGCACTTCCAGTGTCTTCACCGAGAGTTCGTCCCCCTCACAACGCCTCCCAGCTGGAGTGTCCAAGTCCCACCTGGGGTGACAGACTCTTCCTCCCTCACCTCCTGGGAGATGATGTTCCTCTTGAGCTTCAACTGCACTTTTTAGCCTTTATTTACATTTTTTCTCAGCACAGACTTCTCCAGCATGATCCCTCTTTTGGTGGCAAAACCATGACTTAAAGTAATTTAAAAGTATCAGATCTCAATGCTTTGTTGAGGAATCCCACCAATTATTTCTCTACAAAATGAAACTCCTCTTTTCAGCACCATGGCCTCCTTGTCTCTTCTAGCCAGACCCATTAACTACTGCCCTGTGCAGGCTCCCTTCAGCACATGGCAGAGTCAGGAGAAGATGCAAATTCCAGCCCTTACTCAGCTTCTGCCCAGTGCAAGCATCTGGTGTGAGGCTGCAGCGTTGCTCTCGAGCATCTCCTGTCCCTGCAGTGACCAACGAGCCAGAACCTCCCCACGGTCCCCAGGGGCACAGCCAGCAGGACAGCTCTCTCCAACCAGCCAGTGCAGGGACAGAGGCGCCCCTCGGGCCGAGCCTGTCGCTGTGCTGGATGGATGGCAGTGCCCTGGCTGCTGAGCACAGCCTTCAGCTCTGGGCTGCTCGGAGCCAGGCTGCAGCAGCCTCAGAACCAGTGTGGCCTCAGGAACAGCTCCAGGATGATTCAGAACCGGAGTCTGCACCAGGCTGCCCCGCCAGAGCCCCGCTTTTCACACGACTTAGGTGGGCTGTTCCTGCGAGGCACATCCAGCAGCTGCTCCACTTCTCCTATCAGATGAAGCACCGAGGTCTGGTGTCAGGGACTCTGTCAGGAGCAAAGCGAGGAGCGAGCGGGAAATGGGAGAAAGGCTTTGGGTTTGCTGCGAATTCCAGTGGGCTCTGCAGAGGCAGGAAAGTCTTTCCTGGAGTTATTTCTGTCTTTCCGTTCATTGCTAGGGGGGAAATGGCATTGTAATTCCTAACCAAGATTTCACTGTGCTGTTGCCTCTCTCTGATTTACCATCCTCAAATCCCTGTGGAAGTGCCTTTGCTGGTCTGGGCCAACTTTTACTTTGGCAGTTCAGGAGGAAAAATCACAAATGTCTGTGAAAGTCACCAAAATATTCCCTAAGTTTTCATCACTTGAATGAATAAAAAGAATAAAAAGCAGAGCAGAGGAGGGGGAGGGCTGGATAGGGTGCAGAGAGCAAACAAGCATCGTTTAGAAAAGCATGCTGTTATTCCTGGAAGTTGGTTTGTGGAAAGACAATTTACAACGCCTGTGAAAAGTTTGGCTATTCATCCCATTCCCATTTGGGGCTGGTAACCACAAGGGCAGGCTCCCCTTTGACATGAAATTGCACAGTGTGATCTCCAAACCCAAACAGCTTCACCCAGCCCCAAGTGCTGCTTTCTAGCTTTGCTCCTGGGGTACATGAGCTGCATTCTGCACAACGGGCAAAACTCGGCACTGTAAGTGAGGCCACTATAGAAAATCACATTTAACTTTTGTTTGCCCTTCCCCCTTTTTGCAAAAGGAAAATATTTCCTAGTTTGTTTGCAGTTTGTTTTCTACAAACTCAAAAGGAATTCCTGCTGGTGACACTGAGATTTGAAGGGGGAAGGGTGAATCTGAGAGCAACCACTGAGAAATACATTTAAAGGTCTCAAAGAAGGTAGTTTTAAACTGTATTTCTCACAAAAAAAAAAAAAAGGTAATATTAGGGAGACATGGAAAAATCCTACTGATTATTGTAGGATTGTTGTTCCTTCTCAGCACAGAACTGCCTTTCCTGTGCCCCAAGGCAGGCAGGAGAGCTTGGGTGATGTCCAAACCTCTGTGCTGGAAGCCTCAGCCCTGACACAGGGGCTCCCCCTGGCTCTGTCCCACCTCAGCCAAGTGACAGACAGTGCTGACCAGACCTGGTCCCTCCATTAAAAATCCGTCTGGCCTGGCATCCACAGCCAGCACAGAGAAGCAGACAGGTAATTTCACTCTCCAGACCTCAGGGTTGTCACCTCCTTCCCATGGCTCCATCCTGGTCCCTCTCCTGAGGCCTGAGAGGGAGATTTCAGAACTTCCCCAGCTGCCTGGCACTGGGTGTCCTGTTCACCTGTAGCTGCTGTCTCTGGAACCAAATCACCTGGATTTGGATGCAAATCAGATATCTGAAAGGCCCCATTTCCTCCAGAATAATCCAGAGGGAAATGCCCTTGGCTGCCTTCTCTGGGCATGAAGTGCATGAAGTGCAAGCCTCACATGGCCTGGTGGCTCATGAAACAATTCAGAAGAGTTTGGGCTCTAATGTGCCTGCTTTTCCCATCCTCTGTGTCTCTTTCCTGTCCACTAGAGGAGGAAAAATCTACCTGGAGAGCCTTTCTTTGCTGGTTACACAGCACAGAGACAGCAGCTCTGCTTTTGCCTTCCCCTGTGGCTGAGGGGAGATGGTTTTGTGGGGAGGGGGCTGCTCTGGGCTCTGCAGGGCATCAGGAACCCCAGCTGGGCTGTGGGAGTGGACACGGTGGCAGGGGACATCTCCTGGCACAATGTTTGCTAAATAAAGAGCACTTTAAAATAAATGCCAGAACATGCATGTTCTTGAACTCGGGCTCATACTATTTAGGGACTCTGCAAGGCAAATAAAATGCCTATTACAAAATAACTATTTAGAGAAAATGCTGCAGAAAGATCTAGAGAGAACTATGTGTTTTAGCATGGTCTGTTTACAGTGCATCACTGCTGGTCTGTGCTGTAACCCAGCAAAAATGCATCTGCATTCCTTTGCTGCAAAAATACTCATGCACAGACATCACAACAGCATCACAGCTATTTTCCTTTCTTCCTGGCTTTTTGTTGTGCTGTTGTTGTTTTGTTTTTTTTGCTTTTTAGTGCTTTCCCAGCTTCTAGAAGATTGACCTAATATATCCTTGGCCCAGGCTGTGCTGTCAGTCCAGCTCCTGGTGCTGCTCAAGCGCTGCAGGCTCGTGGCTGGGGACAGCGATGCCGTGGCAGTGCTGGAGCCTGGGGACACTGGCACAGGGGCTGGGTGGCACTGAACTCTGCATTTGGGGGTCTGCTCTGGTGGCATGGATGGAGACAAGCACTTGCCAGCAGGTGTAAGTTCAGGGAATCAGCCAGACTCTGGAAAAACCTCTACAGGAGAGTTTAGCCAGGCTGGGTGAAGCAGGTGGTGACAGTGGCAGGGGAAGCTTGCCAGAATGACCTGGCTAAGCTGGTTTTCCAAGCACAGGAGTCTCCATCTCCGTGGAAGGTGTGCAGGTGGGTAGGCAGGCTGGCACTGACTCCTGGCTTCAGACAGCCTGGTACCCTGGAGAATCAAAGGCTTCCACTGCTGTTTTCTGTCCTGTTGGGACAGGAGGATTGAGGAGCAGAGGCAGCAGAGTGCCGAGTTTCCTCCTGCCTCCCCAGCAGCCTGCAGGGACACCTGAGCTCCGTGTGCCGCCCCTCCTGCCAGTCCCTGCGTGCCACTGGCTGTGGCAGCACTGCCACAGGCACAGGGCACACCCAGCCCTGCCCTCCCCTCTCTGGGCTGGCTCTGCTCTCCCGCCTGGGCCCCGGGCTGGGTGGCCCTGCCTGCGAACAGAAGCTCACAGGGAGTGCAGCTGCATCATCCCGTGCTTTCCCACTTCTCATTCCTCCTGGCTCTACATCCCTCTAACATCCAGACTATTTTTTTCCCTTCCCTTTTGCTGGTTTATGGCTCTCTAACCCTCTCTGGGTGAGCAGAGCACTTCTGGGACAGATTATTTACTAGAAGGTATTTGGTACATTGCTTTAATAATGAGAACAATTTTTTTTTTCAAAGCCCTACAAATATGTTTAAAATCTAAATACAATGAGGCAATGCAACATCATTTAATAGTTCCAATAATATGCCAAGCCTGGGAATGACAAAAGCTGCCAGCAGGGTGCTACAAAGCAGGGTTCAGAACCCCACTGCTTCCCAGCTAAGCAGAAACAGATTTCCAGCAGTAAGACATTTGTTAACCATTTTGGAGGCCGCAGGATGGGCCGTGGAACAAGCCCAGCCGCCTCTGTGTCACTGCCTTGCAAAATCCTTGGCACAGGCATGCACCAGCGTCCTTGGAATTAAGGCCCTTGTGAAGACTTAAAGGCTTAGTGGACTAATATACTTAAGATGGATTTTTCCAAATATTATTCTAAGCCATTCAGAAACACCGTGTCCTGGTGCTGGTGTGAATGAACAGAGCTGCAGGAGCAGCGCCACGTGTGCCTGGGCCGGCCCTGCTCCCTCGGGGCTGGGCAGGCCAGCAGGAGAGGGGGCAGGAGAGGGGGCAGGAGAGGGGGCAGGAGAGGAGGTAGGAGAGGGG
>VXBQ01005595.1:151519-175846 GCA_013400175.1 Phainopepla nitens
GATCAGCTGGAGTGTGTGGCATGTCTCTGGGGCTGCAGGGTGCCTCCAGCCCAGGGCCATTGTCACTCCCAGCTCAGGAGCTGCAGGGACACAGGGGCTGTCCCTGCAGGGCACCCAGGAGTGGGGCTCGTATGCACCCACAGGTGAAAATCTGCTGATGAGCACCTGGGAGAGAACCAGAGTGATTTGGGGTGGAAGAGAACTCAAAGCTCATCCAGTCCCACCCCTGCCATGGCAGGGACACCTTCCATCATCCCAGGCTGCTCCCAGCCCCAGTGTCCAGCCTGGCCTTGGGCACTGCCAGGGATCCAGGGGTAGCCACAGCTGCTCTGGGCACCCTGTGCCAGCCTCACAGGGAAGAATTTCTTCCCAACATCCCATGTCTGTCAGTTTGACTCTTTCTGTCCCTGGGGAAGGAGCTGTTCCTCCCTCTCCAGCAGAAGCTCCTGCAAGCAGAGGTGTCAGAGCATCCCTTGGGCCCCCTGGGCTGTGGGGATGCTCCCCCAGGACACACAGACACCTCAGCTGTGACACACCTTTACTCAGGCAGGTGACACAGGCTGGCCTGGGCTCCTCCTCACCAGCTTTGGGAGGGCTCTGGCTGAGGGGATGGGGAGCACAAGCCCAGCTCCCTCTGCACCCCCATCCCTCCTGCTCCTGCCACGCAGCCCCATCCTGCTCCCACCAAAGGCAGAGTCCCACAGGGGCTGCAGAGCTGCCACCCTGCTCCCAAGCTGCCTACTGAGCCTTATTTCCCAGGAGAAAAAGGATGAGAAAAGCTAATTTGAGAGCAGTGCAAGGATGGAGTTTGCAGCCATCAAACCCAGCCACAGCCTGGGGCTGGCCTTGCACACACCAAAAGCCCTAATAAACTGTTAGTGGGAAAAGCAATCATATTCATTACAGGAAAACAAGTTTATGATTATTACAGAAATGACATCATAATCCCCCCCATGCCAGTTTAAACAATATTTGGAGAATTCATTTCTTTTGTACTATTTAAAATTACAGTGTGGGAGCCTATTTTGTGAGAGTGAGTGTGTATGTGTGCGTGTGTGTGTGTGTGTGGATGTAGCCATGCTAATGTTTATTTAAATCTTTTTATTTATAAAATTTCTGTTCCTACGCCAAAAATGGAATTTTTTCTGCTCTAAAACATCTCTTAATTGTGGAAAACTCTTGTATATATTTACATTTTCTCTCACATTCACGTCTGTGTGTTTATCATCGGGCACGTGCAAGCACGGATATTCATGGTGACACCCAAAGGTGCTGCCACCTGTGACAAATCTCCTGAAAAATGGCAAAAACGAGGAAGTGAACTGCAGAGCTGGCTCACCACCCACCCCAGACACCAACCCTGGTACTCCTGCATCTGTCACCAGCCCAGCGGGCAGGGGACAGCCTGGCTGCAGCAGGGCCTGACCCCTCTGAGCTCGCCCTGCTGGGCCCAGCACATTGTGCAGCACTGGGGTACCTCAGCCAGCTGCCGGCAGGGTGAGGAGATCTGCTGGCACCCACAGTTTTGGCTCCCACCTCCCACATGGGATAGAAGTGCCCCCCTGTCTCTGCCACCACTCCCAGCACCCCTGAGCAGCACAGCTGGGCCTCCCTGTCCCCTCAGAGCCAGCTGCCTTCCTTTCCCTAGCGTCCATTTGTGGGGAGTCCCTCCCTGGTGCTGTCTCGCCCGCAGCCGGGGGTTTTCCTGCTCCAGGCCTCCCACACCACTGCCCATCCCCACCACTGCATCCAGCCCAGCTCGGCTCCCGGGGGGCTCAGGCCCCCAGCCAGGATGGAGCAGCATCAGAATCACAGGATCACAGAATCACACGATGAATGAGGTTGGAAAAGACCTTTGAGATCATCGAGTCCAACCTGACCCAACACCTCCTCATCAGCTAAGCCATGGCACTGAGTGCCACGCCCAGGCTTTCCCTAAACACCTCCAGGGACAGATGATTCCAGTACCCAAAAAGCTCCCTGCAGACTCATCCCCAGGGCCAGGATCCCACCCTAACCACATCCCTGTGCTGCAGAGGGGGAAGTTTTAGCAGGGAATGGGCCCCACTGTTCCCAGCAGGCAGCACAGCAGGGTGACCTGATGGACAACCCCTCCACCCCCCATGCCCCAGGGGGATGCTGGAGCGTGCTTTTTGGCAAAGTCCCTCTTCTTGGCTCTAAGATGAAGGGCCAGAAGGCCTCCTGCTTTTCACCAGTATGTACCTGTCCTCCCAGGCAGGACAGAGCTGGTCTAGACACCAAGGCCATAAATCTGCTGGCTGCTGCTCTGTGCAAGACTCCCACCATCACTGGGACAGAGGGAGGCAACCCTGGCACAGCCTGATGGGGAGCTCAGTGTCCAAAAAGGCTTATGAACAGACTGTCTGGAAGCACTGGCAGGATCCTACAGGACCATATCCTAAAGCCTCCCTTCCTGGGCACCTGGGAAGCTTCAGTAGCACCTTGGGGCCTCCGGAGACGGGCTCATATGCATCCCTGATGATGTGGACACTCAGCATTCTTTCCTGAAGTTTTCAGAGCACTCCTCTTCCTTTGTTAGTGGGGCAATGAGGCACAGCCCAGGCCAATTTCTCCTCTGGATCTTGCCAGACTTTGAGTCACAGCCTGGTCCTGACTCCTCCTTTTGCCACAGACCAAAGAGAGGTCAGGGTGGACCCCAGCGCCCTGACACTGGGAGCTGCAATGGGACATGGAGCAAGGCACCCCTGAGAGCTCAGAACCTGCAGCCTGATGGCTTCAGGACAGCTTTGTCCCCTCCTGGTCCCCTCTCACCACCACCAGGGCAGCACTCAGCCTTGCCAGTCTTGGCCGGCGAGCAAGAACGAAGGGATGTGAGCAGGACTGAAAGAAAAGGCTTGGATGGGGTGAGGAGGAGTCTCTGTGGAAAGCCCAGGACAAGCTGGTCTGGCCAGCCCTGTCCCTGGGGGGTGCCAGTGGTGGGAGAGCTGGGCCAAAGTCCCCAACAGCTCCGTGGAGCTCCAAAGCCTGTCCAGGGCCAAGCCCTGTGGGATCAGCATCCCCCAAGTGGCTCGCTGGGTAGCGGTCGCACACGCTGCAGCTGAACATTCTCCTGGCACGGGCCCGGCTCGAGCATTAAGTAACACTGAGTAAACTTTGTTTAAAGGAGACAGCTGTGCAACTGGAATGAGCTACAAATGAGTGAGATTCCCAGTGACGTGTCTGAAGCTCTGCTGGAGTCTCCCACCGCCCACGGCGCAGCGCTCGGAGGGCTCTGTCCCCGAGGAGCAGCATGCACCAGGAATCTGGTTGGAGTTTTGGCTGGAGGTTTTAGCTCCCAGGGCCTCCTCTGCTCAGCAAAGGCTGCCTGGGGTTCAGGGTGACACACGGTCACTGACCTTAGTCCCTAAGGCTCCCTTGGGATGCTGCACCCATGCAGGAGCCATCCCGGAGGGAAGCGTGCTTCCAGAGAGTCAGGGTGGACATGGCACGTGCCTGGAGCAGAAACTGCAGCCCAGTGCAGGGGAGGGACAGCCAGACAGCCAGGGACTGGGAGCTGTGACTCCAGCTGAAGCTTTAAACACTGGTAGAAGGCACCTGCCTTTGAAATAGTCCTGAAAACAAGTTAAGACTCTTCCTTTGGGGTTGTTCTCCCTCTTTTCAGATTTCAAAAGTTCCAAATCTTTCCCGGGGCTTGGAGGATGTGCCTGGATGTTGCTCCCACCTCCAGCAGCTGGGAAGAGGTGACAGATCATCTGCAGCAGTCAGGAGCTGGGGCACACCTGGGCAGCTGGATTCAGAGAGAAAGCTGAGCTCAGGACCCCGGGCCTGAGTGAGCTCCATGCCCAAACTGCTCCTGCATGAGATTCACCACTGAAACTCGTGGCCAGTGCTTCTGGAGAAACAGAGCAAGCCCAGGTGTTCCCTGGGAGGAGAGCTGAACACAGGCCAGGAAAGGAACCTTCTGACCACAAAATTCATAAAAAGTCACTGGTTAATTTTTTGTAGCAAGGCCAGAGCAGGAAGAGGATGGAAAAGGAGGAACACCTGCATTGTGCAAGGACATAGTATAGCTGAAGGGACTGAGGAGCCTGGGAATGACATCAGGACAAGAGACCTAAGAGATGCAAAAACCCTCTCTGATAGACAGAAGTCATGGAAAAACAAATATTGCTTGTGGTAAGCGTGACTGAGAGGCTGAGAAGAGGATGTGGCAGAAAAATGCCCAATATTTGGCTCTTTGGAGCTCTGGGACACTGTTGAGCAGCCAAGGGAATGTGAAAGCCCTGGCAGGTCTGGCAGGAGCCCCAGCAGAGGAGCTGCTCCTGCAGTCCTGGAGTTCCAGGGAAGAGTGGGCAGAGGGTCAGTGTCCTTGAAGCTCAGAGGCTCCTGTCACCTCCTTGAGCTTCCAGGAGAGGAGACAAGGGTTAATCAGCACGTCGGGGAGAAGGAGAGCCTGGGGGAGCACCCTCTGCCTTGGGTGTGTTTAAATGAGTTCAGCTCAAGAGATTCCTTAGCTTGTGGTGTTATCTCTCACAGCAAGGGATGGGGACTGGGCCCAAGGCAGAGTGAGAATCTGGGAAGGGGCGAGTGAGCGCCAAGGGAGAGGCACCCACCAAGGTACTGTGCCCATTCCAGCCTATAAAAGGCTCTTTGCGTGTCAGAAACAGAATTGACTTCCACCCCTGACAGCTCCTAAGCTCCAATGTCTCCTCATAAACTCCATATCTTTATGCAAAGGAGTGCTTCATATATACAAGATATACAGAAGGATGGGGCTTGGAGCCAGGCTGAACCTCCAGGACGAGGAGTGCCTTTGTGTGCTGGAGATCTGCTTTGGGAAACACCTCCACCCTGATGGCACGGAGCCTGGAAGAGGACAGCCTTTTCCCTGGGGCAGGGCTTTTCAGAGGGTCTGGGCACGGCCAGGTGAGTGCCCACTCCAGCAGCAGGTGGGTTGGGAATAACTTTTTGCCTCCAGGGCAGCTCCAGAGGGACATTGTGTGACCAGAGTACCTGCAGAGCTACTGAGAAGTGACTCGAGGGAACTTGCCCTCAGTGAGGGGTGGCAGAATGCAACAGTGACCCCAAAGTGCCACCAACAGTGACTGTGCTGGCAGAGAGGCCTGGACCCCCCAGAAGAGCTCAGTCCCACCTCAGTGCTCACAGAGCTGCTCTTCCCCACAACATTCCTCTTCCCCAGCCTGGCACACCTGAGATTTGTGCAGCTTTCCTCTCAACTGTCCTCCTGGCTTTATCCCTCATGAGTCCCTGTTCTCTGTGCCACAGGGACAGTACTTCTCCTGATGGCTGGATACCAGCACAAAAAACCAAAAGCTACTGTCCCCCTTTCCCTTAGATTTCCTTCCAAAAATGAACAGTAGTATGCCAAAGCAGGAAAGCATGAAAGAAAAAGGAAGGATGAACCCTGGACACCTAGGATGATAGGCTTCCTGTAGCTGTAGCCTCTTCTAGTTTCCATTTTCACAGCTGCAAGAGGAGGCAGTGACATCTTTCTGCTGTGGATCCTCACACCCTGGGCAGAGCTGAGTAGTGCAGAGATAGAGGCTAGTGGCATCTCCAGGGGATGGTGGATTTGTGCCTGGCCCTGCTACCTCCATCCTGGGCACACACAGGAACAGGACCCTGTGGTCACAAGCTTTGCCTACAAGTGTCACAAGTGCCACCAAGCATCAGGGTCTCTACCTCCATGCACTCCACCAGCCTGTGGTTGGTGTAATGAGGTTGGTTTCATCTGTGGTTCAGATGAGAACAACCTGGGGATAAAATGCCACTGCCAAGAGTCATTCAAGGTCAACATGATGAGCTTGCCAGCAGGGAAGCCAAGCCCTTGGGCAACAACAAGAGTTTGGAAGCACCCCTCATATGGCTGATGTGCAGGAACCACTTCCTCACCTCCTCACAACCCTGTGGGGGACCAGCCCTGCTGTGACTGAGGATCTCAGCTGGAACCAGCCCCCAGGCACAGCCCTGTCCCCTGAGCAGCCCCCAGCTGGGACTGATCCAGACACCCAGCCTGGCTGGAGCCCTGGCTGGCCTTAAATACAGTTTGAATACAGTTTAAATACAGACTGTATAACACTGTGAGGAAAACATAAATAGGGTGATTCAGGCGAGCAAAGGGTTCCCCATCACCACTGCTGTACCACATCTCACTGCTCAGTGCCACACAGACATGGGACACTCGAGTTGGACAGGATGTGCCAGCTTCCTGAAGAGGCACCAAGCCCCCACCAGACCACAGCAAGGCCAAGGAGAGCCTGTCACTGCTGCAGCCATGGCCCTGCTGCCCTCTCGTGCTGCCAGGCACTGCTCGTGTGCCCTGCAAGTGTGTGTATCTGGCTCCAGGGGTCACTTGCCCGCCTGCAGTGCTGGGGCACTCCCTGTTCAGAAGCTGGGATTGCATGGGCACATCCCAGGGCTCCTCTGGATCACCCAGCTCCAGGCAGTTTCTCCAGTCTGGAAGTCAATATGTGAGTTTGCTCCCAACTGGAGACACCCTGAGAAGCCCAGGCTCAGGCCAGGGAATGGCATTCCCTCCACAGGGACATTCCTACCATGCTGTGCAGAAAGCACAGCTCCCCCTCAGGGCTCTGATCCCCAGCCAGGCACCAGCCCTTCCTCCACACCCACGTGCATTCACTCCACCTCCTCACCCAAGTCCCTGTTCCCTCTGGCTGGCACCACCTGCAGCCCTGCATCCGCCTGGAGGACAAATTTCAGCTGCTGGATGATGAATCTGCTCTGGATGAGCCATGGGACCCAGTCTGCCTCCCTAGAGCTGCCCTGTCTGCACCTCTCCAGGGGCTTTGATCCTCTGCAAGCATTAGCAAAAGGAGCACTCCACTGCTGGGTCAGAAGAGCACCACTGGCACCCTGGCTGAGCAGTGACCCATTCACAGACACATTCATAGCCCTGCTCTGCCCCAGAGCCACCTGCTCCACTTCAGGATCCCTGATAAAATCCCAGCTCCCCACTCCTGCTCCTCTCCCTCGTGCCAGGCTGAGCTGCCTTTGCCCTGGGGTTTATTGAGCCCACCAGCTCCCCAGCCCAGCCACAGCTCCTCACGCCCATGCTCCTAAAACGGCACACAGCAGCTGGCAGTGCACAGGTCTGCTGGTGTTCAGTGCCACAGACCCTCTTTGCACTGCCTGGCTGCTCCCAGCCCCCGGGGTCACCACAGGAGCTGTGGTCAGCCTGGCTGGCCGTGCCCCACCCTGCTGGGCTGGCCGTGCTGCTCCCAGAGAGGGCAGCTGGGGCCAGCAGGAACCCGCCGGAGCTGTGAGATGTGCTTGCTGGCAGCCAGCAGACAAAATGTCCTTAAATCTGAAGTCCCCCAGGGAAAATAAATGCTCTCCATCTGCTGGGACGGCCGGGGTCTGCTGCGCCAACCCACACTGACCTCTGCTCATGGCCTTGTCCCAAGGTTTCTTGACACCAAAAGGCAACGAGCAGAACCCAGTGTGGAAGAGTAAACACAGCCTGTGATACCCAATTTGGGCTGGGAAGGGCCAGGACACTTTGGGTGGATTTCACAAGCCTTTAGATAATTTATACTGGGGCACTGGGGTTAGGGCTCTGGGCACTGGCCCAGGCGCCAGGGTGAGCTGGCCCTGCTGCTGCCCCAGGCAGGGACAGCTCCTCTGTCTGTCCCTCCCAAGCTGAGAAGGTGATCCAGCAGGACAGGCCAAGGGTACCCTGGAGCTGCAGGGGCCAGGTGTGGTCAGGAGAGCCACAGAAGCAGGACATTGACATGCCAGGAATCAGCTCTGGGAGCTCTTCCCTCATTGCTGGGGATGGGGCAAGCTGCTCAGCCCAGCCCCAGCTGCCCTGTGTTTGGGCAAGGAGCTGATGCTCAACCACTGCTGCACCACAACTTATCAGGCTCTGGGTTCACTTTTGGGGAGGAGCTGTTGGCCTTGGTGGGCCCCATCCCCGTGTCACCATGGGCATCCTTGGGCTGGCTCAGGCAGGGGTGGAGAGCCAAGGGCAGCCTCGATGATCTCCCCTGCCCACAGCACCACCTGTAAGGTGCATTCTTTCTGAGCACCCCAAGAGCCTTTCTTTTGCAAACCCTTCCAGATAAACCCAACTTATTTAGCTGGTAATATATAAACAGTTTATCAGCTTTGCGCATTTGCAGTGCAGCGGGATGGATGTTGTTCTTGGAATTCTGTTTGGTCATAATATTTAGAAGAGGGCTCTGATAGCAAAGATAAGCAGCTCGCCCACAGCAGATGGCTCGTGAGACACTCAGCGGAGCCAACATTCTGTGGGGAATGAATAAACTTGTAATGCAAGTTGTTTGTAAGTGGTTTTAGCTAAATGTCACATGTAAGACTGCGCAGACATGCTCTGTCCAAGGTGTTTGAATTTATAGGAGCGAGGATTCAAAGGAAGGGGCCAAATTTGCTTTTAAACTTCCTTAAACAAATGTACAGAGGATAAAATACCTCTGGATTTGCTCTTGGAGCAGGGGTGTGAGCAAGACGCGTGCAAAGACACAGCCCATCCCTCCTGGCAGGTCCTGGCTGTGCCTGTCACCGTGCCCAGCCTGGGCTGGGGTGAGACAGGGCACTGTGACCCCATGAGGTCCCCCTGGCCCACATCCACTTTATGAATGGCCTGTGCTGTGGCTGGCTCATTCACCTTCCTGCAGAAGGGAAGCAGGGAAACACTCTCCTCCCCGGGAGCACCCAGTGAGCTTTTTCTTTATCCTCTCTGACTGCACAACGAGGCTGGGAACGGGTTCTGGGGAAGCTCTGGACATTCACACAAATCCAGCCCTCCCAGAGCTGAGCTCCTCCGTGGCAGCCAGGGCAGTGTCTGGCCCCCACTGGGGAGGTGCTGGGCAAAGGAGATGCCAAGAACAGTGAGCTCACAGAGGCAGGAGGAGGTGGCAAAACCATCCTGGCTCACAGGGCTCTGTGCTGTGCATGCTGTGGGTGCTTTCAGTGCTGCATGGCAGGGCTCAGGCTCTGTGTGGAGCCTGGGGATGAGCAGTCCCTGCTCTGCCAGCCCTTTCCTGGCTCCTGGGATCTCTCTGGGTTGCTCTGCCCATTTCACCTGCTCTGTCCCTCCTGGCACAGTGACACTGCAGGAGCCAACAAAGGGCACCCCTCACCCCACTTCTCCTGGTCACTGGGAGCAATGGTGCTGTCCAGTGACTGCCCACCCCACTGTACCCCCAAACCAGAGCTTTCCATGATGCCAGCCTGAGCACCTCGGTGTCCAGAGCCTCCCTCTCAGCACAGCCTTCCTCCCCACCCACATTTCTGGGGCACTGATGCTGTTGAGCTGTGAGAAGTGCCAAACCCCCATCTCCAGGTGAGGAGACACCGTGGGCAGTGCTGCCTTTCTGCTGGAGGAGGCTGGGAGGGGATGTGGGGGCAAAGCACAGCTTTCCAGGGTGGGACAGGGGCAGCCCCACACCTGCACCGGAGCTGTGCTCCCCTCCCTGGTGCAGGTGTAGGGCCAGCACCCCGGGCTCTGAGGCACTGGTGTCCCACACAGAGCACGGTGTCCTGCAGCCACCACACACAGGAAACCCCTCCCTGGTTCAGCTGCCCCAGCCAGCTCTTTGTGGGGAGCCCCTGCCATGGGGCTGTGCTGCACATCAGTGCTCTGACACTCTGGGAGGGCTCTTTTTGCTGCAGTCTGGGGGGAAAAGCACACGGAGCAGGGTGTTAAAAGGTATTTTCTAGTTTTGCTTTAAGGGCTCCTGCAACACAGGGCAAGGCAGGCAGGCACTGCTCACTCCTGCGGAGCCTGGGCAGTGTGGTGGAAAATCAGCCAGCACCAAGAGCATGAGCTCAGCCTGGAGGGGCTGGGCCCAGAGCCTCCTCTCACCTCAGCACCTCAACACCTCAGCACCCAGAAGGGACTCCAGGACTGGCTACTCGGGATTCAGAGCATCCAAAAAAGGAAAGAGGCTGAAGCCAAGGAACATTTGTCTTGTCCTGTGTTGCATGAGTTAATGAACGTGGTGTTTCCAGCCCACTCCATTCATCCAGCCTTCCCCTTCCAGGTACTAAAGAGTCATGCAGGTCACATTGCTCTGGGATGTCCTCATGCCAGAACTCCTTGGAAACTCTTTGTTTCCAGAGTCACCCTCCTGCCCCAACATAATAATGTTGGGCTTCTCTAAGTGCATCTCATAATTGTCTAGATTTATGAGGCCCCTACTGAAATGTTGAAGACAGCATTTAGAGTCCCTCAGTTCTTGTTCTGTTTAATCCATTCCCTTTTTCCCTGGGTTGTGATTCCAGCTCAGCATGTGAAGCTCTGCCATTGCCAACAGGCTCTTTCATTTCCAAAATGAGGCAGTTCAACATCTCTGTGGTTCTGTTCCTTTCCCTCTTGTGGTCTCTCTTCACCTTTTTTACAAGTTGTTTCATTGGCTAGTTAACTGCAGGCTGGGCACAGATCACCATGCACAGTGAGCAGTGGGATTTGAATTCCTTTGGCCAGCAAGAGTGACTGTCTGCTTGCCCTCAGGATGGGCCCAGTGTCCTGGCACATTCAGAAAACTTCACCTTCCCTGAGGGCTTCTCACTAGCATCAGTCCTACCACCTTTTATTTCCACACTGTCTCTGAGGCACTCTGTGAAGGACAGATTCAGGCTGAAGGTCACAAAATTATAGATTTTGGTGAAAGGCTTGAACGTTTTCTTTGCAGCCAGAGAAATACCATTTTGGGTACCCCAAGATTGGTACTTTGGCCCTGAGGGTCCCATGGAACACTTTCCCTCAGCACAATCTGATGGTTACACTCACTCAGGGTGTGGATGATCCATGATCCTCCTCCAGAAAATGTTTAATTACATTTATAACAGTATTTTAACTGAAGCAATGGGATTGATTCACCTGTGAAATGAGAATTGAAAAGGATGGTCCTATACATGATTCCCTCTTGTGTTTGTTTCTTCTGCACTTTGCCAGTCCTGCTACTGCAGTCCCCCTCTCTGGAGCAGAGGGATCTGTCCACCCCTCTGTGGCCCTTCAGCCACACCAAGAGCCTCCTCAGCTGCAGCAAACGTGGGTGGGCAGAGGCACAGGCTCTTCTGAGGCCTGTGAGTGAGGGCAATTACAGCTCCTAGGCTGAGTGCCTCCAGAGGACACTGCCCCAGGACACCCTGGGGACACCAGGTAAGCCCCATCCCTGCAGCTCCAGGAGCAGGGATGGTGACCTCAGAGCAGCAGGAGCAGCAGAAGCTGAAGCAGTCACAGAGCAGAGCTCAGCTGTCCCCTCCCCTGTCCCAGGAGGGTCCCTCCACAGATGGGGACCTTCAGAGCCCTGCCAGCAGCTCTTGCTCTCCACTGAGGCGCAGCCATCGAACAATCCCTCTCTAATTGGCATTGTTTGCTAAAATTAAACCCCTACTCAATGAAACACAGCCAGGAAGACACAAGTTCCCCAGGGCTTGGGCCCTCCCTGTCCCTCAGACTGCTGCCCTCGTGCTTGGCCGTGATCCCACTGCGGGAATGCCCGGGCTGGCCGTGGTGCCACGAGCAGGGACAGTCCCTCATTAGTGGGACAAACCCTTGGAAACTGTGCCTGCAGGTCCCCCAGGTGCCCACACGTGGACAGCTGTCCTGGCAGGAGGCAGTGAGCACCCAGCACAGAGCAGCCCTTCCCTGCCCGAGGAGTGTCCCTGGGTTTGGGTCCATCCAAGACATCACATTCCCCCACATGTGTGAAGAGCAGGGTCCCAGGCAGCCAGCACAGAGACACTTCTCTCCAAACCAGGGAGGAAGGCAGATAGCAAACTTTGCATGCTGAATTTTCTGAAACTAACTATAAATGGTAAAAACTCAAAGTCTTGCTTTCTCTGGAGGTTTTCAAGCAAAATAACCCCAAGAACAGCAGCTTCGACTTTTATTCGGATGAGAAAACATTCTTTTATTTTGACATCATCTTTGTCCGTTTTTATCATAGGGATAAAGTGTCTTTTATCTGGACACAATGCATCAAGTTGCAGGGTGAGTCATAAAGTGAATCTATACAATTGAGCCAAGGTGCTGCTCTGGGGTGAGGGCTGGCAGTGTCCAAATGTCACACTCAAGGTACAAGGCAATAAACAGCCATCTCTGCTCTCCAAGGAGTGGGGTCTGCTTTAGGAGAGGTATCACTTCAGATCCATCCCCATGAGCTGGGCATGGAGCTGAGCACATGAGTGAACCTTTCTCACACCTACTTAATCCAGCAGGGCTGTGGGTTTTGTTGATGTGCCCTGGATTCCCTTACATGCACTGGCACGTTGGCAGGTGTGGGAGCTGCTGTGGGGTGATGCTCTGTCAGCCAGGACTGAGCAGGGTTTCCATCTGAAGCACACTCAGGCTCCCTGAGTCCAGTGTCAAACTCTCAGTGGATTATCTTGGGGGCTGGAAGGGCCCTGGACAGGTCTGTGCTGCTTGCAGGGGAAGGCAGCTCTTGCACACACTGCAGAGGTGTGCCAGGAATGTCAGACAGCAGGAAACAGCCTTGTTCCTTCCTGGGTTGCTTCAGGCTCATGGGCCAGAGCCACCTTTAGTGACAATTGTGTCCCACATTTGTTCGCCTTTTTTGGGGAGGGAGAGGGACGTGCATGAATCCCTTTGGGTGCAGAGTCCTGTCGTGGGAAGCCTGTCTGACCTTCCTGTGGGCAGCAGGCACACCTCAGCTCCTCCTGGTCCTGGGAGGGCTGCTGAGCCAGCTGAGGGTGAGGAGGAAGAGGGTCCCAAGACATTATTTATGTCCCTGGGCTCTCTGCACCCATCCTTTGCCACCACGCAGGGTCACAACACCCACAGGCAGCACCACCTCCCACTGCTGCTGCAGGGGAAGTGTCCCCAGCACAAAGCTGTCCCCTAACACCCCCAGGACTCTCGCACCAGGCAGAGCAGTAAGAACAAAGTGCTGATGTGACCAGGTTGTTCTCCCCAGGGCAGGCAGATACATCAAACCTGTGCCATGGGCAAGCCTTCAGATGAGCCCTTGCAAGGCTCAGGACTAGGAGAGGTAGCACAGCTTCCCAGAATAGAGGAGGCTTTGTGCTGGGCACCAGCCACCCCTGTAAATGCCACCATGCCAGGGAACAGTGGTGGGAAGAGCACTCCTTCCTCTCCTGGCCAGCCAGACCTGTGCAGGAGGGGAGGTGGGCACTCACCTGCCCTGGAGGTGGCAGGAGGACCTTGCTGCTGCTGCTGGAGTGCAGCCTGGGGGTGCAGAACTGACACTGTGTCCTCCACTCTCGTACCCACCCTGTAAACACCCATTCTGCTTCCCTTCCCCTCCCTGACACCTCCAGGAAAAGGCACCTCTTCAAGGGACAGTCATTCTTCCTGGGATGGGAAATCTCAGCTCTGCTCTGCTCAAGTTTCCCTGCCCAGATCCTTCCAGAAAATGTGCTGTCCCAGGAGGAGAAGGTGGGCAAAAGGTGCCCACTGGGGGAAGAGGGCACCTCACCACCTCCCCCAAGCTCTGACAGTTTGTATCCTACAATTCCAGGCCAGGAAGGAAAAAGATCTGCTCTTTGTCTCCACGTGCTGCTGTTTCCCTGGAAAACCCAACCATCATTCACACAGCAGAGGAGCACATGAGAAAACAAAATTGTTTTTAACTACAAGCTGATCCATCCAGCTGTACCTGGGCTGGGGCTCACAGGGCAGGAGTGGTTCAGTGATGGATAGGTTAGCGTGGAAATATGTTCTGATCTAGAAGCTGGTTTGGCTCTCCAGAGATGCCAGGGAACTGCCTTTGGCTGCTGAATGAGAGGAGGGTCACAGGGAACACGGGGAATCAGAGCTGTGGGTGCCCCCCAAGGAACCAGGGCTGGGTGAGCAGCACACCTGCACAGCCCAGCTCACCCCAGGGGAGATTTCCTCCTGTCAGGGACACTAAACCAGGGGTCTCTTGCACCTCTGTGTGTCTCAGCTTTTATCCATTCTCTTCTCAGAGGGGTCTTCTGCTCTGCAGAGCCCTCACCCACCCCCCCTCTGCTCTCCTCCAAAGCCGTTGGATTAAGATTCAAAGGTGAAAGCACAGCAGGAAACGCTTTGATACCAAGAGACGGACCAGCCGAGGAATGTTACAGGATTTTTCCGTGGCTGTTTCTTCTCAAGCATGTACACAAGCAGCAGCACTGGGTTATGCAACTTTGCCTCAGTGCCTTTAGCTGCTGCAGGCAGGGAGAAGTGGGTGTTATTTAGAATACCCCCTCCTTAAATCAAGCTGAGAAATGAGGACTGGCACGAGCAGCAGGGCTTGCAAACGACGTCCATTCCAAATGTTCCCTCTAATTAGTACAACACAGCATCTTTCCAAGAACAAGGGAAGCTCTGAAAGCCCGTGGCAGTGTAATAACATGCAGTGTGATGGAAGCGTGTGTCCTGAGGGTGGGTGGCCAAGCCCCTGTGGATGTGGCCTGGCTTGGCTCACAGCACAGCCTGACCACGGGGCAGGGCTGGAAACCACTCTGGTGACTGCACCCTTCAGTAGCCTGATACATTTGGATTTGCTGTCCCTGGGGAGGCAGCTCCTCTTAACCTTCCCACAGATGGTCTCCTTCCATCCCTGTGCTCCAGGAACACCCACTGCCATCAGCTGCTCCTCAGACCCTCAGTAGCTGCAGGACACAGCCATGGTGCCACACGAACTGCAGGACACCTCAGCCTGAGGCTGGAATAAAATGGCATGGAGAGAAAGACTCTTCACAGCTCCTTCCCACGTACCTGATGTTCAGAACCAGGCAAAAGTGTCCTTCAGCTTTGAAGATCTCAGCTTTGCTGCCTGGCCCTCTCGCTGAGGTTGGGTTGTGGGAGGCAGGGACCTGCCTGGATCTCTTCATTCTGGTGTCAGGGGTCTGCCCAAAATATTTGAGAGCCCAGTGATGTTTGTGAGCTCAGTGATCACCTCAGCTGGATGCCCTCTTCCAGTTAGGAGGGAAAGGAAGCTGCTGAGTGCACCAAACACCTCCTCTCTAAAAACCCAGAGAGTCTGCAGAGGGTGCAGCCCAGCGTGGGTGTTTGGTAGAAGAACTGTGCCTGCAGCACTCTTCACTCTGCTCAGTAGCACTGACACCCCTCATCCTGGAAATCATCACGAGCATCTTGGAGTCATCACACTTGCAAACTTCCAGAGGGAATGCTGCCCACACAGCCCCAGGAGCCCCAGGCAGGAGTGGGACTGTGGCTCCCTGGGGTTGCTGATGGGAGAGATGAGTGTGAGCAGCTTCTGACCCAGGGGCAGAGCTCTGCCAGTGCTCCTGCACGAGCTGTGCCCGAGCACAGAGCTGAGCACCTCGGAGTGACACCGGCCAGGTGAGGCAAGAGAGCTGGGCAGCGCAACGCCCGCTTTGCTGCCTCCATCAGCCTCCTGCAGCAATTCCCCAGCACCCTGCAGCTTACAGGATGTCTGTGCTGCCCTTGGCAAGGGAGAGAGTTGGTGCAGGAACACACAGAGCAGCAAAACCACCCTGAAGCTCACCCCTGCTTCCAGGCAGGGCTGCTCAGGAGGAATGAGCATGCAGGGTGTCTGTGGAGCTCAGCACCAGGCGGGGTGGCAGAACCGACCCCAGTGTTCCCAGCCAGCCCAGTCTGCTGGGGACTGCACCACGCTGGCTTGGTTTGTGGTTTTAGTTCCTCCTTCTCACTCAGGAGGCAGCTGGAGCTGCTCCCTTCTGTGCAGCACAGGGGGAAGGATCAGCTCTGGCAGTGAGGAGCCGGGCCAGTGTGTGCCTGGGGCAGAGGCAGCCTGAGCACACAGATGGGAGGGTTTCCTGTGGATCCTCATCCCAGCCACACGCAGCACATCCCCTCCAGGGCAACTCAGTGTTTGCTTTGCAAGTGCTGGGGAGAGAGGCTTGAAAACCATCCATGGACCTGTGCTCAGCACTAGTGAGGGAAAGATTCCTGAGTGCTGGCTGCTGCCCTCGGGGGCTTTCACACACCTGGGACTGTGCCCCAGTTTTGCTGTGGGCAGCACTGCTGGGCTTTTTTGCCAAACTACAACTGCTGTGACTGACATGGCCCTAATTCAGTGCTGGCTCTGGACCACCTGCCTCAGCTGAATGGTTGGAGAAAGGACTCAAAAACAAGCCAGGGTGAAAACACGTAGAGAGGTGAACCACCTTTGGGTATGTGGCAGGAACCCCTGGGCTGTGATCATGTTTTCAGGAGGGCACTGTTCACCCTAAAAATGGTGTGGCAAAGTCTTTGCCAAGCAGAGGGGAGGTCCCCCAGCACACACCATACCGCCAGCCATGAGTGAAGGCTTCTCCCTGGCACAGTGAAGAGAAAGTGTATTCCCACGTCTCTCAGGAAAGCACAACGCCAGGCAGCTCAGAAAGATCTGGGATCTCCAGCAGGACTCAGATGGGACGTGCCCAGTAAGAGTGAACAGCACTAGCTGGGATCCAGGGGGGTTTTCGACACAGGGCAAAGTTTACTCTGCCACTCCCAGGCAGACAAATACTGCAGCCTGTCCAGAGAGCAGGGGCAAAAGGTGATCTCAAAAAATTAGGATGGTGCAGGAAGGAGAAGCAGCACAGGGATTAGGGTGCTGTAAAGTCCCAGAGCATTCTGCAGACACAGCAGTGACGCTCTGCCAGGCACCAGTGGTGCTGGCCAGGAGCTTTGAGAGAGGTAGGATGGAAAAAGCATTTCAGGGAGGCTCAGGTAGCTTCTGCATCACCTCCTAGATGTGATGGCCCTTGAAAAGTCATCTCCTCTTTCCAACACACCCTGTTCTGGGCCAGCCTGAGGGAGGAACAGAGAAAGCTGAAACCCCACTGAAATCGCAGGAGGTCCCTTGTGGTTCCTGGCTCGAGCTGATGCGGATCCATTTCAGCTGAATGCAGGATTATCTTGACAGCTTGAAAGCTATTCTTAACCACAGCTCGTGCCCAACGCCCCACACAGCTGGGGGAGGCACCGTAAATCAGCGCTCGGTGGACACGGGAAACCAAATAAGTGAGAGGAGATAAGAGGCCATAACAGAGGTGTGACGCACTCTGACAAATGCCTCCGGGATGGCAATTCCAGGCCTCAATACTGCAGCCACGTGAGTCAGAGGGAGAGGCAAAGATCTGGGTTAATGGATGGTTCAGTGGGCTCGGCCTTGCCACCGCATCCCGCGGCACCTCACAATTCCTGCTGGAGCCCAGGGCTGCTGGGCTGATGGACAAGAGCTGTGGTGCCAGAACCAGAGAGGCTTCTGGGGCCACAATCAATTCATCCTGGACTGAGAAGAAACAACAACTCCAAGAAATGAGGCAGAAGAGCTCCAGGCAGAGTTCAGGTTATTCCCAAGGCACCTTCCAGGCAGCGATGGGAATCTCAGGGTAGACTCCAAACCTTCCTGATGACCTGCACTACCCAAAGGTGGCAAACGTACGTCAGCTCAGTGGCTAACAAGTCCCTCATCCCATTCCTTGTTTAGCCTGACTCTTCCCAACACACAGCTTTCCCATGGCCCCATCCCTTGGGCAAGAGAAAAATGCTGCTGATAATGCAGGAGGAGCAGTGGCTCTGCTCTTCAGGGACTGAGAGGCAGGAGAGGAGGAGAAAATAGGCAAACTCCAACCCCTCACAGCATGTTTGATCCTGTCCTCCCTCCTTCTCCTCTGCTCAGCCACCAGGATTCCCTTCCCTTTCCACCTCTGCAGCTCTGGGCACAAGAGGGGAGGGGGCAAGAAAAAACCTGGTGAGAAAGCAGAGCAGATACAGCATTTGGATGGAAAACTGACCAGAATGTGGGGTTGGGGAGCAGCTGGAAACTTGGAATCCTCAGGGAACCACTGCAAACCCTGCAGACATACCCTCATGTCCCTCAGGAATTAAGGATGTACCTTGTGTGGGGAGCCTAGATGCATCCAGGAAAAAATTGGCCCCCATCATGGGATCTATAAACCTACAAAACTCCCAGTGTGACAGTTCTGGAGACAAAAAAGTGAGTCCCCCAAGCTGCCCATGCAATGACCTGCGGGATTTGCCTGTGGGGTATGGACACTAGATCAGGTTTATATTTTCCTCACCTCACAGAAAGCAGCCCTGTTAGCAGCAGTGCCTGGGCTAGAGACAGCTCTGATGGTCACTGGTGACAACAGGCAGGAAGTCCCAGGCTTGGCAGGGCCAGTCCTCCCTCAGGTCAGCTTTGGACCAGCCCTGCAAACCAGAAATGCCCTTTAAATGGTGAGTTTTGTAGGTGCCAGCATCTAACTCCTCAGCTTCTCTTAGTTTTTGCCTTCTTGCCAGTCCTCTTGCTTTACAGACAGGACATAGCACTTCTTCTAATTGCACAAGGGCTCCCTGGCCAGGACCCGTGTGAGGGTTTGGCCATTAATAACAGACATGGTTCCATATCTCAACCAGTGTCCATCTCCCTCCCTCCCAGCTCCCTCCCTTTCAGGTGAGTCTCTGCCAGAAAAGATTTGGGATCTGTGGCAAACTCCAAGGCTCTGGAGAGTCTAACTCAATCTCCACTGATCTCCAGCCCCAAGAGAGTGACTGTTTGCTTGCTCAGTGCAAGTTTATCCTGGAACCCTTCATTGATACTCAGCCACATTCGTCACTTGAGTCTCTGCAGACCCTCTGCCAGTTCAGGTGGGGTTTCTTACTTTGCCCTTTCCCCCAGCTCTCAGCTCTGCTCAGGCCAGCCCTGAGTGATGCCTGGCTCCTAGCCACACATCAAGGGCTGGTATCAGATCTGGAGCACAGAGTCTCTTTTTTATGGGGATAAGTTTGGCAGCAACAGGTCCACTCTAGCTGACTGCTAAAACCTCTCCTCCCATCTGCTTTTCCCAGCCATTCATTGCACCAGGATGCCAAACCAAGCCAGAGGCACCTCCTGGGGACATTTCACTCCAGGCCATGGTCTTTGACTCCATGTGGGAAGAACATCCCCCCCACATCATGCAGCAGCAGGACACATCCTACTGCAAACTCCAGGTCCTGCCCATGCCCTTCTCCTCCTCCCTGGTGTTCAAGCTCTGTGGGAGCTGCTCTGTCCTGGAGATCAATGAAATTGGCATATTCACTCTTTTTTGGAAAAGCAAGCTTGGTACTCATAGCTTCAGAAAGTTAGATCAGCATGTGGAGATGTCCTGCTGGAAGAACATTCCCTTCACCTTTCTTCTTGTTTAATGTTCCAAGAAGATTTTTTTTTAATCAGTACAAAAATCAGACAAAAGCCACACTGTGCTGCAGTACTGAAAGTACATCCCAATAATTCAGAGTAAAATACCATACAAGACAGGAGTACTCACTCCCCAAAAAACCATTTAAGCAAAAGAAATCCCTGGTTAAACTTCTAAAAGACCTGGCCAATGCTAAGGATGCACACAGCTCCAGATGAGCCTGGTGGTACCTTAACACACTGCTAAACATGTGGCTGAGAAAGCATTCAAAGGATTAATGGCATCTTTCTGATCCTTTATCCACTACCTGTGGTGGGGGGTTGCAACTAGAGGGTCTTTAAGGTCCCTTCCAACTCAATCTCTGTAGGGGATGAATTCCCCTTGGAGTTTGTCTCCTCAGGGAGGGGTGCCCTCTCCACATGGCCCCACAGGCTTGGATAACAAGTACATTTTGGAGAATTCTGGGGTGGAGCTGGCTAAGAGAGCCAAGAGACAGCCCTGGACTTGTGCTTGGAGCAGGCTGGTGGCCCAGTATGAAGGATCACAGAATAGAATCACAGAATCATGGAAGCTCCTGAGTTGGGAGCACCCACAGGGATCACCCAGTCCCACCCCTGTCTCTGCACAGACCCTCCAGCAATCCCCCCTGGCATCCCTGGCAGTGCTGCCCAACCCCTCCTGGAGCTCTGGCAGCCTTGGAGCCATGCCCATTCCCTGGGGAGCCTGGGCAGTGCCCAGCACCCTCTGGGGGAAGAACCTTTCCCTAAATCCAACCTAATCCTCTCCTGACACAGCTCCAGCCGTTCCCTGGCTCCTGTCCCTGTCACGGAGGTCGGAGCTGCCCCTCGGGAGGAGCTGCAGCCTCCCCGAGCTCTGCCCTCGTCTCCTCTGCTCCAGCTGGACAAGCCCAGCTCCCTCAGCCTCCAAGCCCTTCACCATCTTCATCACCACCACATGCCTGGTGACACCACAGTGTCACCCTGCCCTACCCAGTTGCTTTT
This sequence comes from Phainopepla nitens, assembly GCA_013400175.1. Taxonomy (NCBI): domain Eukaryota; kingdom Metazoa; phylum Chordata; class Aves; order Passeriformes; family Bombycillidae; genus Phainopepla; species Phainopepla nitens. Next base: position 171,637 of record VXBQ01005595.1, read on the forward strand.
AATGACCAGAAAGGCCTCTTGGTCACATCCCTGGCTGCTCTGGGCAACCACCCTCCGCCTCCAGCAGCCCTTGGTGGAGCAGCAGGTCTGAGGGTTTCCAGATGGCCCAAGGGTGGCCATCACTGCCTCCTGCCAGGGGCTGCACTGGGCTGTCCCCAGGACCAGGGATGGGTGGGAAGCATATTCCCAGCTCTGTGCATCGAGCAGGGCGTGCTGGCCCATCAAAGGGCTGGCCCACACGTGCATCCTGCTGGTGTTTTGTCTCCCGAGGGGTCAGGCAGCCCCAGGAGCTGTCAGGAGCTCTCCGTGCCAGCAGGCTCCGTGTGAGGCCGCAGCGTGCTTGCACAACACCACAGAAAGTGATTTTTGCACTTGACAACAATGAAGTATTCTTGTGCTTAACAACAAGCGTGCGCTCTCTCGACTGGCTGCCTTTTGGAAAAGCTCTTGAATCCGGCGGTGCCATCCCACTCTCCCAAGGGGTGCCAGTGACAATCTGCCTGTGCTCTGCTGCTGCCTGGGGGGGACGTTCTGGGGACAGCTGCTCACGTCCCCGGGGACAGCAGACACCCCAAGCTGCACGGGAGAAGGGAGGGTGGGAATGCAGGCCCAGAGCTGTGCCTTCAGCTTGCTGATGGGGCGAAAGGCGGGGAGCTGTGGGAATGGCAGGAGGATGAGCGGCAGCACGGCAAGCCCTGGGCTCAGCCGGGCAGCCTCAGGGGTCCCCACACAGGTCAGGGTGCAGGGGAGGTCTCAGGGCTGTCCCAGCAGGGCCAGGGGCAGCCTGTCACCCTGTCCCTCAGCCCAGAGCAGCCGTGTCACCGGAGGGCAGCTGCAGGGTGAGGGATGGGGCTCCTCGTACCTCCCTGCCCCCGCTGGGACACGGCCTCGAGCAGCGCCGTGGGCTCGGTCCCAGCCCCAGCCCATCCCGGGAGTGCTGCTTTCCCAGGAGTGCTGCCCTGAGCTGGGAGTGCACACCACACTGTGCCGACTTTCAAAGAAAGTTGGGAGTGTTTCATTTTCTTTTCCCTTCCAGTATGACCACAGAGCTCCACAGACCTTCTGAATGAGGAGCTGGCTGTGTTTGCTGTCTTTCAAACCCATCTGTACCATTGGAAACATCACTGGAAAGCAGATATGGCAGCATTTCATCGTGAACTGCCAGCCTGGAAGTTACAGGTGTATTTGGCAACGTCTTGTGCAGCTGTGCATGGTTCCCACCTTCCAGGAAACACACCCTGGGGAACATTGGTGGGAGAGTCAGGCACCACCACAAACTCATCCAGAACAAAAGCTTAATGCAACCTAAGAGCCATTCCAAATATTTAAAAAAAAAAAAAAAGGGAAAAGAAATTACACGCAAGGAATTCCAGTCTGAATCAAACTGTTCATCATCAGTTCTCACCATCCTTTTAAAGATCTGTTGGTTTCCAACTGAAAAGTGCCACTGATAAACCACTTGCACTCAGACAAAGCCACCTGGCTCTGATCCTGACACTTGCATTCACTTGTCTGATTTTTTTCCCCCCAAGAACAGACCTCTTTCTGTACAAAGCAGCCATTTCAGTGAAACCCTCTTGTTCAGCAGAAAAGCTCCTGGGCTGAGAGGCAGAAGAGGAAGAGGATGTTGAGGATCTAACCCTGCAGCCCAGGAAGAGAGGATCTCTCAGCTGGTGCCCTGGCTGTCCCAGGCTGGATGTGGCAGCACCTCTGTCCCTCTGTCCCCTGTCCCTCTCTCTGTCCAGCCCAGCCAGGGTTGGGCTGTGCCCTCCCAGGGCTGTGCCCAGGGGCACACAGGGCTGCTGGGAGCCTGGGGGAGGGCTGAATGCTAGCAGAGGGTCCTGGGGGCTCCAGGCATCTCTCCCATGGCATAGGTGGGGTCATGGGCATCTCAGTCTCTCCCCAGGAAGGTTAAACCCATGACCCACCATGCTGCTGGGCATGGAGAAGGGCTGGGGCTCTCACAGCCTTCCCCCTGCCGGGGAGAGCGAGCTGCCTCCTGTCCTGGGGGATGCACACCCTCCCTGCCAGGGTCACAGGGCCCCTGCCTCCTGTGAAACCTGGTGACTGTCCTGCACTGCCCTGTCACAGGCAGTGCCATGGCTGGAGCCTGGGGACAGAGCCTGGGGACAGAGCCTGTTCCAAGACACCCTGCCATCCTCATGCTGCCGAGTCCTGCTCTGCTCAGGCACTTGCCAAAGACAAAGGAGCTCAAGGAGTGTTTGTTCAAGGCTCTCAGGCACCTAGTGGGACTCCTGTGACTGTCCTGTGAAGGATCAGAATTTGGGCATTGATGACCCTTGTGGGTCCCTTCCAGCTCGGGATATTCTGCAATTCTGTGATTCTGTGAAATTCTTCTTGTTGGTGCTTGCACTCCTTCTGACGAGAGGCTGTGGAGGTCTGTGTGTGTCAGACTGGCCCAGAAAATGAGGGATGAGCTCATGGGATCTGCCATGACATCACAGGGCCCAGCACCCCAGCACCCCGGTGGTGCACGTGGGTTAGAAATGTCTGGCCTGTACATGACAGAACCTTCCTGCACGGAACTGAAAACATTTATTCTGGAAGGGTCTGGATGCTCGTGGCTAAAAGCAATAAATACAGATTTAATTTCATAGTTAATACCCTGTCCGGGGTAAAATGCTCATTTTTAATATCGTTGCCTGCGATCTGACATTACCAACGAGATGTTGCAATGCAATCTCTGAGTCATTGCACAGCAGATAATGGTATTTTCTTGAGTTCAATCTGGAGGAGTTGGCCCCATTTATCAAGCTCGAAAAAACGATGCCAGAGAGTCTGCCAGAGAGTCTGTCTGGCCTGTGCTGCGCACGAGTTACGTGACCCAGGGCTGTGAGGAGAGGGGGAGAGTGGGAGCAGACCTGGATGTCGCCATGGGGGATCTCCTGGGAATGTGTCTCACTCTCTCCTTCCTTAGGGTGAGCCAAGAGACTCCTGAGTTTGGGCCATGAGGGGGTCAGGAGTGACCACGTTGCCCCAGCTCTGCCTTTGCTTTTAGGCTGCCCCACGGGAGCTGCTGTCCCACAGCACGACCAGGCACAGCTGACACTGGGGTCTGGGGAGTCCCTGTGCCATGGAGGAAGTGCCAATGGGAGAGGATTCCTCAAGTCTGTCCACCTCCAGGGCTGGGAGCCCCACTGCTGCTGAGCCCAGGGCCAGTGGTGGGGACAGCAACACTTGGCAAGGTGGCTGAGGAAGCAATGTCCATTATGGACAGGGCAATAAAATCTCCCAGGTAGAGACTGGGGCAGGGAAGCCGTGAGGAAGCATCCTCAAGGAAATCCTGTCCTTAGAAGTGTGTGTACATCTTGTAGGTCTCTCAGGGGAGGAAGCAGAAGAAGAGAAGGATGGGAGCTGGAGGAGAAGCTGCCTTGGGCTCTGGGAGTCTTGAAGGAGCTTGAAAGATCTGGAGAAAGCCAGAAGCAGTCCCAGGAACGTTGGGCTTTATTTTCTGTAGGCAAGCGGGAGCGTCCCCAGTTATGCAGCACGCCAGCGTGGGAGGGAGCCCTGTCTGGCACAGTGCTCCTTCCTCTGGCAGGCAGAGCCCAGGTTCTGCACAGAAATATGCAGTGCACTTTTAGCACACAGCACCAGTGACCCATTGGGCCAACTTGGCTGGGGATCCAGCAGATTTGCTTTCAGCAGCAAGGCTTTAACTCAAGACTGGGCAGCTCATTGTAAAAGAAATGCTTTTTATTGACCAGACATGACAGACAGGATGCAAGAACCAGCAGATGAAACTCCCTGGCTTGCTATTCAGAGGTCAGAGATGATCCCTTCTGTCCTTGAAAGCCAGTGAATGATTCTGCAGATATTTAATATGTGAATGGAAGTGACTCATGAGAACAAGACACGTTAACTCCTGCAATCCTCTGTCTAGAGGCAGTGCCGTGGAATGTCTGAGCCAGGAGGGAAGTGTGGAGTTCACAAAGGCTCCCACAACCACAGGCTCCTGCCCAGGGGCTGCACAGGCAGGCCTTGTGCTGAGATCTCCTCTGCTCACCTGGAAACCTGTGGTTCAGCAGAGATCCAACCCAAGGTGTCAGTGGCCAGTCCTCTCTCCTGCTCCTCACAGTTTTCTGTGGGTTTTGGGTAGGGAAATGCCTGTCCAGATGTATCTGCAGCCACCTGCCTTGTCATGTCTTTCCCTGTCTTTCCCTGTCTTCCCCTTCCTTCCCCTTCCTTCCCC
>VXBQ01005595.1:175869-195646 GCA_013400175.1 Phainopepla nitens
CTTCCTTCCCCTTCTTCCCCCTTCTTCCCCCTTCCTTCCCCTTCCTTCTCCTGCTTCTTCCTGCCTTCTCCTGCCTTCTCCTGCTTCCTCTTTCCTTCTCCTTCTCTCCTGCCTTCCACCACATGCTGCCCAACAGCATCTCCCCACCCTTCTGTGGATAAAAGCTCCAGTCAGCTAGTGCTCAGGATGGGGAGTGAGGGGTGGGAGCTGTGTCTGGGACAGAGCCCAGCCATGAGCTGGGTGACCCCCTCAGCTGTGGGTGTCCTCCCCAGAACGAGTCACCACTGCTTGCTCAAATGCTTGTCAATGAAATGTGGTATTTTGGACATGAAATTCATAATTTCAAAGAGAAGCTTAATTTTCCCATAAAAACAAAAACAAAAAACCAAAACCAAAACAAAAACAAAACAAAAACAAAAAGGAAATTTTATTTCCCGTGAAATCTGAAAAACCTCAAAGTGATTAAAGAATTTCTAATTTTAACTGCCAAATGTTGGGGAAACTTGGAGAATAAAAATAAAATTTTGGACTTTATGTCTCAATTTTCAGTTGTCAAAGGAGGGACGATGCCATCTTAAGCCGCTGGATTTCAGACAAGCCTTGGTTTATTCACATTAATATATATGTTGACAAAAAGCATTTCATGAAAACAACTTTTCTCAGGAACAATTTCCATTTCCCAGTTCTGTGACCCTAAAATGCATGCCAAAAGTCTCTAAGAGTGCTTTAGTTTATTTAACCAAAAAGCAAAATGACAATAAAGCGAATATTTAAAGTGAAGCTCTGGTTCTGAAAATATATCCACTTAATGCTAAAATGATTCCATTTCACAGAGCTGGAAACAATTATGAACCAAATCAATTGGGAGAAGGAATTTAATCAGAAAAATGTGAATGCTAAGTGGGAATTGTTGAAAAACATTTTACGCGTTGCCCCAAAACCACAATCCCACAATTGAGAAAGAAGGCAACGTTGGTTAAAAAAATAGACAACTCTGGCTCGTGAGGGAAGTGAAGACAACAGTGAAAAATAAGAAAACCATATATAACTTAAGAAAGTGGAAACTGATAATAATGAATGAGAAGTGAGAAGCTGTAGAAAGCTGATAAGGAAAGCCAAGAGCTGAGGACAACGTGTGGGCTGCAAATCTGAGTGAAGGAGCAGCAACTTCTATCAGTGCAAAGGGAATAATTATAGCTTTGGTGAGGCTGTGGGGTGTGTTAGACTTGGGATGGATGCAGCAGAGCAGTCAGCAGCTACAGAAGAAATCTGTTCACCAGGGTTTATTTGGCTGAATTCGGTTTATTTGGTGCTGGAGGGGCTGGGCATCATCTCTGGGCAGGCCCCTTCAAAGGCTGCCACAGACAAATTTGGGTGAGAGATATGTGATTAAAGCTAACTCACTCAGACCTACAGAAAACAGAACAAGTCCAACTAAGGCTCACCTTTTTCCTGAAATTACGATTTTGATGGATAAGATAATATTGGTGTTATAATACACTGAGACTCCTGCAGGGAGATTGCTGTGGTACTGTTACATTTTGGAGAAGAAACCAGAACAATAGCCAATCAACACAGGCCATATTTAATAGATTAAAAGCTGGCTGTGGGGTGTCCCAGCTGCAATTGTCAGTGGGAACTCCACATCCAGAGGGGGAAAGCAGAGCTCCCTGGGGGTCAGGGCTGGGCCCTGGGCTATTCAAGCGCCTTATCAATGATCTGGAAATATATTAAATCATCTGTGTTGACACTGAGGTGGTGAGACAAATAAACGGAGAAGGCAGATCTGCAGATACTGCAGAGTGGCCTGGGTCACTGGGCACAAGAGTTAATGCAGCCACACATCCAGGGACAGCTCATGGGCCCAGAGACACCTCGGGTGCTCTGTCCTGGGAGGGGGGGCTGTGGGACCCCAGCGAGGCTGGCAGAGCTTGTGCAGGCTGTACCTCCTCACAGGTGAAGGTGAACACTCCCAGGGCAGCAGGGAAATCCCAATGTCCTGCACCTGAGTGCCTGGGTGTGCCCAGCACCCAGCTCTGGTACTCACTGGGCACAAGGATGTTGAGAGAGTGAGGAAAAGCTGGGAATTTGATTATAGAGAACCAAAGCTGCAGTGAGAGTCCTTCAGAACACACCCAATTCACAGTGACCCAAACCAGATCTTAACTTCATAGAACAGCAGAATTACAGAATGGTTTGGATTGGAAGGGACCTTAAACCCCATCCTGTTCCACCTTCCTGCCATGGCAGGGACACCTCCCACTGTCCCAGGCTGCTCCCAGCCCCAGTGTCCAACCTGGCCTTGGGCACTGCCAGGGATCCAGGGGCAGCCACAGCTGCTCTGGGCACCCTGTGCCAGGGCCTTCCACCCTCACAGGGAAGGATTTATTCTGTATATCCAATCTAAACCTGCTGTCTGTCAATGGGAAGTCATTCCCCCCCTGTCCTGTCACTCCAGGCTCTTGTGGGCTCCCTTCAGGTCCTGGAAGGCCACAACTATATCGCCTCAAAGCTTCCCTTCTCCAGACTGGACAATCCCAGCTGTGCCAGCCTTTCATCCCAGCAGAGCTGCTCCATCCCTGCTCATCCTGGAGCCTCCTCTGGGCTCTCTGCAGCAGCTCCAGCTCCTCCCTGTCCTGGGACCTCAGAGAGAGACAGAACTTGCCATGTGACATCCTCTCCCACCTGCTTACTCCCTCCCTCCCTCCCTCCTTCCCAGATGCTCACATCATGCCATCTGCCCCCTGCCAAGCTGCTCCTCCCAACATCATGTGCAGGGGACTGAGCTGTCACCTGACCAGGCTGTGAAAGCTCTGCTGGGACCCCAAGCATGGCAGGAGCTGCTGTTATCCATATTCCATGACACAGCAGGAACTGCTCATAAAACTATTTTCCAGAAACTCTGACTTTTTGAAACTGGGAAGATTTGGAGGCCTCCTGTTGTGGGGACAGGCTGCTTTGTCCCTCTCCCCACCTGGGTGAGAGGTGCAGCCTCCAGAGTCAGTGAGTGGCATCGGGAAGGAGCTCAGCCTGCACTCAATAGACAGATAAACGAGAGCAGCCAACCCACTTCCTAAAAATGGCAAAAGTGGCCAGGGACTCCTGGATTCCATGAAGTCTTTCCAGCGCCTCAGAGCTGGGAGGGCTGTGGCTCTGCCCAGCAGCTGGAAGTGTCTGCACCCCGCTCACGGTGAAGGCAGCCCCGGGAGGTGTGTGAGGACTGCAGAGCCAGAGCTGCACGTTATGCCAGCAGAGCACATCCACGGCCACAGAAAGAAGCCCAGCCATGGCTACAGAGAGCCAAGGTCTTCCTGCTCCAGTCCACCAGGGCTCTGCAAACCCTCCTGAGCTGCTGAAGGGGAGAGTTTGCAGAAAAGCCGCGCCATGGAGAAGATTGGAGGAAGAGAACAGCTCTGACCCTCACCTGGCTTGCACGAGGCCCCTCTTCCCACGTGCCTGCAGCCTCTGGGAAGCAGCAGGGAGGAGCTGGGCAGGGGCTGCAGAGGCCAGGCCAGCCTGCAGCTGCTGCCAGCATTCCCGGCTGGAAAGAGTGCCTTTGGCTGGCTCTGGCTGCCCGTGTGCCATCCAGCATGTTTTACAACTGACCTGCTAGGAATGTGTGTCACTGAAGAGGATATGTAGCCCTGGAGAACATAAACCACAGCTGCATTGTTTAAAAGTACCTCATCCACCGGGCTGGAACAGCAGGCGAAGATGATCTCAGGGAGATAACTCTAGGAGTGTGTTAGCAGGAACGGCCCCGCTACCTTCGCCAGTGGAAGATTCTTATAAATTCACTCCTCCTGCCATCCTTTTGCAAAGGGTCAGAAGATGTACTGACAATAGCAGCATGCAAATATTTCAGAACTTGGCCACACGCTGAGCAAACACTCTGGATAGTTTCACGAGTAGATTAAAATGCCAGATCAGCGAGCAGTGCTGCACTTTAAATATGTTCACTAATTTATTAAGTTTATTCTTAGCAAGCTTGCAGACTTCAGAAAGTTAAATTTCTTGGTGACAAATGGAGCTGGGCGGGCAGGGCGTGCGCGCTGCGGCAGCATGCCCCGGAGGCAGCGCAGGGGAGCAGATCCCGCCGAGCCCACGTGGGGCAGGATCCCCAGGGGCAGAGCTCGGGGTCAGACTCTTGTACAGCCACAGAGGACAAAATCAGGGCTCTTGGCACATCCTACACTCCTCCAAGGAGCTGCTGCCTCCCGCTCCAGGCTTAGACATGCCTTATCTGTTCCCCCTGTGTGCTTTGGGTTAACTGCTCTGAGCCCCACTCCTCAGAGCACTCCATCAGTCCCCTGTGCTCCAGCCACAGCAGCAGTCATCTCCCACACCCAGGGCTGAGCCAAACACTCCTCCCCTACAAGGACACCACGGTCCCAAGTGACAACCCTGTCCCTTTTCCCGGGTGCCCTGACAATGCTGTGCCCAGGACCTCTCATCTCCCTGTGCTCAGCCCAGGTGAGCCAGAGCTTGGACTCAGGGGCTTCTTATGCCTTATCTGAGTCCAGACTGGTGGGAGGTGTCTTAGGTGGGACACAGCAGTTACCAGATACATCCTCAGGCAGCACTGGGAGCCCCCACTGTCCCTCAGCCCTCTGCCTCTGCTGTTCTCCATGGCTCTGAAGAACTGAGCAGGGTCTGCAGTAGCAGGATTTCCTCTTAGAAAGAAGCCAATGCTAGCACTTCTTCTAAAGACATATATTTTTAGTTTCCTTCTTGTCCAAACTGACCTAAAGAGAATAGGAACCCTTCTGAAGGGCCATGTGTCCACCTTTTCACCATCATCCCTTAAATGAAGCCTGACAACAGGACAGAGTTCTGGGATGATGTGGGGAGTCCTGTGCAGCAACTTTATCCAACCTCTTGGGACCTGGGAGGACTCTGGAAGTACCACAGGACCAGGTGCCTCAGACACGAGACAGTCCCTGTCAGGAGGGCCCTGACTCTGCTGCACTGATGGGGGCAAAGGAGTTATGCCTTTGTTACATCTGTTTTTACTGCACTGCTAAAGAGGGGAGGGTCTTTTCTTGAGGGGAAGGGCTGCAGTGGGATGGGGATGCCTGCAGCCCAGGGAGCCCTGGCTGCTCTGCAGGGCTCCATGCTGGAGCCTGGTGGGACAAAGGCCTGGAGGAAGAGTGAGAGCAGAGAGCAGTGACATGGGATATGTGAGCAGCAGGGAGATTACCAAGCTGAAAAAACACCTAAAAGAGCAGAGGGGCTGGAGGAGCAGCAGGCCTGGCTGTGTGGACAGCAGCTCAGAACTCCCTGCACCCAGCCCTGCCTTTCACCTGGCTGGGGGAAATGAGAGTGGCACAGGGATGCAGAGGAGGAACAAGCCCTGTGGCACAGGGATGCAGAGAAGACAAGCCCTGTGGCACAGGGATGCAGAGAGGGAAGAAGCCCTGTGGCACAGGGATGCAGAGGGAAGAAGCCCTGTGGCACAGGGATGCAGAGAGGAAGAAGCCCTGTGGCACAGGGATGCAGAGAAGAGAAGCCCTGTGGCACAGGGATGCAGAGAAGAAGCCCTGTGGCACAGGGATGCAGAGAGGGAAGAAGCCCTGTGGCACAGGGATGCAGAGAAGACAAGCCCTGTGGCACAGGCTCCGATCCCCGGGCCCGAGCAGTCTGTCAGCCCCGGGGCCAGGGCTCGGCACTGCGAGCCGGGACAGCTCCTCGGGAGCGCGATGACAGCCACCGTGGCGGTGCTACGTGCTGTTTGTGGGGCAGAACTAGGGCCCTGTGAGCCTTCCAGGGACAGAAGGCAGCGGGATCCTTCGGGCTGGAGCTCGCAGCCGTGCGGGGCTGCTCCGCAGCGTTTCTCTGGGGAGTTGTTATTCATCATCCCGCTTCAGAAAGAACTCGCGCCTCTCCTGCTAACGCTGGGAGGAAAAAGACTTTCCCAGGAACATTTCCCGAGCTTGAAGCAAATCCCACATGGCATCACAACCCTCCGTCAACAGCAGAGGCGTGTTATTGTTACTCGCACTGCAAGTGAGCTGTCGGACCCAAGGCAGTGTGTGCCTCTGCTGGTAGTTAAACAAACTCCCTCTGCCCCGTCCAGCAGCTAGCTGGGCCGTGTCAGAGCCCTGCAGAAGGACCTGTTCTGACAGCCCTTCTGCCCTGGTCCGGGATTTACTGCCCAGCCCGCCGCGCAGAGAGGGAGCAGCACGCACACGGCAGGCTGGGCTGCATCCACCTGGCGGGGTCTCCGTGCTCTCACCAGCTCTGCATCCCCAGCTCTCTCGGTGCTTCAGCAAGTCCCTGCCTCAGAATCAGCTCCTGTGATGAGATGCTCAGCCCTATTTCCTGATCTTTGCCCTTCCTTAGCAGCAGTTTGACTTCTAGAAATGCAGGAAAGTCACAAACTCAGTCTTTACACTTTAATGCACTGTGGGAGCAGCATCACCCCCTTGCTCACAAACTCACCCAGGTGCAGAGAAACCTTTTGAACTGAGAGCACCCCAGAATGTCACCCTCAATAGGCCACAGCCACTCTGTTTTCTTCCCCTTCAGTGGCCAAAGCAGCACATGAGAAAGATTTGGCATTGGGAGGCCCAAAAAATCACATAAAGGAAAAAAATCAGCCTTGCAGTTAAAAGAATTGAAAGACTGTAAAGAGAACAGAAAGTTCTGAAGACTGCCACAGATGCTGGGCATGAGATGCTGCACTTGGGTGACAACTTGGAGGGCTCAGGGGAGTGTGGCTGGCACCATGGGCACACCCCTGGGGAAGGCAGGAACCAAACCAGAACCAGCCAGAGGGAAAGGCTGCAGGTTTCTGCTGCCTTTGCTCAGCCTTTCCCAGGGTAGAGCCATGGCAGCTCTGCCCCAGGCAGCCCTCAGCACTCCCTGCATGCAGGGCTGGCTCCAGGCTGGGCAGTGGCACAGGGCACACAGGAGGGATCCTGCCTGGCACACTCAGGGAGCAGCAGTGGCTTTGCAGAAGCTCTTCCAGGGCAGAGGAGTGCTACAAAGAGCACTGCAGTATCACAGGTCTGCACTGTGACCTCAGGTCCAGGCCGGCTGGGGCTGAGCGTGGCAAAATATATCAGGATAGGAATGATGGAGTGCCTGAAGATAAAACTTTAATGATGTAAAATAACAAACACCAGGACCACAGGGTCCAGGGGACAACAACCACAGACCCGTAGGCGTGGCTACCTTAACAATTTAAAGGGTTACCTGAGGGCAGGTGTCCAATCCTGAACACAGCACAGGAGCGTGACCTTGTATGTCAAAGGTACAAACCAACAGAGAACCAGAACAAGAAACATGGCCTGTTTTGGAACGATGCCATCAGCATCCTTTCCAGTATCTCATCTCCCATGGTCTCAGGTTTGTGCCTTCTGTACAGGTTACCTGGGCTAAGCTTTTACCCATCCCAGCTAGTTCAGTTCCCACACTGCAAGTGTCAGGTAATTGTGCAGGGAGCTCACAGGGGTGTCCTCAGTATTTAGTGGGAATGGAGACCACCAGGCAGGCTGGACAGCTTTCATGCTGCTAACATTCCAAAGGACAGAGGCCAGCTCCCCCCCAGAGGCCAGAGCCTGCCTGGGGGCTGGGTGGTGCTCTGGGACACGCAGTGCCAGGTAAAATCCTCCTGAGCAGGGCTGCCAGGGACAGACAGAGGGACAGACAGAGGGTGAGGAACCTTCCTGGGCACCAGCTCCAGCACTGGTGAGTGTCCCACGGTGCCTGTGCAGACCTGTGCAGGTCCTACAGGTGCCTCGTGGCTCTCAGAGAGGAGCTCTTGGCACTCCAAGGTGTCCTGCTGCTGGCACAGGGCAGTGCTGGGACAGAGCCAGAGCAGAGCAGGGCCTGGAGGGGTTGGGGTGCACCAGGCTGGGCTAGTCCCTGCTCTGAATCAGAGGTGAGTGGCAAAGCCTGCTCATTTCAGCCTGGACTTTATTTTAGTTCTTTTTACTCCTTCATAGCTCTGGAAAGGCACCTGCTGGTCCTTCATCCCACACCTGCTGGCCACTAGGGCTGCTCCAGGAACCACAGCGTGCTGGTGATGGGCAGATATCCCAGCAAAACCAATCCTCCTGGGAGACTGGCTGCTCCCCACGAGGCAGAGCTCTGTCTGGAGAGGAGACACAACTCACAGCACCAGCACAGCCCAGTCCCACTGCCATCCCTGCAGAGCATCAGCAGACCCCACATCCAAGTGCTGTGAGGGGGTCACAGCCCCATCCTGAGGCTGCTCATGGCTGTCACACTGTCACAATAGAGTTCAGAGCCAGGAAATCCCTGGGGACAGCTGATAAGCCCTCTGCATCTCTTCCAAAAAATGCCCCTGCAAGCAGGGTGAAATTTTGGCTTGAGGTTGGGCCATAAATCCAGGTGAGCCAGAAAAGCCCCCTGGCAGTATGTCCCCTTCCCTGGGGCCTTCTCCAGGGCACTGCCAACAGCCCAGGCTGGTGACTGCCTGGTCTGGGAGATGGACACAGGCAGGGCCCGGGTGCAGTGGCCAGAGAACCCTGAAGGAACCTGGCAGTTCTGGTTCAGAATCACCCTGGCTCCTCACCCGAGGCGGGCTGGGCCCTTGAGGGGAGCGTGGCAGGGAGGCTGGCAGGGGGCTTTGGGGCTGTTCCCTAAGCACTGTCTGGGCTGCACAGTGGGAGCCCTGTGGGAGCCAGGGCAGGGCAGGGAGGGCTGCTCTTGGGGCACGCACTGGGCTGGGCAGTCCAGCTCTGGGCAGGAGCAGGGGAACAGGCTGGCAGAGGAGTCTGGTGCCTCCTGCCACTGCTGTGCTGGGTGTAGGGGTCTGTGCTGCATCTCTGAACCACCCATCCTCCATGGGGCTGTGCTGGTGGGCCCACAGGTGAGCTGGCACCATGAGTGATGTCCCCACCACGCACAGTGGGACATCACTGAGCTCCCTGCAGAGCAGGGGACACCTCAGACTGTCTGTGCCCAGCAGGCAGCCCGTGGTAGAGGACACACACAGCAGCATGCTGGGGGCTCAGAGGTGGGGAGGTGACAATAGCCCCGCCACAAATGTGTCACCTCTGGCAGAACAGCATCTCAGCAGGTCCTTGCCCTCCAGCTCAGGGGCTTGGTCCTGGTGCAAGGCACCCCTGGGCCTGAGAGCAGGGCTGGATCTCTGTCATCTAAACCCAGTGCACGAGCTGAGCTCCTCTCCAGTAACAGGCAAGAAGGCCAAGAAATAAAGCAGGTACATTCCGGGAATGCTGCAGCAGCAAACACTGCATGAATCACGTCAGGCCATGTTCCCAAAAACGCTTTTGGGGTGGGCATCCTGCCTCTGGACCTCAGCCTTTCCAGCACAGACAGGTCCTGCACAGCAGGGGTGGTGGAGGAGTGGGATGGCCACCAGGCAGAGGGAGGTTTGATGCAGCCATGAGGTGTGGAAGAGCCACACCACGTCCCCCAGCCTGTGTCCTCCTCCATCTGCACCCTCAGCTGCTCACCAGCAGCAAACCAGCTCCACAGGCCTTGGCACAGGACACTGCTCCTGCCACAGCACCCAACCCCCCTGCTCCTCTGGAATGTCTCTCCCTGGATTCCAATGGGGTTTAGTATGGACACATGAAAAATGGAGTGACCCTGCAGAAAAGCAGCAAGGGGACAAAGCGGCAGGAAGGCACAGCGAAAACTGATGGAGTTGGAGCTCTGGGCCTGACACTGGCCTGGAGAGCAAATACAGCACAGAGAGAGGCATCAGAATGAGGGAAATCATTGCCTACGCAACAGGAGGGATGCTGGAAAATGGGAATGGGTTCAGAGAAGAGCTACAGGAATTATCGAGAGACGAAAAACCTGGGAAACTCCAGTACCAGTGGAGGGCAGAAGAAGCCCAACCACTTTTCCCAATGTAGGACACAGGTAAAACAAGACCTGCTGGGCAGCTGTGCTGCCCAAACCAAATGGAGCTCCAGCTGATCCAGACCAGGAAAGCAAAGTGCCTGATGCAAACTCTGTGGCTGCTCTCTCATCCAGACCAGCTGTGACATGAAAAGAGGGGCTCCCTCAGCTAGCTCACCCAGCTCTGCTCTGCCCAGAGGGGACTGTCACCCACAGAGCAGGCTGGCCTCTGCACAGAGAAAGCATGAGACGGTTCTCCTGCCTCCCCGAGCCTTTCTGGGAGCAGGTGCCAGCTTTGGAGCTGGAAAAAGGCACCAGGGACTCGGGCAGAGCAGTGGGGAGGGAGAGGTTCTCTGTGGAGAAGGGGATGAGTGCAGGAGAGTCCATCTCCCCCCTCTGCCCAGGGCCCGTGCCAGCTCGGTGAGGTCTCTGCTGGTTTCCTCTTGGCTGTCAGGCCGCGAGAGCGCGGCAGCAGCCGTGCCAGGCTGCTCACAAACACCAGCACAGCGGGACGGGGCCGGCCTGGCCAGCCTCCAGCCCTGGCTGCCATCAAACGGGAAATAAGGGAATTGGAGCGAGACCACAGCGACCACCGAGCAGCCAGCCCTGGCAGCGGCGGGGCAGGCGCCCTCTGCCAGGCACGAGCAGGCAGCAGCGCCTCAGCCCAAACACTCTGGCACCGGGGAGCAGCTGGAGTGTGCCCAGAGGAGGATGAGGGTGGGAGGAAGCCCCATGTGCTTCGCCCTCCTCGGATGCTCCCGGGGAGCGAGGCAGCCAGGAGTCTCGGGATGCTGCGCAGCAGACGGCACAGCCCAACAGTATGGAGTTTTCTGCTAGTTACATGTTTTATGAAAAGTTGTTGGCAAAAATGTGCATTTTCTTTGGCCGTGTTTTGCATGGATTTGGCAAAAATGTAACGTTAGAGTCTCCCCTTGAGAGAACTTTATTGAGTGGAACAAAGTCGGATATTTTTAGCTACCCATTGTTAGCTGAAATACAAAGCCATAACTAAGATATTTTGTCTCTTACACTGAAATGGGACTATCAGACAAATCCATGTACAGTCATATGTGGCTGCCCATTCAGATGGAGCACGAGAGGGAAACTATTTTTAGTCTGAACACTCCACACAACAACCGCATTTCCCTTCCCCTGCAAGCTGGACCACCACAATACACAGGCAGCCCCAGAGAGAGCAGCAGTGGACAGGGGGACCTGGGGTCACGGCCTGCTGCCGTCCCTGGGGCCATCTGACAAATGACATTCACAGGAGAGATCGGCTCATGCGATCCTAAAAAAGGCTCTTTAGTTTTTCTGCCTTTTGGGGTGTTCTTCCCCCCCCACCCGGAGCTGAAACGATGAGAGGCAGCAAGAAGCAGTAAAGCAGGATACAGACGGCTCTCGGTGAAGCAGCGATTGTAACGCCCTGCGCTGAACCCTGAGCTCTCCCTTTTCCCAAAACACTTGTGCATGCCCTGAGGGCCGCGCGGATGAGGAGGGAGGATGCCCCCAGCAGCACTGGGGGACGGAGCCGGCACAGCCCTTCCCGCCCTCAGCCGAACCATCCGTGCTGGAAATGTCCCGGCTGCGGCTGCCAGGGCGCTGCTTTCGAAAGCTTTAACCCCGAGACATCAGAGAGCCCAGCACGAGGCTGACAAACCTCCCCCGAGCGCTTCAGTGCTCAGCAAATGACATCAGTGCATTCTGACTGGCAGCGTTTTGCAAAGTATTCGTGTAAGAGAAACAAAGCAGTCCATAAATGCCCCGGATTTCTGCGTGTGAGAGATGCCGGGAGCTTCTTCTAAACAGTTTTTGGGGGTTGCAGTGGTGAGTCACTGAGAAGTCACATTAAACACTGAGCATTTGGTGCCACCAGAATGACCCTCCACAGTTAAGGCAGCCGTGACACGCCCGTGGCACAGCACCAAGGGTAAAAGCAGGGTGCCCTGGCACAGCTGAGCTGCTGGGGGGGGACCCACCGTGCCAGCTGGGGTGGGGGCACCAGAGAAACCACCAGAGCAGTGAACAAATGGCTGCTGCACAGCGAGAACCTTTAGGAAGCTCCGGGGCCCATCAGCACCATCCTCCCTGTGCACAGCAGCCGCTGCCTCCGCAGCACCTCTCCCTCCAGCCTCCGGCAGGGCCGGCTCCTGAGTGCCAGTGCACCTTGTGCCCGCTCCTGGAGAAGTGCCACGCTCCTCAGAGATCTCTCTGTAGTCCACGACCTGCCAGGTGCCACTGAGATCCCAGAAAACCCCAGGAGCAGCAGCAGGCAGCGGCGATGCCCGGCAGTGCCTGTCTCCCTAAAGCTGTCACCACACACGGGTGCCGTGTGTCACCGTAACCAACCCGGCCAGAGGACAGGACAACACGAAGTAGGAAGCATTAATTACCTGTGGGCTTTTCGGCCGAGCTAGAGCGTCCTGGAGGAGATGCTGCTCTGCCACTCCTCGCCTGCTCCGCGGGTTAGGGCTGCTTTGACCAGGGAGCACTGATTGTGTTTTATAAACTTGAAGCACAGTAAGAACTGGTTTAAAATAGAGTGAACGGAGCTGGTGCGGGTGGAATTAGACAAACTCTGCGAGCTGCTTTTCCAAAAATAAATTAACTTCTTGCAGCCCGCGGAGCAGAGGCGGGGGACGGGGCCTCCCGGGAGAGCTGCCCGAGTGCCTCTGCCGCTGCTGTCCCCTCCTGGCACGGCCCCGGGGCTGGGGCTGCCCCAGCCGGGGCACACCCAGTCCCGGGGCAGCATGGGGAGGGGGCAGCACGAACTCATCCCCCCCCAGTCCCTCTGCACCCCAATAAAGTGTCTGCACTGGCAGAGGGGAGCAGAGGCACCTGAGGGAGTCGTGCCCTGGCAGTGAGGAGTGGGGCAGGATCCCAGCCAAGGGTGAGAGTTATGGGTCAGTCCCTGCCAGACTCGTTGCCTCAGTGTGTGCTGGGCATTCCTTCAGCCCAGGGAGGCCAGTCTGGGTGAGCAGGAACAGATCTCCTTGGTACTGCAAAGTGCCCCTGCTTGGATGAAACTGGGAGTGCTGGCTATGGTGAGTTGAAGGAGGGAGCACAGAGAATGATAGGAAAGTTTGGAAGTGTTGGAAGGGACCTTAAAGACCATCCCATCACATCCCTGGCCATGGCAGGGACACCTCCCACTGTCCCAGGCTGCTCCCAGCCCCAGTGTCCAGCCTGGCCTTGGGCACTGCCAGGGATCCAGGGGCAGCCACAGCTGCTCTGGGCACCCTGTGCCAGCCCTGCCCACCCTCACAGGGAACAATTCCTTCCCAATATCTCATCTATCCCTGCCCTCTGGGAAGCCATTCCCTGTGTCCTGTCACTCCAGGCCCTTGTCCCAAGTCCCTCTCCAGCTCTATTGGAGCCTCTTTAGGCACTGGAAGGGGCTTTAAGGTCTCCCTGGACCCTTCTGCTCTCAGCCTCTCTCAGCTGGTGACAGGGGTTGGTCTCACACAGGTGGCTGGGGGAGGTGGCACTTCCTGCATCCTGCTCTCCTGAGTGTGGGCTCAGGGACCACAGGGTCTCTCCCCATGTGCCTGGGCTCTGGAGGGTTTATTGAGCTCTGCTTAGCATTCCCAGAGGTGCTGTCACCTTGAGCACAGCAGTCCCTCTTGCAAGCAGACATGGCATGACCTGCCTGTAAAGCCCTGCACATCCCCAGTGCTTTCTCCTCGCTAAGAACCAGCAGAATGAGGTCCACCCACCTGTGCCCCCAGTGCCGCTGTGGTGCTGGGGGCAGTCCTGATGGCAGCCCCTTCTCTTCCCGCAACTTTCATCCTGCTCCACCCCCCAAAATAAAAAAAAAATCCTGTAGAGGTTTATTGACACCAGCAGGGAGGTCCCTGGAAGCAAATCCCTCCTCCGAGCAGCATCCAGGCCAAGGGCAGCCCTCCCTGGGCGGGCAGGATGCCACTCCCCGAGCAGGGAAAGTCCTTTTCCTTCTATTTATTTATATCCATGCCGCTGTAAACTCACCCGCCGGCGAACCTGCTGTTCACACTAACAAACACGTCCCTTTGGTCTGTGCTGCAGTCACTGGCCGGGCAGACACAGGGAGCTGGGGGATCTCCACCAGCCCTTCTCCAGCTCCTCCATAAATCCCCGGCTCCCACCGGGTTTGTTTACATAGCAGCTTGTAAGTGAAGTCCTTTTGGCAAAGCAGCTCCTGGTCTAGGAGATACCTCAGCCAGAGCCCCAAAAGGGCCCACAGCAATAATGAGACAGGCAGGATGGTCCCCGTGGACCAGGTTCTTTAGTGTCACATCCAGACACTGCCCAGGAGAGCTCTGCTCGTGGTGTGTTTGCACAGGGCAGAGCTACAGTCCGTACAAAATGTCCTTTAGAAGCAGGAGGTTTTTAGGACAGGCACAGAAAGGGGAATGGTGACATTTCTGGGGTGGAGAGGTGAGAGTTTCTGTATTAATAAGTTTCTGTACCAATACAGGACCTGTGTTGTTATTTAGGCTGTCATCCTTAGAGCTCAGAGTTAAAAATCCTCAGTGGGCAGTGGAACAACTCACACTTCCCTCAGGTTCTTTCCAAGCCATCTGCTGTCCATCCACTGCCCCAGCCCAAGGGAGATATTGGAGTTTTTGCCAGAAGGTCCTTGCAGGGGAAGATCTTCAGGACAGTTTTTCCACAAGAGCTCGGGTGGGGCAGGACCTTCCTGCAGCACCATCAGACCATGGCCCAGGGCTGGCAGGCCAGGGTGAGGAGGAGAGGCAGCTCTGCAGGGTGGGCTCAGGGGCAGCTTCCAGAGCAGGCCCTGTGTGCTGACAGCACTGTAACACCACAGAGGGGCATCTCCTCCCTGCCAGCCCCACACCTGGCGAGTTTATCCTATCAGAACTGTGACTTGAAATGATCCGCAGCAGAGGGGCTCAGCTCTGCCCTCCAGGCTGTGCAGCCCAGGACGAGTGTGTTGATGGCTTAGGGCCACCAGTGGGAAGCACAGAGGTGGCAGGCACAGTCTGGGCTGGCCCCTGCCAGTCCCACTGAGCAGCCAGCACTGGTACATGGGGTCACTGGCTGCCCGTGAGTGCCGCAGTGCTCCAGGGGAGGTGGCAGCGTGGCAGCGGCTGTGTCACTGTGCACGCTCGGGATGGGGACACCAGGGCTGTCCCGGGGTGTTGATAAGGGGGAGCAGGACGCGGGGTTTGGATGTGGCTGCACCCCGGATCCAAGCAGGTGCTGACACGACCTGGGCTCTCCGGCACGGCGTGTGCACGGCTGGATTTCCGTCCCGCTGCAGCCCCGAGCACCACTGCGCCGGCTGTGCACCAGACAGTTTATTTTAGCCATTGAGGCAGGAGACGGCTGCAGGATCCGCGGCTGAGGCTGTGTGGGCGGGCGGGGGCCGTCAGCCCGTGCCTCCAGCGCGTGTGACACGCGTTTGGTGTCACCCGAGTGGGAGACCTGCTGGCGGGGTGAAATATGAGCTGCGGGTTCCCGGCTGCAGCTGGAGGAGTTCGTCCTGCAGCCTGGCTCTGTTCCCTCTCCGGGGCAGGAGGGGCAAGGCAGCGGGAGCCGCTGCGGAGCCCGGGGGCCGCAGCCACCATCCCCGAGCGGGGCGGGACGGGAACCGGGCAGCGGGATGGACACTGGGCAGTGGGGGGGGCACCGGGCAGCGGGATGGGCACTGGGCNGATGGGCACCAGGCAGTGGGATGGGCAGCAGACAGCGGGATGGACACTGGGCAATGGGACGGGCACTGGGCAGTGGGACGGGCAGCAGACAGTGGGATGGACAATGGGCAGCAGGATGGGCACTGGGCAGTGGGACAGGCACTGGGCAGTGGGAGGGACAATGGGCAGCAGAACGGGCACTGGGCAGCGGGACAGGCACTGGGCAGTGGGACAGGCAGTGGGCAGTGGGACAGGCAGTGGGCAGTGGGAGGGACAGTGGGCAGTGGGACAGGCACTGGGCAGTGGGACAGGCACTGGGCAGCAGGACGGGCACTGGGCAGCGGGACAGGCACTGGGCAGTGGGGCTCAGCCCCAGCCTGCTCAGCTCCAGCCCAGCTCTGGGGGAACCCCACCCTCAGGAGCTCCTGCCCGGCTCAGGGATGTAGCCAGCAGCTGTGCAGGGTGATTTTTCCTCACAGCCCTTGTACCTCCACTGCTCCTGAGGTGCTGGAAGGGCCAAATGTCCTCTGCCCAGTCTGACTGTGTGCCCTGAGCCCAGGCAGATGCTCGCTGCAGGTGTCTGGTTTATTGATCATCTTGGCACATCCTCACTGACCACCTGAGCCCAGCCCAGCAGCCGGGACCTCTGCAGGCTCAGGATCCCACAAAGGGCCATGGTGTGACCCCACTGACAAAGCACAGGGTCTGCCAGAGCTGTGGCACTTCCCAAAGCCACCGGGTCACCAGGGGGAGGTGTGTGAGTGACATGGCCAGGAAGGTGCCGAGCTGGCGGCGCTGGGATCCCACACAGGTATTTCAGCCTTCCTGTGTGCAAGGAGGGAGCTCTCAGGGAGGGCTCAGGATCACACCGAATATGCAACACCACCGAAGTGGTGGGCTGGTCTGCTGGGCTGTGGCTGGGGCTGTGAGGTGTGGGGGAGCTCACTTACTCAGGGCCAGCAGCGAGGACAGTGGGCTCTGCAGCAGCCTTGAGAGCAGCATGCCGGGGCACACAGCACCCAGGCACCACAGCCCCTGCTTCAGCCTATCCATCCCCTGAACATCACTCTAAACAGAAATAAAAAAGTTGGGGCTGCTCCTCCTGCAATGTCAAGCCCCAGTTCTCCAGGAAAGCTCCTTCCCTGCCTGTGATCTGAAGGGATGGGAATGAAAAGCTGAAGCCTCTCCCCAGGATACTCTAAACAGAAATAAAAAATACATAAATAAAAATGCCCTTTCTGAGTTGGTGAAGCCCCAAGCTGCCATCCAAGGGAAGACACAAGCCTTGTGTCCCAGCTGTGGGCAGCCTGAACAGCTCCACCATGATGCAAAGTCCCAGGGCTCTGGTATTTGGGGTGTGTGTGAAGCAGAGGCAGGAACCCCATCCCACGGGGGCAGTGGCAGGGGTGGGTGCAACAGCCATGCCCTAAAACATGAAATAACCACTTCACCCCACACACTGCATATCTGGGGTACAAATATTCTCTTAGGCACCCAGCCAGCCCTAGCGACTCAGGGATGCTCTCCTGCACCAGGATGCTCTGCCCTGTGGATAACTCTCACTTGGCAAAGGGAATTGGGCACCTCCTCTGGTGGTGGCACCTGCCTGTGTGGGGATAACAGGGCCGGGACAGCACTTGTGGAGGGACACCCTGGAACTGGTGCAGCTGCTCCTGTGCTGTGAGATGGAGCTCTCAGCAGCCTGAGGGATCCCAATCCCTCCTGGCCCCACTGCTGCCCACACCAGGATGGGGATGGGGGTATGGGCACTGTGTATGGGGCCGGCAATGCTCTCCCCACGCTATTCTTAGGAAGGGTAAAGTTTATACAAGAAATTTAAGCTTTAAGCCCAGGCACCATAAATAGTCTATTTTTCAAGGGCTCCAAGTCAGTTGTAGGCTCAAAGCCAGAGCCAAAATTTGGCAGCTGTCTTTGTTTAGTGATTAATTAAAATGAGGTAACAAAACGAGACATATCTATTAACGAGGGTATTTGCAGCGTCAGTAGAGGATTCCAAATGGCTGATTTTTTCCCCTTTTAATCTTCAAACCTCTCGTTAGGAAAACAAGCTCTTCCTCCGGCCGCAGCCGGGTTGGGAGGGAAGGGCTGAGCCGCGGCCCCTCGGCCGGGCAGCGGGCGGGCAGGCGAGCCTTTATCTTTATGGTCCTCTTCCTTTAAACAAAGCAAACCTCTGCATAAAGATTTTTCCAGTTTGGAAATTTTATTAGACCTTAAAGTAAACTTCATTGGAGAGACCCTTGGCTGTGACTGAGGCAGGAGGGGGGAAGCTTTGCATATTGCTGGCCTTTCCCCAGCGGGTGCCACCCAGTGGGACTAAAATGGGAGTGATGGAGGCGAAGGGGCATTTTCCAGGCTCTTTTCCACATTTGCCAGACAAAGAGGGCCAAACTCATGTCCCCTCCTTGTCTTGGGGCAGCAGTACACAGCATTCTGGGCACCCTGAGGAGGTGTGACCAGACAAGGTGACAAGGAGGAGGGTGAGGATGGAGCCTGGGAGACTCATTCCCATCTGCTGGGCTCTCAGCTCATCGCTGACACTGGATGCATTTCCTAGCTTGGAAAATCAAGTGCAGCATGAAGTTGCCCTGTGTGGGAGGTGCCTGTGGCCAGAGGAGGGGGTTCAAGTGTGTGCAGGGGTCAGAGGCAGCTTTCAGGGGTGTGTGAAACAGGTTCACCCTCCCCAAGCCTCCGAAGACTTCGCCACATGGGAAAGCACCCAAGTATGAGGAAAAGGGAAAAACATCCCAAAATAGTTTAGTCTTGTTTTCTGCACTGAGACGCCCAGACAGGGTGGGAGTTCTGGTTGTGTCTGAGCTAAAAATTACAGTAAATAGAGAAGTGGCTGCAAAGCCCCATGTTCTGGATAAGAGGAACATGTGCAAACACCGTCCATCAGGGCAAAGCCACGCTGCGATGAAGGACCATGAGTAAATGAGGAGGGGGATGGAGTGAAATGAGCTCTGTGTCAAGGGTGAACTGTCAGCCACCCACTGAACTGTGTGCTCTCTCCAGTTTGCTTCATGGGATGACCGAGGGTGAGGAGAAGCAGCTTTGTACCCAGGGACCACTCTGAGCAGAGCTGGGATCCCGGCATCTCTCTCTGCATGGGGGTCTGGCAGCACTGAGCCCACTGCGACCAAGAGGGGCTGGTTCTGCCAGGACAGACCAGCTCTGGGCTGTCCTGCTCTCCCTGCACCACACTCCAGGCCTATCTCAGCTGCTGGGGAAACCCCAGCATAAATCCTGAACTCTGATTTCTGGAGGAGGTGATGGAGTGGGTCATCATTTAACAACCAGAGGGGTACTGGGCATTGGGTCCTGAAGGGATCTGCTCCTGTGGCACACACGCCATGTGAGGTGCAGGATGGGGAGAGGGCTGGAGCTCAGAGTGGAGCAAAGCCCACTGCTCCTCCCTGGGGGATCACTCTCCCAGGGGGGAGTGGGAGGACACATCCCATGACTGCTCCATGGCCCTTTCTAATTGTCAGGAGTTGCCCACATCAAGCACCAGCCTCAAGGCCCTGTGATACGAGTCCTGGGCTGGGTGAGCAGGTGAAAACCCAGCACCAGCCTGGGGTCCTGGGCTGTCCGAGCTGTGTCTGGAGCTGGCCCACGGGCAAGGTGCCATCCTCAGTGGGGCAGGTCCCACGTCCCAGAGTGCTGCACTGCGGTGCTGCAGCTGCAGTGCAGGGGGACAGGGCGCCCCGTGGGGCAGAGGCCGTGCCCGTGCTGCTGCAGGAGCTGGCTCTGCTCTCCGGGCAGGGGGCCCATGGCAGCCTGGCCTTGCCGCAGCATTTGTGCTGGGGTGCTGGAGGTGGCACCGAGGGCAGGCGAGAGGCAGTCAGGGGGTGGGATGGAGGAGCCGTGGATGGAGGGAGCGTCCGGGTTCTCCGGACAGCGCTGAGTCCGAAGCAGCAGCAGGTGCTGGGCAAAGACGTGGAGCAGCCCAGGGGCAGCACGGAGAGGATGGGGCAGCGCAGGGGCAGCCGGGGGACCCAGAGCAGCACGAGGGACAGCGGGACAGCTCGGGAGGGGGCGGTGGGGCAGCCGAGGGGAAGCGGGTCATCAGCGGGTGGCTGGAGGGAGGCGGAGGGAGGGAGGCTCGGCGGCTGCGGGGACTCGCCGGGGCTGCCCCGTGCTCACCCCACGCCCGGTCCCGGCGGGACGCGGCGGCGGAGTCGCGGTGCCATCTAGGGCCGGGCTCGGGCCGCTGCAGCGCCGGCGGCTGCGGGAATGGGCTGTGGGACAGGCTGTGGGAATGGGCTGGGGAATGGGCT
>VXBQ01005596.1:387-125612 GCA_013400175.1 Phainopepla nitens
AAGAATGTAATTGATACATCAGGCTCTTTTTCCCTGTAACTCATTAAAATGTATTGGGGGAATGTAGCATTTTAATTACAGCCATGTAATTAAAGAGGTACCAGTGCTGAAGTGAACAGATATTGAAGTAGCTGTGATCCCAATGAGAAGGTTGAACAGGGAGAGACAAAAGTGATGAAGACCCTTTGCTCCCAGGAAAGAAGAAAACCTCTATTCTCACAGATGAAGATGATTTCAAAGACAGATAAAGAGAACCTTTGCTTTTTGAACAGCTCATCCTTAAAAATGCCCCCCCCATAAGTTGACATGGCCTAGAAATGCAGCTGTGAGAAGGAATCGAAGATGGGAGGGACTTCACGAATGCACATTCCAGGAGGCAGCTATTAGTGCAAATTGAAGGCATGGGAGAATTGTTTCTTGTGGAGAAGTCTCCGCGGCCATGGCAAGAGAGACTCCTTTCCCTAAGAGAACTGATGAAAGATTATTTTAAGAGTGGTAAACTGACTGAGAATATGAAATTTGTACATTGTCAGTGGGAAAGAAAAAGGTTGTAGGGGGGAGGAGAAGTTCTAAAAGTTTTACTCTGATTCTTATTATTCTTTTAGTCCTGTTAATAAAGTTTTCTTTATACCCTTTTAAAGTTTTGAGCCTGCTTTGCCTTCCTCCTAATCCTATCTCACAGCAGGAAATGAGTAAATAATTCTAGAGGCTACATGGGTTCGGCCAACAATGAACCCACCACACCCTTTAAATAATTTTAGTTGATATGTTGGAAAACACATAATAAAATAATAAAGAATAAATAATTTCAGTTGTGATGCAATAGTGCTTATACAAAACAACATTAGAATAATTTACGCTATCTTCCTTAGGTGATAATTGTCCATCAAGTGGAAAGCAAAACACGGCAGTGGGTCACCATACTTGATATGAAGTATTAAATAAAGTACCAAAAAGCATTGTAGTGGTGTATTTTAAAGAGGTCTAACTCTACAGGTAGATAAAAAGAGATCACAATACTTTGGCAGTAAAAAGTGTATCAATGGTAGTTGTTCATGGATAGAATCTCTGTTTTTCTTTTTTCCTGTTAATGGGTGGATAGTCACTAGTACAAAGTTAAATGTGTGATTGCCATTTGATAGAGGGAACAATTGACAAATGCTGAAATCAGTCCAACAGTAATAGCTCTGGACTTTGGACCAATACAGCCCCATTGCAGTCTCTTCACCAATATGGTCTTCTCTAAATACTGTGTTGCAAGAATGTGGTTGTAGTATCTCAGATCCAAGGGTACATTAAAATTATTATGTTTTGTTAGATGCTTATATAAAATGGTGATGGATCACAGAAGTATCATTCATCTTCTCACTCAATAATATTCTTGAGCATCCATTCTCTGCGTATCTATATAGTCCTAGTGTCACCATGGTTTTTTCCATGGTTTGACTTAGATGTTCTTAAATTTCTTGCAGAACATTGATCTCTCATGCCTAAAACATTGAGAATGAGGCACTATTTCCTCAAAAAAAAAAAAAAAGACATAATTTTATTAATATATAGCATTCAAATATTACAGTGTCAAAAAAATTTGCATATTGTGTATTTAATAATAAAATTTTTACTTTGTCCAAGCAACTTCAGGTTTTTGGGCTTTTCTTTTTTTTTGTTGGTTTTATTTTTAATATATAATTAAAAAGCAAAAGTGAATGCATATTGCAACATATTATTTGTATCTTCAAATAAATTACTTGCAAATGTGTTGATATATGGGTCAAACTATGCATTTAGCATAATATTCCCTTTCATTTGAAGTTGTTATGGAAAATTAGTCATTATTTCTTCATCTGTAAAGTGATAGTTTCTAATGTTCTCAAAATCACATATTAGCACCTGTTGACTGACTTGAACTACCTTACCCCTATAGATTGGATAAAGAATACCTAAGTTTCACTTTGCTTGCAGTTGAAGTCTAGCCAAGTGTAGGTTAAGTGTGGCAGACTTCTGCTCAAATGAATCAGAGGACATATAATCAAGAAGATATGTGGTGTTACTCTGGTTAAGAACATTCTTAGAACAGATGAGAAATACATTCTCTCCTAGGCAAAATACCAAGGAACACCAAGCTTCTCTGAGATTATTCCAAAATAAATTACCTGCAGGGTGATAGTTGCTAAAAACACAAAGTTGAGATGTTATACAGATCAGTATTGATTCACATCATGGCGTAGGTACCTGTAACTTTTGCATACTGGCACTGCTTTCCAAAGTAATACCCAAAGTGCCACTGCTCTCTTTAGTCACTGAAGCAGTCTGGGAGTTTGTTTTGAAAACTATAACAAAATAACAGAAGACATAACCGCTGAGATTTTGCTCTTGTAGGCGGACATAAGTAAAACTCTGTATTTCAGCTCTGTACTTTAATGCATTCTTACTATACTCTGCATTGGTGCAGCCTCACCTTGAGTTGTGCATGCAGTTTTGGGGGGTCACAAAATAAGACAGACATTGAGCTACTAGAAAGTAGTGGCCAATCTAAAGAAGGGCCTCAAGGATGGTGAAGACTCTGGAGGGGAAGCCAAATGAGGAGCGACTGAGGTCACTTGGTCTGTTCAGCCTGGAGAAGAGGAAACAGAAGGGACACTTCATTGCAGTTACAACTTCCTCTTGAGGAGAAGATGAGGGTCAGGCACCGATCGCTTCACTCTTTTTACCACTGACAGACCTCAAGGAAATTACATTAAGCTAAATTAGGGGAGGTTTACGTTGGATATCAGGAAAAGGTTTTTTATCCAGAGGGTGTTTGGGCACTGGAACAAGCTCCTCAGGGAAGTGGTCCCAGCAGCAAGCCTGTCTGACTGCAGTAAGCATTTGGACAGTGCTCTTAGGCGTAGGGTGTGACTCTTGGGGTGCCCTGTGCAGGGCCAGGAGCTGGACTCGATGATCCTTATGGGTCCCTTCCAGCTCTGCATATTCTATGATTAGTTTCAAATCAACAGTGCTTAACCCTGAATTAAATAGTTGGCTTTGTATATGCTTGGCTTCAAATCACAGTAGCCTTTTGTAAGTATGGAGGTACACACTGTGCAATAGAAATGGAGTGTAATTTTTTATTTCATACTGCACACTCCATACCATTGCACAACTCCTTATTTCCAAGCTTTTCTGGAAAATTTCCTAGTGTATGATAGGCATGCAAATAAACAGCTTTTAGCTCTGAATTGGTTTGTTTTATATTCAGATTATGTGTATGTGTACATATTTATAGTATGTATTTTATGATTATGGTTTTGTTTATATATGTTTACATTTATATTCATATTATTTATAAAAAGACACTACATTTGTGGCTTAAATGATCTAAAAATGAAAGGGAAAGATAGCAGAAATTAATTCAGTTTTTTTACCACTAAGATCTGATATAGGCTATACAAAATCAATTAACCACTAGAACTACTTCAGGAGGTTAGTTTACTTTAAAAGTAAATGATTACCCTGCAGTTAAGGTGTGCTCATTGGCATTGTGAACAATACCATTTTCAGTATCTTAGTTTTGTGAGAGCTAGAGCTAAATCATATGACTTGTAATGAAAAATAAAAGTGGTTGACGAAAATCCTCTCTTCTGTAATTAGGGAGACAGTAAGTTTTTGAACTAAAAAGCTCAGTCTCTTGTGTCTAGCTAAACAAACTCTAATTCTCTGTCCACCACTTTCTGTATATGAAACATGGAGATATTAACCTAGTTCAAAGGATTGACAGGAAAATTAATTACTTAGTATCTGAATGCCTGAAGGTGGAGGGACTTGCAATAATGTTGTAAATAATGCGTATTGCAATACTTTGACTAGAATTGTTAATTATCATCTTTGGCTTGGACAAGACATTTTTCATCTCCTAATCTGAGAAGCCTTATTTGCAGACATGACAGAACTTTCACCATGATCTCAATTGCCATGCTAAATGAAGCAGCATGTGTAATAGAACCAGTTTTTCTCGGCATAAACAAAATTCGTTATCTTTGTGTATTATCTCAGCCTTTTGCTTCCACTCTAATAGTCTTAGAATTGAGGATCCAGCTCTGCAGGTCAGTGCGCAACAGGGGCAGGCAGACTTTCCTTCCAAGACTGTTATATACAGGATAAGACCAGACTCATGAGCTGGCTGGTAGCTGTTGATAAAATTAGCAGAGGATGGAAAATCACTTGCTTGTAGCTGTTTGTAAGAATGATGGATTTATTCATAGTATCAGCTTCTGCTCCCTTGCTGTTTTGCTTGTGCCTTGCTTAAATAAGCATAGGGCTACTTAAGTGAGATCACACAGACTAACTTTGGAAGATGTGGCAAGATTTCCTTCAGTTAGCATTTCCTTATAATGCCTTAGCTAGCTGTTCCTCTGCAAAAAGCAGAGGTTTAAAATCTCACCACATGCACTTTTGGGGAATTATTTAGGACTGCCAGGAGACCAGTCCCTGCATTTACAAATTCTCCAAAACACAGTTGATGGATCCATTTTGTCTTTTTCCTGGTTCTTGAACTTTCAGAATCTGAGAGGAAGTTATATAAGATAATGAACATCAGTATTTGGAGCTAAAACACTGCCCAGCATGAAATACATGTGAAGGAGACAAAGAAATCAGCACATATTTTTACAGGGTGAAGATTAGGATTCTGCAAGAGTCTTTCTTTCAGGATATCTTAGAAAATTAAAAAAAAAAAATTCCTTTTGAGGAAGTGATTGCATAGGTAATATTTTAAAGATCTCTTTCAGGTATTCTGACTGTATCACCAGTGTAAGCAATGTTTTTATATTATTATTATTTATTATTGCTTATTATTACTTTCCTCTATACAGCCACTATGTACCAGTTTTACTTACTATGTGTGTTGCTAAGAAGTCAATTAAACCTTATAATAGTGGAAATAATTAATGTATGGGCTTCTTTTTTTCTGAAGTATCTCAGATATTTTTGCATCAATATAATATTTTGACTCTGCATGCTAACAAATAAAAGTTGTGAAACCTGAATTTTTTTTTTCAGTTATAGTTGTTATTTTACAGTATTTAGGGGAATTGAGGACTTGGAGACATTCAGCAGGGGCTCACATTAGGAGGAGATTTTTGACATTGGTCAAATTCAGCAACATACCAGAATCATGTTTATAAAATATGTGTCAGTTAATAAAAGATGAACACAATTAAAAATATTTATTTCTTTAAAATGATGTGATAGGATGGATTACAGACATTCTACTTACAGAACAAAGTAATTTCCAGAGCAGTAATCAATAGCTTAGTTCTATGAAAGAAGTTTTATATTAACGGATGGGAATATGCAATTCTTTGTTTTGGCAGCTAGTAAGAAAGGATTTTACACTATAAGACACATTTTCAAAGCACTGTCTTAAAAATCTTACATAGATTCCTCCATATAATTTGTCTCATTTTTCTTCTGTGTCTATCTTCCTTTTCTGCCCCTTGGCAATTTTCTTCTCTTTGTTCTGATATGACCTTGCTTTTCTCAATTATATTTTTTATCATTCCCTTTTTTCCCACCTCATTGTTATTTATCCTTTAAATTACAGTATTTCCTAGGACAGGGGTTCTCAAACTCCCGGAGTCATGATCCCTCTTAGGCTAATTAGTATAGCTGTGTAAACAGAAATGTGGTTGCAAGTCTGGAAATGACTGCAGAAATGAGAATAGAAATGAGGATTATAAGCCCTGAAGTGGAGCCAGAAGCAGAAGAGGTTTCAGAACATTAGCCAAAGGGCAAAGTAATATGTATCCAACCCTATTCCGCAGAGTGCTGAGGATTCTACAGGGGAATAATTATCAGAACAAGACAAAACTAAGAGGTGATACAAACAAATAAGAAAAAGGAGGCAATTTGGAGAACAAAAATAATAAAAATTGAGAGATTCTTGGACAGTTAACTAAAGCTTTTTAAGCTTCTTTTTTTTTCCCTCCACTTTCTTCACTTCTTGAACTCTTGCTCCCTCTTAAAATTGTCACTAAGTACTTCAAGCTTTCAAATCTTCCTCTCTCTGCCCTCTCAGGTTGCAGCTTTTCTCCATGCCTTTGTGAAGAAAAACAAGGTTGGATGGTGTGGGAGGGAGCTTACCTTTCAAACAGCCCAGTGTCTTCTGCTGATACACTGGCAGCTATTAAACTGCCTACCCACTTCTCTACTAAGCCATGTTTTCATAGGGCAATACAGGCCATCTCAGGTCAGGCACCACACTGCCCTGCAGTAACAAAACTCACTTCAAAGAAAGGGAAAAAGGATGCTGACAGCTGACACTGTGGCTCTTTTATGGGAAAAGGCAAGATAAGGGATCTTGGAGTTCTATAAGAAGTGGCAGAAACTTTGGATCCACCACTGAGTTAAGTATAAGAGCTTAGACTACTTTTGCCCAGAGTATTTGACAATTTTTTTTGTCTAGTAGGTAGGACATAGAACATTAATGACTGTAATCTTCATTTCTTTCCTAGCCAGAATTTGCAGCATCACCTGGACAAAATTCTGAGTAGATTGTTTACAGTTCAGTGACTAAGATAAAATCTGCTAATCAGTTCTTTAGGGCTAAATCAGAAGAGACATGAGGCAAGGTTTAGAGTTTTGATCATTAATTCTTTATCTGTTTCACATTTGAAATGAGCATCTTAAGGGATATCAGAGAATCATATAAAAATAAGAGATTTCCAGCAGAGAGTAGTGCATGTATTTTTACCTTATGTATTATGTATATGGTTTCTCTATTTGTCTTTGTTAAATTTTGATCAGGTTAATATTATTTGAATCAGTAAAACTAAACATCTAACAGCAAAATGAGATGAGAGAAGTGTTTTTCCTTGAAGAAAGCTCAGTGTGGTTTGCTCAGGATCTCATAGCTGTGCTGTTGATTTTTCTTTCTTCAGTTTCGCTTTCTTTCCTTCACATTATTTATTTATATAACTCAAAAAATAAAAGGTTAATTTGGGAGAAATCAGTACAAGCTTTCAAATCAATACACTGAGATGAAAGACACAGCAGCAAGCATGTTGTGTCGTTTACTTCCATTTGGTGTGGCTATCTGGAATGAAATGAATTATTTCCCAATAAATGCAACAGCTTCGAGGATAGAAACACACTAAGTGACTTACTGAAGTGTATGTGCTGTGGAAAAATTAATGGAGCACCATACAAATTAGGTGGGTAAAAGTAAGTTTTGTAGACTGCAGCTATACTTTCCTTGCAGGAGGAGATGAGGAGCACACCCATCCTCAGTCTATCCACTGTCATTTTTGAAGTGAACTGTGAACACTGGAAGAGAAAAAGTCTCGTGTAAACAGGAGAAAATGATTGTGAGGACTATTTGATTGGACTTTCTAGGACTTCACACTCTGTTAGCAAATACAGTTTGAGAGCATTTAATCTGGGAGCTGTTCCAGACTGTTAACAAATCCTTTGCAAGGCTGTGAGAGATTCATTGTTGTATCCTGACATATGACGTACGGCTTCAATAACTGTACTGGACACACAAGGTGATGATCTCTTGCCTCTCTGAGCAATGACACTGCTACACAAGTATTTCTCTTCAAGAAAAGCTCATAAGTAAAATTCCCAATGGAGCAAGAAGTTACATTAATCACACATTTGCAAACAGAGTCATAGTGGTAGCTCATGACAAACATGGTATTTCCTCTCTCTATGTTCCTTTTGGCCTCGACATCTAGCACTAAAATTAGTCTGACTACCCAGTTTTTATTGCT
Organism: Phainopepla nitens; assembly: GCA_013400175.1. Lineage (NCBI taxonomy): Eukaryota > Metazoa > Chordata > Aves > Passeriformes > Bombycillidae > Phainopepla > Phainopepla nitens. The sequence goes on from VXBQ01005596.1 coordinate 8,139, forward strand.
GTTCATTCCGTGCCTTATCAAGGAGCCACTTCTGAGCTCTGGACATACTAACTCTCCCAATATGATGAGCAGTGCTGTGCTTATATATGTTAAATGGTATTTTGTTTAAGATTCATGTGCAGTTAACAAATAAAACTTGTGGATTTTCTATGCTAATCCCTAGCCCTGGTATTTTTTTACCATTAACTAGCAGTCTGTAGTGTCTCACTGGGTCAGGCAGTCAGGAATTACTGATTTTGAGATCAAAACACTGAAATTATCAACATGGCAGCTCCATATCCCTAGAAGCTGTGTCCACTTCCCTACCCACTGATGCCTGTTCAGCAGGTGAAAGCTCATTGAGCATCATGCCAGACTCAGGCATCACAGATTATTAGATCGTATTTCTATTTATGTATATTAACCAACAGCTCCAACTGCTTTAAAATTACAGGCTGTATATATCCTACTTGAAGAGTGTGTTTATACCTGCCTAAAGATGCCCAAGCAAACTGGCCCAGGAGAAGGGTGGAAGCTAGGGGAAGAGAGCACCAATAAAAACTCAGACATGCAGTGAAACAATAGACAACCACATACAGTTGCTCGCATGTTTCAGTTTACTGATTTTAAGATGACAAAGCATTTCAGACTTTGTTAAGATTATTTATGTAGATAGCTAGAAATAGGGTAGGTGCATAAGTTGCTACAGTTTCACATTGAAGTTGCTCAGGTTCCAGAAATAGTTTCTACATATATAAGTACCTTGATCTTGACACTAGAGAGCAAGTTGACTGTATCAAAAGTTCTGTGAGACTCTTTTAAACTAAACATTTCTCTTTCTTTCTTGAAGGATAAGCAAATATTTTTCCTGGTGATTGATGTTTAAACCTGTCTTTGCAAAGGAAAGATACAGAGATTTCCTTTTTACTCTGGCCCTGTGATCAGATAAGAAACACAAGATAAATTTATATCTGTGGATAGGAGTTCAAATCTTCATGTTCCACATCTCAAAATGTCTTATTCTAAGATGGTAGTAATATAAGCATTAAAACCATTAAAAAAACCAAACAAAAACAACCAAAAAAAAGTTCTCATTGTATGTGACAAGAAAGAATATATTGAAAGCAATAAAAAGCCTGGCCATCAAGTCTAATGAATGCTCACTACGTTCATCTGAGGACTGATGGGTTCCAGTTCATTACATATGTTTGGTATTTTACCAGTGCCTTCTAAGGTAAAATGGATAAGCAACCCTTAAAGTCAGCACCAGAAATTCAGCCCCTCCTTGCAATTGATTTAGATATATTCCAAAGGAAGTTCAAAGAAGTACACCAGTCAAAGAGTTATTGGGATTGAATCCAATAACATAAAGATAGGTATTAAGTTCATGTATTTTCAAGGTCTGACTTTTCTGCTGCTATGTGGGGAAAATGTCATCTCCGCCTACCACTCTGCTTCTGTAGTAAATGCTGTTTGGTTTTCATTTGAAAGAAATATTAAAAGCACCTTATAAGAGGTGGCTCTACTCTATGAAATCCAAGCGGTGGGAAATGCTCTGATTCTGGAAACTATCTAGATGGACTCCTTGATGAGTCTTCAACTCGCTATTGTCTTACCTTTTTTTCAGATTGCTTATGTAAATCTGTGATTATGTAATATAATTTCTGTTGGGGGATTTTTCCCCAGTTTTGTGAAAACATTTTTGTGAGAGGAAAAAAATTATGTGTCCATATTCCTCAGGCACCCAAACTTTCTTAGAACTTTTCTAAAAAATTTGTCAAGTCTTATTCTATGGTGGGATCTTGCCCAGTCAGCAACCCATAGGCACTTTTAAGGATGAATTTTGGCCAAGAAAGCGATTTATCAACATCAGCAGTGCTGACTGATTCATTAATTGCATCAACATCATGATTAGAAATGAATGAAAATGTCCCAAAGTAAATATTTTTTGCTGATTCAGTATTTAGTAGTTGCCCCATTTTTCTACCTGTGAAAAGAAATGCCAGTTATTGCATTTTTCCAATACCATCTTCTTTCTAGTGCTCCTGCATTTTCCTTACTAGTTTTTCTGCCTCATAGCTGAAGTGAATAGCAAATCTTTTGAGAGCCTGTTAGGTGAAAATAGTATCAATTATATTAGAAAAGATATTGTTCTTTTTCAATTAATTTTGTGTGTGATTCACATCAGCTAAGTTTAAATGTCTGCAGTCATGACATCTACACCTGATCTGATCGCCTTTGACTCAGTAAACAGCTAAACCACCTGAGGTACTTTACATGTGTGGGGTAATTATAAAATAAAAATTACTTGAAAGTACCAATTTCTTCTCACTCACTACAAATAGAGTATAAGGTGACTATGTCAAATACAAGAATCTACTTTTGCCCAGAAATATTTCACATTCTGTGCCCTAGTCTAGTGTTTAGGAAGAGTATAGCCCTAAACTGACCATGGGTCTTACAACTCACAACCATTTCCATATTCTTTTGTTTACTTAAGGGGATTAAGTAATTTAGCAAGGGAATTTAGAACAAGCATAGAATAGTAACATGGGCAGTCACCATAATGTTCCACATACATTCTCAGATGCTGATTAACCCTCTGCTTATTATACAAAAAAATAATAAGTAAACAAACTAGTTTCCTTGCTATTTTCTACCACTTTCTTTGCTCATAAATGAATTTATTAGGAATATCATGTCATTTGGGTTCATATTAATGATAAAGACAAACATTTATTACCTGTCTGACCCATTCTACTCCTGCATATCTTCCTGTTTACTGTCCAGGGTGCAAAATTAATGTTTAATTTTATTCTTGAGTACTTAAGTATCACAGCAGGGAACTTAGATACTTGACTCAAGGCTGTGGATTTCAGTGTCATAGGAACAGAGATGAATATGCATTCCTCAACTGTAAACTGGGCTAATTGTATTTCCTTTCCTTAGAAACTGGGTAGATAAACATTTTCTGAAGTTGAGGGAGACCTATGTACTGTTGTAATGGAGACTATATAAGTACTTTAGGTAGAACTAAATTTTTATTATCCTATCAATAAAGGACTTTCATATCATATTACAAATGCCTCGGTGGACTAAGATAGTGACTCCAGACAGTCATAAATCACCTTTTGAATACAAGGGTTACCTTTGCATCAACTGTATGAGAAATAAGCACTATGTATTGCTGCTGATCATCCCTGTCCAAGACATGAATGGCGCTAATGAGGTCTGGAAGAAGTTATCTCTGGCTCTAGCTAAATTATCTCTGGTAGTCTGTAGTTTTTTAAAAGAGATTATGCAGTAAAAAGAAGTATGTTAGGTTTTATCTGCCTTTACCATGCCTCCAGGAACAATGAATACAATTTAGGAAAGGAATTTTCTTTGTATTAAGAAAAGATCATTTTTTGTTTCTGTTTACCTTGTAGTAAATCACTAGTCATGGTGGGATCATATCAATAATAATAATAATAATTTTAAAAATAGTGTTAGATTGGGGTTTTTTTGTTGTTGTTGTTTAGTTTAATTTAGTTTAATTTTCATGCCCTGTTTGTTTGTTTGTTTGTTTTCTTGGGGGTGGGGAGGCGTTTAAGTTTGTTTTCTTTTTTTTTCTGGAGTGTACTAGCAGAGTATGAGTTCCTGCAGAGAGAATACCAGCATACACAGTTCACACAGTTCACATGCTGCAGAAAAGGAAAGATGGGAATTCAAAGACTTCTTTGAATGCTCCTAAAAATCCCTGGATTAAAAGTCACAAAGTCTGTTAGGAGCGAAGACAAGGACTCCCAAGTGGCCCTTGAAAGCTTTTTAATCTTTAGGCTATGAGATGCTCATCTGCTTTCCTCTCCGGATAAATGAAGCATTTCTGGCAACCCATTTGTCCCACTCTGAAAAAAATCCACTCAGAATCTTCAACAGCATCTTGGCTAAGGCCACAGGTAAACATGCAGCTGAAGTGTTTTAGTACTTTAGTGTCAGAACAGACCGGAGCACTTAGTTTCAAGTTGGTAATCAAATAATTTAATAGCTAGGCTAATACGCCTAAGAGACACAGCATTTAATCAATGTATATTTTTATAAAGAAAATAGTAAGAAATTTTTTCACAGTCCAAGGACAGACGTAGCTTGCTATGTGGGAAAAGGTCACCAGACCCCTACTTAACACTTTGGACTGGCTGAGCTAAGTGCTGACTCAACCCATTACATACTGTGTTTTGATGAGATAATAAATGTGGTTTTAGAGTGCCTACTACTGGATCAAAATACTTTGGCTACATGACCATTTTGTCAAGATGGTTTGCAAGCCTTTGAAGGAAGAACTTTTTTCTTTGCTGGCCTTATGCTGGATGAAATATCACCTGTCTGTACCACTCTATTTTTATGCTGCTTCAGGTGTCATCTACCGACTTACAGCAAGCATAAACCTTGGTTAAAAGTATGAAGTCAGCATAAAATTCCCATCATCTGCTCTGATTACCTGAACAGAAATACATTCCTGTGCTCCAAGATGATCTGCAGTGCTTTGTGATCCAGCAATAGATGTAGTATGAAATTATTATGAAATGCCATAACACAGATGACTACCAGACTACACCTTCATAGATCGGCCTCTTTTAAATCATATTCTCAGGTGTGGGTTCAGGAACACCTTTTGTCTAGCAGGTCAGAAAGTTAAAATACTATGCATCCTGGTGACATAGTTCACTGTCATGTCAGATGAAGTAGGGTTTGTGGGGCTGTATTACAAATGGGATCACTGAAGTGACCTGGATGAGGTTTAAAAAAAAAATCCTCTTTACTGGCACTGTTGTTGTAAAGCTCTTTCTTTTTCTTATTTTTTTAATCCAGTGAACCCATTTGAATGTTCTATGCACACGGCTGCATCACAACAGACTGAGAAAACTGCATACTGCTGTGTAGGCTAAAAATAAATAACTGGGAGAGAGGAGGGAGCAGAAAGTTCTTACAGGTTTTACCACTAGAGGAAAGCATCAACGAACACTACCCTTAGGCTTTTAATTCAGGTTTATGGATTTCACTTTCTAGGCTGGATGTCTAACTTCCAGAGTTTTCAGCACTTAACATGATATATGTTCAAGTCCCTTAACTTTTTTATAGTCTCTAACCTTTGTTCCCTGTATCTGTAGCATAATTTTTAATTGTTGACCTACCTATGGTTAGCTGTCTGTGGTACCCATGGAGAGAGGAAGATTAGAAGGAAATAGCTTAGATACCCACTTCTGATAACAAAGGTGTCATAAGTGTAAGAACATGCTATATATTTTTACAGAAAAGTTTACAAAAGAAAGAATTCTTTCTTTCTTTATTTGTTCTGTATATCAATCCCTTTTAAAGACAATTTTAATATAGGTGGACTGCTAGTTCATTCCTCTACTACCATGTACTGAAGCTGAAAAAAATATACTAATATGTTACCTCAGGCCCAAATATAATATTTTTGAAGGGGTTTCTTTGGTAAATTGATTAGGTAGTCAGTGTACTCCAACTGTGCAAGAGTGGTTGAGCAATTGTTTACGCTTCAGATACTGACATACTTTAGTATACTGCATATTTTTTATTACAAATAAATTCAGAACCCTAGGTAAGATAGCTAATGTTCCGTTATTGATATTTAGTATAATAAATCATGTGCTCATAATTTGTATTAAGGTATAGGACACCACAGACAGATAAAGGCAATTTTTCAAAATCTACATCATCCATTTTTTCGTAATACACCTATTGAAATGACACCTGACATGTTGACACCTGAAAAGGAGCTAGTTTCAGTCCCATCAAGCAACGGCATTTTCCTTGTATATTTGGCATGGCAAAAAACGTTTGGCAGTAAGTATTGAGATTACCTCTTCATCACAACAGTCTAACCAATTTTATGACAATTTACAGTATTTTCATCAGAGAAAAAAAGGGTGCTGGGTTTGAATGCTTTCAGACACAAGGTGTGCTTAAGCTCTTGTGCACTGCATCCTAAAGAGGCACTCTAACAACTGGGAAAACAGGGTACTGTGGCCAATGGTTCGCTAAAAGGATGGGCCTAAATAGCATTTGAAAAATTATGAACTCCACTTAGGTGATTATTAGGTGACCTTCACTAAGGACAAGATCATTCTTGTCACTTGAATAGACTGAGGCACCTAAATGCTGAAAGGAAGTGGTCTTTAAGCTTTTTCTTCTGGCAACCTCTAATAAACTTTCTCATCTTAATGCCAGGTAGGTTACAGTGCATCATGCCCTCCTACCTCTGGTGCACTTGTTTTGCAAGTTTCAATCTACATCTGAAATTTAACAAAAGGAGAGACTTTAAGGGAATTATAATAGGTCCCAGATGGTAACACAGAAGAGAGGGCAATCCCTCCTGGCATCCAGAGGTTTCTACATTAACTAGAAGGTTTTCCACTTGCTTAGTGTTTTTATGCTCATAGTTTCTGCATTTTCAAGTATATTAAACAATATATATGCTCTAATTGTTATTTGTTGTTTTAGTTATAGATTAGGTTGTGGTGTATGAATATTTGAAGAGAAGAAGTCTATTATTCAGCTGTATGGCAAATTCATATCTGCAGTATGAGGGTTTGGTTAGGCATCGGTTTTTTAGCTATTGTTTTACTAACTTATATGTTTAATTATGTATTTGCATAAAGGCTTAGAGGCTCAGGATAACCTGTTCCCATATTTTCTCCACAATTTTAAAGAAAAACCATCTCATCTAAAAAGCAAATTGAGAAATTATTTTAATTTTTTTTTAAAACTCCCTCTAATATCATGCCTACCTGCTCCGAACCAGAGACAGCAAGTAGTGATTATTCCTCCCATTTCATGTTTGTTCTCTACTTTTTTTGGCCATAGTCCTGCCATTTTCTGTATTTGATCTCTACTCCTGTTAGAAGAGAAAGATGAACAAGAAAGCATTCAGGTACCAAAACTCTGTTAATCAGCATTGTTTTCATTTGCTCAGAAGCTGTATCTCCATTGCCACCCCTCAAACTCTTTGTGCCTTTCGGATCATAAGCTCTGCTGGGTGAACTATTTATCTGTGTTTGTACAGCACACAGCACTATCCCCACTGAGGCCTTTGGGTGCTACCATTCTACAGTAATCTCATGTTCATTAGGAAGAAAAAAGACAAGTTTATCTTGGAAAAATTAAAGGGATGCATGATGCAGGTCAGGTTTGGGCCTCTGAGCCATCCTTTCTGTTAAAGATTGTTAGATTTTACTTTATAGATTTAGAATAGTTTTTGAGCTTTTGGGTGCTAAAGGGGCTAACATCAATCTAAACACCTCTGCTTTTCAACACAGATTTTTTTGTGGTTTTTAAATAGCAATTATCTATCTAGAAAATAAAATCAATATTTCACGATCTCTTTTTTACTGGTGCTTCCTATACTGGCTTAATATACTTAGCTGACAATGACCTGGAGTGCAATGCTCAGGCTCAGGTAGTTTAAGGGATGAAGAAGGCTGACTTGGCCTCAGCTACATTGAAGTGTGATGTGGTCAGGGAATAATTCCTAAAGCAATACAGGAGCCTCAAGAGAAAATCATATTAAAATAGAGTCAAAAGTTGTTCAGTAGGTGGCCTACTAATTACTCCAGGCAGGAGGGAAATGTGTTTAGGCAGGAGGCCAGGAGGAAGCACTACCATTTTCACACTGACAACATTCAGACAACTATGTCTAGTTCTGGCCTCAGTGTACCAGAGATATTCATGCATATCATATGAGATAGCTGTACTTTAAAAAAAAAAAAGAAAGCAACAACAAAACGAGCAAGCAGAGCACTTGCTCAGCACAAGTTTCCCACATTCTGGGATACTGCTCTTCTTAGAATACTGAGCTCATATACACAGCAGTACTCTCCACAACTGAATAATGATCTTTTAAGTGGCCGTGTTTAGTACAGGTTTTGATCTTCTAGAACATCTTGCAGTTTGTCAAGATGCTGAGAAGCATTTCTGTGTTTCCTGTTGATTTCTTCCAAGTGGTTCCTCTCAGTATTGGGAAATGCTTTTATATCAGTATTGCTTTGACTAAGTCCTACAACATGATACATATTCATGTTAAATATCACACTGGTTCATAAGGATAACACATAAAGGCTTGTGTCAACTCCATGCAATCATATCTAGAGCTGTAATATTTCTGCCCTTATGCTCTTCAGAGAGAGAACAATCAGTTGAGTGTTCTGAAATGGTGCATGAGGCAGACACCTTCACCAAACTGAACACTAACGGAGGTAGCCTGAATGGGGCCCTCAATTATATACTTTTTAAATGTTCAGTGATGGAAAATCTTCTGCTTCTGCTGTTAATTATTCTCACTGTTAAACCCTGTGTTTTCTCATGTATTTGAATTTCTCTGGTTTCAGTTTCCAGCCCTTGGTTCATGTTAAATTTCCCCTGTTTCATTAATGAAAGCTTTAGTGTTTTCTACTTATGAAAATAGTTATGCCCTGAGAGAAACTGTTTTCCTCAAAAGCTTTTGTCATTTTGAAAAATTCAGAAGAATAATTTAATTGAAGTGTCTGAAATGTACACCAAACCCAAATGCAATTGCACTTTACGATACAAGAAACAATATTGAAATATTGTGTAAATTTTTGAATGATAGAATTTTTAGATTTTTTTTATTAATATAATCATGATACTTCTAAATCTTCTGTTCATACACAAAAATGTTGAACCAGTTTTCATTCTTTCAACCCTAATTTTTTTCCCCTGCTCCCTGAAATGTATATGTAATGCTTTTCACTCACTGACTAGAAAAGTGACAGCACAAGTTTTTCCAATTCTTGCTATTAATTTTTAAAGATTCTTTAAAAGTGATGGACAAAAAAGACTTAGTTTCTAAACACTTCTTTCTCAACACATAAAAGAGTTAATCCTGCCCCTCTACTCAGCCCAAGTGACATAGCATAGGGAGCACTGTGTCCAGTTCTGAACACCTCCTTTATGAGGAAAGATTGAGGGAGCTGGGCAGTCTTGAGAAGATATGCCTGAGAGAGGACCTCATCCCTGTCTGTCAGTATCTAAAGGGAGGGTGTCAAGAGGAGGTTTCCAGGCTCTTCTCAGTGACTAAGCAATGGCACAGACTGCCCAGAGAGGCTGTGGAGTCTCCCTCACTGGAGCTATTCAAGAACTGTCTGAACACAATTCTGTGCCATGTGCTCTAGGATTCCTCTGCTTGAGCAAGGAGATTTAACCCACCATGGTCCCTTCCAACCTTACCATTCTGTGATTCTGTGATTTTCCTCATAGCAGTACTTTTGGAGGTCATGCTGAGTCTTGTCTTTTAGTGTGTCCTCTGTTCCTTCTCTTTTCTTTTCCTTATTAGATTCCAATCCCTTTTTACAAGTTCTCCTTTGCAACAAAAAAAACCCTTCCCTTTTGTAACAGGAATATACATTTTTAAAATTATACTAGGACACCACGGTAAAAACACACTTTTAGATGGATTTTTCCCAAGTAAGCCATATGTGACCTATAGTCAGCATCTCCTTATTCCCTGTTAATTCCTCCATAGCCTTTTAGATCTGCTATCCTTGTTAAACATCTTCACTTAGTTTCTAAGGCGTCATATTTTCTTTCTCCCTTTTTTTATATGTTATTTTTCTTTTGCTTTAATCCAGCTGTCTAAAAGCCTCTCTAATAATCTTCAATGGTTCTCCTTGGAAGACCTTATTTGTCTTTCTCATGAGATACAGTGTCAAATATTTCCCTTCAGCCAAATACTGATTCATATCAGAATTTACTACAGAATTTTCACTGACTTTAGCTGCTTTGCTATCCTCAGTAAAATTTTATTTATGTGTGTTGGAGAAAACAAGAAGAAGAGGCTTTAGCAGAAGAACAAAAATCTGTTCTACCTCTCATCCTTATTAAAATATTTGTGCAATACATTCAATAATCTTCATTCTTTCAACATGGTTTTCCATTGTCTGAAATATTTGGACATCATAACTTGAACTGTTATCAAGAGATTTCTTGAGAGAAGAAGGAAGACATAGAAAGAGTGGTGAAGCCACCTATTTAGATTTTTTTTTGTCATTCTGCTCCTGTATTCAATTTACCTCCTGTTACCAAGTTTAACTGTAAATAACAATCTTGTGGATCCACAATCTCTCATAAGAAGCAATTAGATATATTTATTAAAGCAAAAAGCAACATAATTTACAACTTTAAGAATAAAGTCTGGAGAAGATCATGAAGATGACTGAAGCACCTGAGTGATGGTAAGTAAAGAGTTACAGTTTTTCATATTTCCCTTAGGTTTCTCCTTTCTATCATGTCTCTTCTTCATAGATATGTACAGTTTCCCTTAACTAATGCACCCATACTAGAACACTTGCATTATTTGCATCTGGTAATATTATCTAAGAGTTTCTATGAAAATGTTCATCCCAAATATTTTTTTGAAGTTCAGAGGACTTCAGAATCACATCAAATTATTTATCTGGTTGCAAAATGTGTATTTTAATGCAATACATGTTTTAAAAAGTTAAACCTCTGCTCACAACAAAATGTAATTTTCTTGCATAATAGATGACTATAGAGGCATTTAATTGTACAATGGTAGGCTTCCAAGAAAACTGGGTGAGAAAATGACCTTTTCACCCTTAGTTTTGCTGCTAAGAGGCTATTAAAACATCTCACAAAGAGATTTTATGAGGGGTTAGTTGCAAGGAAGTCCCAATCATAAAATGGAAAAGCACAAGTCATAGCAAAACAAGAATGATATCAACAAGAAAAAATGACAATAAATTGAATACAGAAGCAAGAGGAACTAATCAGAAGCATATCTACATGACAATGCAAGTGACAACACCAAAGCTGTCAGCCCAAATGCTTAAGAATTCTTCCAGAGAGCCAAAGGCATTTTCTGAAGTAAAAATATCTGCACAGTTTGACATCTCTGCTGCAAAAATGAGGAGGATGAGCATTATAATGAGCTGAGAATAGTGTATGGCCTATCCCAAAAAAAGACATATTTTTTTTTATTTCCAATTGACAGAAAGGACTTGTGGGAAAATACTGAAAAAAATTTCACTCCCGCCCTTCCATGTCCTGTCTTGAATAATACATTGAACTACCTCAAAATTGTTTTTTATTCCAGTAGTCACTCACCAAGAACACAGGTATGTTTGGGGCAAGAAAGCATCATATACAAAATAAGTGAAGAGTTTTATGCTGAGGTTTTCTTTGTTTCACTCTAAATCATGCTTGATCTTACTTTCAACAGTAACATTTATTATTCCATTTTTTATGTCTTAATGATACCAAAGCATGAAACACACAGACTCATAAAAACACTGTCTCAGAATAAAGCTTTTGAAGTGATAATGCTCAAATGTCCATTCAAAAACTACTTTCTCTTGCTCTTAACATACTGGCCCCCTTCCATAAAAAGTCAGTATAGTGTTCCCTTATTCTCTGAAAAATTGAAAAGTCAGTGTATTTCTTGTGTATCTAGTGGTATAATGGAAATTTAAAGTGAAAATAAACTTTTTCCATTGGGACTTTGAATGACTCATTGATATTAAAATAATCAAATGTCAATGGAATTATTTGAGTCCCATTCCAATTTATTATAGACATTAAAGCAGAAGTTAAAGCATAATAAAGGTAACTGCTTTGTATGCCCAGGAGCTATTTTTCTACGGTAAACAACAACGATTTTAATTCTTTTCTCCTGTAAAAATCAGAGGTTCAGAAGAAATTATTGAAATCCGAAAATAACCTTTTCTTTATAGATGCTTGAAACCATTAGAAAAGGTTTTTTAGTGTCCTTTGCCTATGGAATTATTTCACTGATTAACACCTACTTTTGAAGGCAGTTGAAACTTTGAGAAATCAGGGGAAATAAGCTGGGTCATAAACTAAAGAAAAACTGGCATCATGATAGGAATAGATAACTGACCTTTTATAGCAGCACTAATGAGAATCACTCTAACAATTACTGTAACTAGACCTCAGAAAACAAATTCTCTCTGGTAATACATGTTTTAGAATATTTAGATCCATTAATGTCCAACATAATTCAAGATCCTTAGTGTTTTAGTGGTTGATTAGGATTTTCAATATTTTCAAATTGATTCCCTGTGAAATGACTAAATCAGTTGGTTGAGGGTTTGTAACCTCAAAAGAAAATAAGACAATGAATAAACCAATACTTGAATGGTTTTCCTACAGGAAAATTGTGTAAAGTATTTTAGCTTTGGGACTCAATAATACATACAGCTAGATATTTTCTAAGTTGTGCAAAAATTATTTCATCATATCAAATGAACATAAAGAAATATAAGGAGTATTAAACCATTGCTCTGTTTTTATTCCTAATTTTACACGATAACAATTGCTCATGCTGCACTACTTAAAGTAAGACTGCTATCATGGAAACCATAGAAATCCAAAGAAGTTTCCACTGCTGCAAACATTTTGCAAATAAGGCAGCAAGCCTTAAGGAGTCCATTCATTATATATTGTGGCAGGAAAGTTACATTAAAGAAGTGATGGAAAAACAGACACAGCAGTAACACAGAATTAGTTGCTATATAGTGCTTCCAGAACAGTATAGAAAATAAGTAGGACCATGAGTAGCAGAACCAGCAAAGTTCAGTTTCCTGTAGATTTGTGTTTTACTTTTGGAGGTTTCTCTGATGTCAAATAAGATTTGAAAGATTTGAAAGATTTGATTTTTCTTCAGAATTGAAATAACAAGATCTTTCTCTTTCAGCCAACTAGCTATTGTTTCCTAATTTTTCAAGAATCTAATATCTATCTAGACTATTAAAACAACCTAAGCAGTTTAAAATCTTAAAGGATGATGTCTGAAAGACAGATATATGCATAAAACAGGTTTTAATTCTGTGTAAGAGTTTACAGATGCATAGGTTTCTGATATATTGGAGTAGTCAGAAGACATCTGGTCAATAAACTCCGCGGAGTCCAGACAGTGTTTCAGCCGGCCCTCAACTACACAGGGATTCTTTTGCCAGGTATGGGTGAGAGGAACATTTTTAATTCTTTAGGCATGTTGCCTGGTCTTTGGTAGAGCCTTAGAAGGGCATGAGTCTCTCACAGCTCTTGTCTCATATTTCACTGTCCTGTGTGATACCCCAAGCAGTCTAGGACAGCTCACGTGGCATTAGACAACACTGTGTGAGCAATTGAATCAAGCATCTACAGGCCACACAGGAAAATAAATCTCCAGGCTTGTTGACTTGCTCATTGACTAGGGCTCCTGTGCTGTCTTCAGCTGCTCACCCTTGAGGGCCTAGTGATGTTTAAGATGGCATTGAATACAGTGCTTAGCCTCCAGCTGTGGCCCTGGGATGGCACAGCTCTTCCATTGTATCACAGGAGCCCACGTGTATGCCTTTGACTCAAAAAGGGCGTCCATAAATGACATGGGACGCTTACATTCAGGTATCTCCCCTGAGACTCACAGATAGTCAGAGAAGCCCAGATAACTATGACACGTAAAGGCACTTGTATCTATACACTTTAGTTTGTCTGCATAAATCTAAAATTTGAGTTCTCACCAGAAGTGCATTTACATGTTGACTGTGTAGTAAGGTGAGATTTGTTTACTTCAGATGTTAAACAGGCTTCATCAATATGGAATTTGCTAGCTCTATACTTACAAAAATAATATTACAAGAAATTTTGCTGCAGAAAAACAAACAAACAAATATACAAAAAACAGCATCAGATCAAAAAGTTATTCCAAGTTAATATTTCACTTATATCCTCTTATTGTTTATTACATACAGAATACAGTATGGACATTGTGTACTACATGTATTTTTTTCAGCCTAATAGGTTCCGTAAAATATATGCATTAGGAAAAAAAAAAGCTAAATAATAATTCAAATAATCAAAATGACAAGTTGTTTCATGTTTTCCTTTACATACTTCTGGAGCAGAAGTCTGACCATCTCACAGAGAAATTTTTAGTATGAAGATTCACATGAGTTTTATCAATGACTACGATCAATCCTATTAAAAAAAAAAAAAAAAAAGTCATCCTATGTCTGAATGCATAAAATACCTGAATTTAAAATAGGAAAATTTCTTGATTGGGTTGGCCAGATTATTACTATTGTCTGCTGTGAAACAAGGATATGGTATTTGTTGCCAAATATCACATTTCTGATTGTAAGACTTACAGAGAAATACAAGCAGAGTTTAAGTAATAGGACATGTAACAAGAACCAACAAAGGACCCTAATTACTGCAGGAATCCAAATGCTACTGCATTATATAAAGATGACAGTTCACAAGTTTTTTTTCTGGGCAGAATAGGAACATGTGAAGAAATAAAAATGTAGAAGACTGACACAGACCAAAGTACAGAAATTAGTAAGTAGAGCAACATGAGCCAGTAAATGGAAGAAAATCAATACAAACTCAGAGTATCACATTTATTGGATCCCTGCCACAACATAATGATTCATCATCCTTTGCACCAAAGCTCAAACTTTCTCTAGTTGTCACAAGTTTGATGGGAGAAAGTTAATCGAGCAACATGAATAAATCATCATGTCATTTATAGTACAATTTTGATTCTCATGATTAAAGTCCAAAGACATCTGTTGCTGATTACATACACACCATTCAAGCGTATTCCAGAAGTCTTGCATCGATTTAAAAGGTAGCACTGAGAATTACTCTTCATGAGAAAGAGATCTGGATATTGATAGTGATACTAATGAAACAGAACACCAGAACACTGCCATTCAGTTCAATGAAACAGAAAAGTGTGAAAAAAAACGAACCAAAAGCAATCCCTTTATATGTTTTCAGAATATTTTGTATTCTGTATCACACCTTTTACATCCACATATTTATCCAAATTATGACAGCTTAAGATGTTACTTTCTGTTTTCTGCCTATCACCAGTATATAGGTGCTGCTCAGTAACTTTGTCCCTGTACTCTTAACATAAGAATGAAACCAGAAATAGAAGAGACAATTTCTGCATTGTCTAACTTTTATTCAAGTATATAATTACTTGTGCAAGCCTATGGCATAAAAAGAAAAATACTATGGAGATTGAAAATCACAGCATTTATTCTTATAATATCTTGTGTTATACTGAGTATTTAATAAATGTCTTACTGTACTTAGTATTGCTTCTCCTTTTCTGTAAACACAGTACTCAAAAAGTCTATGTATGAACGAATGTGAGAAGATGTGCTGGTATAACTATGATAGAGCAGATGATATTGGTGACATATATTTAGGAAACACAGTATATAATGGGTGATAATCAAACAGAGGGAACAGAGAACTTTAAAATAGAAACACTAAGATGTAAAGAGGAGGCATTTCAGGTGCTACAAGACATCTGGTGACAATTAACCCTATCTTTACTTCAAGCAGTTAAAAAAGGTACTTGAGATGGAAAAAAATAATTTTCTGTTTCTTCATTGTCCTTTATGTATTTCAAAATTACTCATTTCAATGCAAACAATGAGGCAAGATTCATCCAGGCCTTTGAATAAAATCAAACTAATTTAATGTTGAAATATTAAAACTTAAATTTTAGAATTTTGACTGAGAAAAACTTCTGCTGATAGTTTTTCTGAAAGAAGTAGCACTGGATTTGAAAACACACATTGGAATTTATTTAAATTCAATATGTATCTGAAAGAAATGCTTTTTGAACAGTAGTTAATGAAGACATCTGCAGTTGGTTTTTTTTTTTTTTTGCTTTTCCTTATTGCATAATTCTTTATATCCTCACAGAAAATGAAAATGCCATTCCCAAGAACTCCAAGTTAGTTATTTCCTGCTGTAATGAAAAGTAATACCGAAATTTGGCAAATTCTTCTCTGAAGGAACTTTCTGGAAAAATATGTAAATTATTTCTGATAACATGGTCTGGCTGTTTTTTATTGCTTACTCTCCTATTCTAAATATTTTTTACAATACATGAAATGTGGATGTTGGGGTTTTCTGTTTGTTAATTTTTAAGAAGAAAACACATTTTTCTTGTCCAGAGTCAAAATGGATGTTTTGACATTTTCACTATCTGCATGGAAACCTATGGAGCTATTTCTTTCTGATCTGTTGCAGAGAAAAAAAGACTGTTGAACCTTTAGTATTCTTTAAATAGATACATGACAAAGGCAGGCTATGCAGAGTCTGAAAATTCAGAAAGACTTAAGTTCTGTACAGAGTAGTTTTTTAATATCTGAGTTTTTGTCAATTTAAGTGCATTTCCTGAACTTTGGTTTAGGGCTATTTCTAAAAATCTGTGATGTAGGCTGAATTTCAGCCATGTGGGAATCCAGGGCACAGGAAATATTCCTTCGCCTGTCCTGAGATATTTTATTCCTCAGGAGAGCACAGCTTTTAGTCTTTGGCCATGGGAAAAGCTTCCAGGACTGTGAGAAGTTGTTTTTGTTAATGTATATAGTAGATAATATTGTAGTTTATCATAGGGTGAAAAAATAGATTTTGGGTTTTATCTAGCATGGATGTAGGTGAGAGACCAAGATGGAAGATTTTGGGTGTTGTCCCTGCCTCCTTCTTCTACCTACTCCATTTTCTGCAGTGTGGGGAGCACAATTTCATTGGACAAAAGTTCCCACAATGCAGGTACTGCGTAGATAGATAAATAATTAGGAATTGGTGGGGAAAAAAATAATAAAGTATGTGTTAGGTACATTGTAGTAGTTAATTGGATAGCATATCTTGTATATAAGTCCTTGAAAGCGGGCATTTTGGGGTCTTGCTGCCACATGGCCTTAAATGCAAGGAAGCTGCTGTCATCCAGGGCTTTGAATTGATAAAAAAGAAGTCTGAAGCCTTCCGAAATACCAGCAAGTCCCATCTGCCTCATTTCTAAGCGTGGCACAACACCACACAGGGGATCCTCGGTTAGGGGGACCCCGTGTTGGTGACTCCGACACAGCCACTCTTGAAAAAATATATGTTTTACTAGAATGCACATTACATGCTTAACCTAATGAACCTACTTAAAATGTAATCTGAGAATCATATCCACAGAAGAATGATGTATTTAGAGAAACTATGGTCAACGAAGATAGTTATTTTAATCAACCAGCTTGACTGTAAGCCACTGACATAGACAATTGATTATACACAATTGATTATACATCAGTTGTAAATTATTAATATTTATGTGAGCAATCCCATTTATATGGCTAAAAGTACTGTGTGCAGCTTTAGGCACTCTAATATAAGAATGATCTAGAGCTATTAGAAAGCATCCAAGAAAGTCCACAAAGCTGGTGAAAGGCCTTGAGGGGAGGCCATACAAGGAGCAGCTGAGGTCACTTGGTCTGCTCAGCCTGGAGAAGAGAAGACTGAGGGGAGACCTCACTGCAGTTACAATTTCTTCGTGAGGGAAGAGGAGGGGCAGGCACTGATCTCTTCTCTGTGGTGACCAGTGACAGGACCTGAGGGAACAGCATGAATGAGGTTTAGGATGGATATCTGGAACGACCAGAGGGTGTTTGGGCACTGGAACAGGCTCCCCAGGGTCACAGCACCTGACAGAGCTCATGAAGCATTTGGAAAACAGTCTCAGGCACATGGTGTGATTCTTGGTGTGTCCTATGCAGAGCCTGAGTTGGACTGGATCTCCCTTTTGGGTTTCTTCCAACCCAGGATATTCTATTATTTTTTAAAATTAATTTAAAATTTTGTTCTGAAGGCATGTACAAAGCACAAGGCAGTAAAATACCCATTAGCAGCTCCAGTTTGTTAATCTGCATTTCATTGTCCAGGCAGAGCACATTAAGAGGCAAAGAAAACAAAAATATATAAATAGTTCTATTTCAGCAATACCAGTATCAAGCCTATAGTAATGTCATGAATGGGCTACTTGCCTTTGACATTCCAATGTTAAATCATTCTGTAGGATTTATGAACCAAAATAAACTTTCTGACCCTTCTATTCTTATTTTTAAAAGACTCGTGACATAGAAACAGAAATTTCATCAATAACTTTGTAAATTTGTCTAGTTTTCTGATATTTTGTTCAAAGCACTATACAACCTCTTATACGAAGTTTTTTTAAATTCTGGATTAGAATTCTGTATTTTTGATTTGGAAAGCAGTCAATGCTCTTTTTGGATGGACAGAACCACAAATTGTTGCTTTAAATACCATCCTCTTCTAAGTTCATTTTACTGTAAATGGAATTAAATTGGCCTTTGGTAATGCTGATCAGATGGTTTCCATGACCTTTCAATATATCCTGTTTGGAATTAGGATGAAAATAGAAAAATTCAAGACTGTAATGAGAACTGGCATATTACAACATTTAATAACTGAGTAGAGACCAATGTAAAAAGTTTGATGATAATTAAAGCCAAAGTTTTGTTCATTTGCTTGAGTTCAGTGGATTTTTAAGTCAATGTTAAAAATTCTTTGCAAAGCATATTTCCCATTAGACCAAGAGGATTCATATTAAACATAATCATATTTATATCTTTGAATAACATCACAGAATTAGACTTTGTAGTCAGAAATTTGTGCTTGTCATCTTCAGTTCTGGGAAATACCTGCTCCTTTCTTAATTACAAACATCAAAGAAACAAGTACTTTCATTTCCCAGGCCAATAAACAAACAATTATTATTTATTTAAATTGTTTAATTTACTGTTATGTATCTGAAATGAGGCAAAATAGATATTTTATAATCAATACACATGAAAATACAAAGAAATACATGGCATAATACTAAAATGTAAATACTTTTTAGTTTTAAATAGATTATCAGTTGCTCTTAGACAAAAATTAATCAATGACTTGACACTTATGTTTAGAGAAAGTGAACTCATATGAAAGGGACTCAAGTGCAGCTGAAATTAATATTTTGCTTTACTTCATAAGTATACAGAAACATTGATTGACAGTTTTCAGTGAATTCTATCAATTAAAAAAATGCATATGGAGGATCCTTGGGGAACTTTGTAATGCAGACCATCAGATGACCCATAGGAACTTGAAGCTTGAAAATCGTAGAAACACTGAATCATGAAATGGTTGGAAAGGACACTAAAGATCATTTACATCCAACACCCCTACAGGGATACCTTTCACTGGACCAGTTGTGAGAGGCTGAAACGTTATAGTTAATGGTTTAAACATTCCTGTTTATGGCAAAACTGTATAAAGAAGTCAGGACCACCAAAGCCTACCTGTCTCCTTTGAATATGTCTCCTTTGGACAGTGAATTAAGTCACCTAATGGAACTTCAGATAAGATAAAATGTGACACTATTGCCCAATTTTATCAGGTCTAGGAAGAAGTGAACAAGGCTGAGGGTGAAGACTGTATCCACTAAGAAAGTCAAACCTAGCAGCTATCCTGAAAATTAGCTCTGGCTGGGATTAAGGTGGGGAGGAGGAGGAGGAAGAGGAGGAGACTTTTCGGTATGTGTTGCAAGCTCTGGTCAGAGGGAGTGAACAGCCATCCTTACACAAACTGGCTCAATTGTAAAACCCCCCACCCTGGGAAGGCCACACACACAGGACATTCATGTGAGAGGCAGCTGAGAATTGTCATAAACCATCAAAGACCCCCAAATGCCCCCCTCCCCCGTACGACTGATTCCTGAGGCCTTGCAGCAGCCTTGCATGTTACACAAAAACTGATGCAAGAGATCCAGAGTCTGCTGCAAGAGACAGTGTCAAACTTGTCCCCTACAGGAGAGATACCTGGGTATTCCTACCTGACCCAAATGTATATTAATCCATTGANATTTTCCTGACACTACATGCTCTTGTAAATAGTCTCTCTCTGTATTTCCTGTAGGCTCCCTTCAGGAACTGGAAGTCCACAATTAGGTCACCCCAAATCCTTCTCTTCTCCAGGCTGAACCCCAATCCCAATTCTCCCAGCCTTGCCTCATAGCAGAGGTGCTCCATCCCTCTAATCAACTTGGTGTCCTCCTTGGGATTCACTCCAACAGGTCCATGTCCTTGCTATGCTGGGGACCCCAGAGCTGGACACAGTGCTTCAGCTGGGCTGTCACAAGACCAGAGTAGCCCAGCTGAATCATCTCCGTACCCTGCTTGCTCTTTTAATCAGCCCAGGATACAACTGGCTTTCTGGGCTGCCACTGCACACTGCTGGATCATGTCCAGTCTCTCATCCACCGGCACTCCAATTCCTTCTTGACAAGACTATTTTTTATTTTTTCAGCTCCCATTTGTACTGATACCAGAACATCCAAACCTAAAAATCTATGAAGATCGCTAACGTTATACAGTAAGATATGAGGGAAGTGTATTATGACTATGAATGTCAATATTGAAGTCAATTGAGAAATAGAAGCCCCAGAAATCATACAAACCTAAGTACAAATCATTAGGAAACAAAAAGGATTAAAACAAGTTCATCTGTTGCACAGATCATGCTCTTCCCACTTCCCTGACAAAATGCTGTGGTTTAGGAACGGTGCTCCCCAGCTGAGTTCTCCCACTAAGACTCCAAACCACACTGGCGCTCACTCGGTTCCCCTTTCTCCCCTCTCCCATGCCCTTACCCCCTTCTTTCTCCCAAGAAGACAACTGGAAGCAAAGATCATGGGCTGAGATAAGAAAAATTTACAAACAGCAATGAAATAAGAAAATGAACAATAACAGCAGCAATATTATAACAAAAGTGTACAACAGAGAAGACGATTTACATGCAGATGCTAACCAAGCCTGACCCAAAGCAATGTGACGGTAGCTGGTGGCACCCCACCCCACCAGGTCATCCTCCACACTCTCTACTGACCAGAAGCCATCTCCTTCTTCTCAGAGGCCAGAGTTTCTTCCCCCTCCCCACCCCCTTGCAATGAGGTTAAGTTAGCATCCAATAACATCTCGGTCCTGGACAGGCTCCCTCAGACACACACCCTCTCAGCTACTGCAAAAAATTAACCCTGTCCTTGTCTGAAACCAGTACACAAAATGATACTGAAATAGGGCTGTGAAACAGTCCAACAGGGAATTTATCTGATCCCACCGTATGAAGTGTCTGATATGAAAAATCATAGTATTGGTCATTTTTGGAAGATTTTATGATGGAATCAGCTGAACATTGCTAAAGATATTTTTTAAGCTAAAGGGGAACTATAGGTATAAAATGTAAGTGCATACTGAAGGTATGCAAGAAACTTCTGAGAAGCTAGGATGTGCTACATTAATTTAATCTCTTTGTGAAGACAGACAAATAATTTCAGCTCAAATAAAAAAGGCTGCTTGCCAGTATCAGGTGTGTTTTGATAATGGGAGTGCAGATACTTTATTTTTATCCATCTTCACAGATCTCTTTGAATATCCGTTTTTTATCACTAGAGTAGTAGTCTTCCCTACAGTTAAATGAAAATGGATTTTTAACACCCAATAAAACTTTCTCCCATAAATAAATAAACAAACAAACAATAATTTTAAAACTGGCTATTTCACATAGCATTCTTTCAAAATCTTGGCATCCTTAATTTTTGTTACATTTATTTCCAACTGAGAGAAGTGAGTCTGGACCATAGTAATGGTGGGGATACCTGAATATCTTATTATTAAAGAAATGTGATATAAACAAGAAAAGAAATCGAAGGACAGTATAGATATTTCTAGGCTGATTACCTGATATATACTTGAAATTCCCAAACTGGATGTTAATTTCCAAGCCTATTGAGACAAGAACAATATGAAATTTGCCCAGGATTGTTAGACTCTTTCCTCTATCAAAATGGGTCAGAAAGGTGTCAGGCAGGAGATGCAACACCAGGAAACAAAAAGAGAGGCAAAAGAGAACTATAGCACACTAAATTTGTCATGATTTTTAGAAGCCTGCCCTGTTCCACTGCTCTAAGTTATAGCTATCAGTGTTTTCCTCTAGTCACTCACATTTAAAGGATAAATCTTATGTAGTTTCCAAAGATGAAAACATCTCTGGCCTAATTTTCTAATGTGCTGACACCCAGAGCTGCCTGTGAAATCAGTGCAGGTTTTGAGTGCTCAGATTTTTGAAAATCAGGCCACTTTTTCAAATTAAAAGATAGATAAAGGAAAGTGGAGAGAGAGAACATGTATAACTATGTCTAGCAGTTGGAGTTTTTTGACCTCTGCTTCCTACAGTCGTCATAATTGTCATGCTGTTACCCTGTGTTCTCCTTGTCTGTTTCTTGTGTCCACCCAGTTTTACAGTTTTAGTTCACAAATTTTGGAGGGAAGATAAACATTTTAATGACAAAAGAATACAGGGTGTAGCACAAACAGGCTTTGAAGTATTTCTAAATACTTTCATTATTTCCATAACATTAATTAGTAATAGTAATAATCAGACAGACACTTCATCATCACATCAAAATCTGAAGTAATTGCCACCAGTATTGGGCAAAAGTAAAACGGTGATCTCCCCAGATTTAACAGAGCAAAACTGTATCTGTAACAATACATAGCACAGACTGTCATCCAGTGATGTTTGTGTCCCAACAGTTGAACTGTATGACTTGGTAAAAGTCGCTGTTGCTAGAACAGACTTTTTAAAAGCAATAGACTTCACAGGTATGATTCTAGACTGTCTCTGTGTTTACATTCATCCTTTTTATTTATTACACAGCTATTATTTATATATATGTATATATACACTTGTTTTGTGAAAAAAAAATGTTTGATATAGTTTTTAAATTGCCTCTCTCACTTTCATTGATTGCCTCTTGACACAATTGTATTTTATTATTCCTTAGATAATTACGACAAACATGGAAATACCCTTATGTAATTTATCTTCCATTTTGCATTCGCAGGCAAAATATCCTGTAAACAGAAAAATTGTGTTGTGAAATCCTTCCCTCAGGTTTTGGAACCTACTTTTTAAATTTTGTGTATTTGGCTCACACATTTCTCATTCTGTATCTAGAAGTCATGCACTATATATAGGGCCTTAGATCTTACTGCAATTTATTGCTGCTTGTGAGGTTAATAAAAACTGTTGTGTTGACAGGTATATCTGACACTACATTATAATTTACAATGAAGTAGTGTAGTTGTATACACTCGCAGAGTCTTTCCAGGTAAAACAGACTGAAAGGCCTGAAGTCATGTAATTACAGTCAACAGATAATTTGAAAGTCATGAAAAATTTAGATGAGAGAGAAATAAAAATGAAGTGAAAAAAAAGGGGTTGAAAGCAGTCTAAGAAAAGCCTGAGGCATCTGAAGACAGTCATTACTGATGCAAGACAAGGGATATACTAAAGATAGGTAATGTCAAGATGGAACTATAATGAGCCAGAGTTAAAGCATGGCTGCCTGCCTAGTGACAGACAAATAAACTACTGTAGACCTGCTTAAGCCTTTTATTTTGCTGATGGTTATCTTTCACAAGAACAAAAGATTCCTCTTACACACACAGTTGATAAAGTGGGTTGTTCTTTGGAAAAAAAATTCTAGGAGCAACCGTCATTAACAGTTCTAAACAGTTTTCCTTTCTTGAAGGAAATGAGAAGAAAAAGATAAGTTGAAGGGAAAATTCCCAATGCATAATGATTTATTAATAACCACAGATATTTCTTCCATCTGGAATTATCAGCACAGGGAGTTAAAGCATATCAGTCAGCCTAAACATTCATTTTTAAACTAAGAACTCATGGATGAATGAGTACGAGGAATTAATTGTGTTAATTTTTCATTAGAATATTCCTAGTATGTCTCTTAATCCCAAACCCAGTTTAGAAAAAGCTATTGGCACTAGGAATGATCCAGAGATGGATCAGTAGTGGCACACATACAGTTGTGCTTTACTTGTATAAAACTGTTGAAGTTTTTTTACACAGCTGAATTTTCAAGTGAGACTTGATGCAGACAGAAATGAAGACACGGTTGTAGGCAGTAGATGCAGTGTTTCTTCCCAATAAGAACCTAAGCAGTCAAGCCAAAGACACAGCTCTTTCTCCTGAGTCTTTTTAAGTTCATCCAATTATGTAGGAAGAAGGGGGGAAGGGAAGAAATAGTAGTTCATTTTTTAATTACAATATTTTATTATACAATTTGTTACCTCAACAGAAAGTTCAGAAATGTTGAATTAAGTTCTTTCAAATAGTAATAACAACAACACAGGTGCTAGGAA
Source organism: Phainopepla nitens (assembly GCA_013400175.1). Lineage (NCBI taxonomy): Eukaryota > Metazoa > Chordata > Aves > Passeriformes > Bombycillidae > Phainopepla > Phainopepla nitens. The sequence goes on from VXBQ01005596.1 coordinate 32,237, forward strand.
GTGGCATTGGTCTTGTATTTACATGATGACTTCATTGTGCATGGATTGCTCAACACTGCTGAGAACACTTGTGTCGCTACCCATTCTTATTTTAAAAATAAAACCCCATAATCCTTCTGCTTGAACCAGCCAAAGCTCTTTCACTCCGTCATATGCAATAACTGAAGCAGAAATTTCTCCTGTGATTTTAAAAGAACTCACATTCATATGAGAATTCAGTCCAATATTTTTCTTGTTCAAGTATTATTTTTCAGTTTCATTACAGACACTATTTTTTTTTCTTATATTATCCCATTCAATATTACACCTCAGAAAAATAGAATGCTTATTTTTAAGCAGTTTCACTGCGGCTGTCTGGGAATCTCCTCGATACACAAAGCTGTTAATTGAGCTATAGAGCAGAGATTGGTGAATCTATTGCTATAAATGCCATGTGTCTTAATTTCATGAAAGACATTTTTGAATACAATGGCAACAGGTTTTGAAGGAAAAGGAAACAGCATCATAACAACATTAATACCATAAATTTAAAAAATTTACAATGTATGCATATAATTTTTGGATTCATCTACATAAAAAGGGCTTGCATATAAATAAGCTTAATACTTTTTCTATTTTTTAATATATAAAATGCATTACTGTGATTAACTTTTACATTTTCATAGATGAGAAAATAAATTAATTTTGACTATAGAATTAGAAAAGTAAGTATAAAACTATTCATAGTAGTCACAAATTTAAGAGTCTAAATTTCTTTATTGCATATTCTAATTCTTAGCTGATTAGTTCTGACCACAAAATTCTCCATGGTAGGTTCCTCTCAAAATAAATAGATAGACAGACAGATACATACATACATACATACATACATAAATACATATGTAAATATTGGATTTTCTTAGCTACATTAATGTGGACCTGGCATGATTTCAATCACACCAAGTATTTTTATCTCTCTTTGGCTGATTCACATTACAATAGGAATAAGAAGGATAGAGTTTTGCTTAAAATTTCACATTGTCTGTCTTGGATTTATTGCCTATAACATTAGGTGTTTTATTGAAATGTGTCAGTTAGATGCCCAGTTGCTGCACACAGAGCACACAGAAAAAGATGTGGGTGACGTTCTAGGAGCTGAGTTGTATTCAAGAGAACTTCTCTCTCTGTGTGGATTTCTGGGGAACTCTAGGTCATCTCCTTAGATTAGGTATTTATGTCTGTTTCCAAGGTAAAATGAAAGGAATACTAAATTGCCACTAAATTGAGATGTTATTTTATCCATGACCTAAAGAGGTAGCTGGAAAGAGAAGCCGATATCCACATTTTTAGGGCTACTAATCTATGTGTTTCTTGGAAAGGACTCTCCTGTGTCATGTAAACTTCTTGGTTTGCAGGTCAGACCTATGCAACACACAAAAAAATCCCCAAAAAATCCCTCCTTCAAAGCCAAAACCCCTCCCACCCCCAGAAAACAAACAAACAAAAAGCTCCAACAACAACAACAACAACAAATTAGTCCAGATATATTAAAACTTATGGATGTATTAAAATTACTGGGAAAGCTATTAATTGCTGTTTTAATTCTTGTTTGCTCTGACAAGGCCAGTAAAGATGGCATTGACTGTGGTAAATCTACAAGAGGGTAAACTGCTGTTTTACCAGAAGCAGAATGTAATTTAGAATGTAGCTTCTCTATATAAAGAATGGGCTTGCATTTTTTATAAAAATATCTGTAGTGAATAATACTACTTAACAATTCCAGGCTGCTCTAGCTATACTACTGCTGAGAGGGCCTGACTAAAGCAACAAAATGAGATGTCTTATGGATACTGTTTGTTGAAACATTAATTCAAATTTCAGATGGAAAAATAAGAAGATCTTCAGAAAGTAGCCCTTTTCTCTATCAAAGTTTACATACTACTGTTCTGTGCACACTGGAACATGTAGATATAAACAAACAATAAATAAAGATTAAAAAACAATCAAGCTGGAAATGACACTTGAAATTTCTCAGTTTTCATGTTTTAAGTAGCGCTGTGTAAACTGAAATTCCTTTTGAATATAGCTTTTCCTTTCCTTTTTTTTTCTATTTTTTTTTTTGATTTGCACATATCTATTCTTATACTTGAAAGAAGCCAAGCAGATACAAGTGTGAAAAAAAGATTGAAAATGTTAAACTGTGCTGTGCTCAGCTTGGATTATGGAGCCAGTGGGCACTAAGGGCTTTGCAGGGAGATGCTGTGCCATTCCCTGCACGTATGTTGATAATCAAAGCTTTGTATGATGTGAATGCCACTTCAGTTTCATGAGCTTTTTATGTGACGTGGCATATCAAATCTGCCAAGCAGAGGACCATCTGGAAACAGGTCATCAGAATGGATTCTGACACCTTCTGACAGGCAAGAGTGAAGGTGAAGAACAGAATGGGGGGTGGGGGGAACCACCCCACCCCCTGAAATCCCTGGCCATAAACAAATAGAGATTAAGTAAAATGAATTCAGTATCATTCCAGAATATTGCTTAATAACAGAACACATTTACCAAAGTGAATTTAAAAGCATGTTTTAAAATTTACATGTTTATGGTAAAGCTGTTTTTTTTCCTTCCCTTTTTCTTTCAGTTACAAAAGCACAAATCTTTCTGGGCATAACAGAAGTGTTATTCTTTCTCCCTCTTCTTTTCCTTTATCTAGGGAATAAGAATGTTTTTTAAAAGCTTCACAGCCTGATGTTCAACACACATTGTAGAAACCCTCACAGGCAGATTTTTTTATAAGGGTTCTGAAGCCATTAGGCTACTGTAGTTCAGCTGAGAAGATATTACACAATCATATATCACTGCACAAGCAAACCTGTGCTCTAAATGTCATTCAGTTATTAAAATACCACAGGCCCTGAGAGTTTGACCAAAATGAAGACCTACGCAGAGTGGTTATTTTCCCTTGTTTCCTGGATTCTTAAGGCAAATTTATCACTTATATAGACATTCTTATCAGGAGTGGATTATAAATGAAAAGTCTTGCTGCAAGAACTGAAGGGTTAATATACACCTTCAGTTTTAAGTCTTTGAGAACTGAAAACATGCTTTGCACTTCGTATGATAGACAAGTGCACACAGAACCTCATTGAAGACAGTCACAGTCTCAAAACCTGAAAAAATCAGACCACATAGTAGTTTAATGTTACACCACAATTCTTCAAATAAATTAATTTAAGAAAACATTTCCACCACCTCTTTGTTGAAGTGCAATCACTCAGGTGGACATGATTATAGTTCCACTCTCGAGACAGTCTCAGGGATTGTTACAAATCTCATTCTCTCTTTCTCTCTCTCTCTCTTTCTGTCTCTCATTTGTTTTCTTGCTGCTTATTTTTTGAACACTGCTTGGAAAACAAGCACTTCTAAGCTCTAGAGATGCTTGAGTGAGTTTCAAGGGGGAAATGTTGGAGAGTGGCGAGAGAAGAAGTGAGGATTGCTGCTGACTGGCCTAGCAATAAATGCAAAAAAAGTATTTTTAATTCTTTGAAACTAGTTATTGCAGAAAGGAAAAGCTCTAGACCTTGTTCATTTTTTGTTTTTCTATAAAAAAGCTGATATTTTAAAATGAAAATGATACCCCTAGGAAATCCAATACCTTCTTTTTTTCTAATGCAATTCAGGTTTCTTCTTGAAGCTGTTGATGTTAGTGTGATTTATGTGGATATGCAATGCTGAAAAGTACTGAGAGTGTTAGGTCATATGCTGGTAGCTCCAGGAATGTTTTCCTTCATCCGATAGCATACTGAATGTATTTTATTGGTTTTCCTTACAGACTTTGTTGGGTATTGTAACTAGTAATTTAAATTTTTGAAAACAATGACTAAATTAATTCATCTTTAATGATGACTAAGGACAGGAGGAAGTAGAAATTGTACTTCAGTCCTTCTGCGCAGTCAGACTGTAAAAGCCAAGTGCCAGAATAATTATATAAAATATTGAGGTGAAAAATCTGGGGGAAATGACTTATTCAGGCATTATCCTCAGGTATCCTTGGAGAAATACTATTTTGAAGTACAAAAGAGCCAGTTCTGAGAAGCTTCTTGGTAAGGGCAAGAAGGCAGAAACTCCAGTACATAGACAGAGCAGAATTCCAAAATCATTAACAGATCAGTTCCTTTCTCTATTCCTTTAATCCAGTCCAACAGAACTGTTAGAGCAGTTCATTAGGATACAAGGGACTGACTGAGATTTCATCTCTAGTTTAATTAATAAACCAATGGTTAATCCAGGGTGATCCAAATGATCTCTAAAGGGCCATTTCCTAATTTGTTAATGAGTTTCTCTTTCTAAAATGTATTATTGATAAATATTTAATTGCTATATTCTCATAAAAGGATAAGAGTTAGTAAATAATTTTTTTCCAAATAGGCAACAAGCGGATAGGAGGTGAAATCTCAAGTGGGATTCTTTTATTTTACACATCGCATCCTCCTCTATAGAACTGAAGATTAATGGATGACATGCTGCTATTTTCTACTTCGAAATACAGCAATATAGGACTTAATCTTTTTGTTGCCATGACACCGACCAAAAAATGGGTCAGATGTGGTGTTAAGGAAAGATTTTAACTGAATTTTTTAATATATCCATAAGGCCTCTTTTATGATGTCTGTACATTTTAGTTTATCTATAATATACACATACAGATCTACATATTCTGATCTATTTATTCTGTAAATATATTTTTAATAAAGAAGAAAAATGTAATCTTTGTTTTGTAGATGGTGAACCAAAGAAACAAATAAATAGCTCCTCAGGGTAGAGATAGAGAGATGTTAGTGCAGAATATCAGCTACTAGCTGGTACCATGGTCTAGATGATCAGCAACCCGTTAGTGTTCAGCATGAGAGATCTTTGTTCCATACTGACTGCAATTTTGGCATTTATTTGAAGAAAAGGGCTACCAGAGTATTAGTGCTATGTTCCCTAAAGAGCAAATAACATTCAAGAGGCAAGATAAAAGGGCAGAGTGGCTTGAACAGAAGAAGATGGAGTTACACATTGAAAATTAATCTCTGGAATCTTTAAGTTATAGATTGCAGTGAAGGAGAAGTCAGTGAATGGATTTAAAAAGTGTACTGGCTTATTTAGATGGATTTATGTAGGAAAATTCCTCCCAGTGCATAAAGATAATATACAATGACTTTGAAGAGAGATACAATGGAGATAGATTCATCTGCAGTAGATATGGAACCTGAAAAGAGCATAAAGAAATCAAAGGATGAAAGAGACAAGACCTTTTAGAGAAACCATGTTTGCAGAAGGGAGAAAGAGAGGAAAAACTGGATTTGGACCAATCAGCTGAAAAACCCTTCTTAACAGCAAAAAGAAGGGCTCCAAACAAATGCTAATGAGGAAGATATGTGCCCTAACATCTGATTTGTGAAGCGCTGTATGGTTCTGTGTAGGTTCCCCTATATTTACATAGACAAAAAGCTTATTAATAAATTCCAGTGGCTTTGTTTAGAATTCTGTCATGTAATAGCTTGCTATATAATACTCCAGGCAGAAAAAAAAAAGTTATGAAATCTTAGCCAAAGAAATATTCTTTTAAGGAATAAAAGCAAAGATAGCTGGGCACTTCTAGATGCCTTTTCCTACACTGTTTATTTGATAGTGTAAAAGCAAATTAGAGCATTAGAAGATGCTAAATGGGAGCCAGGTAACAGAAAATCACAGAAAAGTGATTTTCCACTCTCTATAGCATTCAATCTGAAGCAGCAAAGGAAAAATTACTGGTGCAAACTTGGTGAAAAAATACTTCACTTCTGATAAAAACTCAACTGTGGATTTCCAAACTTCCACTTAACACCTGCTATTAACTGAAAATTTTGTTTTGACTAGTTATTAAAGGGCAAGTAATATTCTTAATTTATGTGTATATTTGCATTGATGATGTGGCATTGTGCCTTTGCATTTTTATTTATGTCGAAGCTAAATGTATTTTGATAATGGATATCATTTGTCTTAAAAGAAGTGAGAAGCTACGGCAGGCAGACTGGCAGACTTATGTACAGTGCCACTGTATTTTGTAAGCATTTAATTATAAGTTACTGGTAAATAATCCTTTTACAAGGTCTAAATTTTGACTCATTAAACCCATATTTTGATTCCTGCATTTGGCAGAGTGCACAAAATAGCTGTCTTCAACCCTGAGGTAAATCATGTGTTCACTGCTCAAATTCAATGCTCAAGATTGGAAGATATAAAAAATAGATAAAGTTTTCTTTCCCACATGAAGCGTGTAGGTGTGTGGGAAAGATGGGGAAGGTGAAGAGATTTGACAAAAGTTGGTAACATAGGTTGCTGCAGCCTGAAGCTGAAGTAACTGATCTCTTGGTGACTTATGGGGTTTTTTATTCTGTCTTGCCTAGCAAGTCATTAAAAAATCATATCTTAACTATTATAGCCAGCTGCCACATTTATGAGTAAGGTCTTATTCCACAAAACTACAGATGGGCAGGTATAGAGATACCTATTTCTGTACAGCAGACAGTAAATATTTATTCACAGCTGGCAGGTCAATTCCAATTACCTGCAAAAAAATCTACTTTGGCCAAGGGAAAAAAAAAAAAAAAAGAAAGAAAATATACCAAAGCAAAGAAAGAGTAAATTATATTGAGGAAAAATTAAAAAGCAGGAAGACAAAAGTCTTAGTGCATTATGCCTCAGTCAAGCCTTATCCTGAAACATGTTTGGTGAGTTAATTGATTGCTATTTGGTTTAAAATTTACATTTCAATTACATGAATTCAAGTAGAGGACATAATCTATATAGGTAAACAGAGAAAAAGAAATAGAAAACTGAGTCAGTATTGCATTTTCTAAGACCAAGAATTTTGTATTAAGTGATTATTAATTATTTGAAAAGTCTTGCAAAATACAACACCATACATGCAATAATTACTAAAAATTATCATGTTTAAGAATCCTTCACTTTTTAGGACTGGAGGCCACTAAAACAGTAGTTAAGAGTAGGAAACTCTCAAAAAATATTTTTGTACACCTTGTAAAGGTTATCAATATGCAAATGAAAAATTAGGAGGACTGGAAACGTTAGCCTGAGTAGTGTACCTTGTAATGTTTCCTGATTTTTGTTTCTGTACACTCCTGAGTGTAAAGCACATTCCTGCTACCATTTCATTTTATCTTAAGACATTAAGATGTAGAGATTCCCCTGCAGTCCGTGGTAAAGACCATGGTAAGGCAGATGTCCCTTTGCAGCCCATGGAGGTCCATGGTAAAGCACAGATCCACCTGCAGAGATCCACCTGCAGCCCATGGAGAAACCTAAATATTAGGCTATCTAGTTAAAAAATTGCAAATGTTTTCTGTGTGCTGAAGATTTTTTTTCTTATATTATAAGTTATGGAAATATTAGGTAAAATCAGATGGAATCCATATCATGGGTGTGAGATGCACTCTTTCTCAAAAAGAGTGTTTACACTGCAAAATTGAACTCTTGTTTGCTGTAGCTGGCTTTTCCATTAAACCTATTTCAGAAATTGCTTCTGCTCACAAGGCAGGAAGACCTACGCAATAAGGATGCCTGTCCCTACTTTTGAATAGAATGGATTGTGACTTGCATTTTCTGCTGAACTCAGTGTTGTCAATGCGCATTAGCTTTGCTCTGAGCATTCCTATTGAATGGTGCCCATGGGAGAACACAGTGCTAACAATACCTGAGCCATGATCCTCTAACAGCTCTATGAAGAGGACAACAGCTGCATCAATTGGTGCAGTGTGTTTTTTGCTGATGCAGAACTTTGACACGTAACAAGATTGCTTCTTCAGAACAGCTGACATGCTTAGTGCCATGGGAGATTGCAGGTAACTATGTTCTGCCCAGGGAACTCAGCTGCTGAGTTTGCATCTTAATCTATGCATTTGTCTCTTCCACAGAGAGTCCTAACAAAGAACAAGTGGCATGTCTATGCAAAATTCCACGCTGGGTAAAGGATGAACTCTTAATATACCCTAAGGAGTTTCAGAAAGCATTAGATATTTCAAGTCTGTGATAATTTACTATCCCCAGCCATAAACAGACAAAACTTTACCCCTAAGCTCCTCCTAAAGTTACATACTCAAATTCCATTTCCAGAGCCTTTATTCAAAATTAAGTGTTAAACTTTTTTTTTTTTTCAGGTCTTCTAAATAAGAAGGGGATAAATTCAGTGGATCAATTATTAATATCAAATTGTTCATTCAGTTCCTTCTGACACCTGACTGAACAATTGTCCACAAAAGTTTTATTATTGTGTGAGTTCCTGTCCAAGATTTTGTTACTGTCTAAGTTGCAGGGGATGATGGATCTAATGTGGCTCTGAACAGCTTCTCAGTAGGGAAGGAAGCTAGAGGATTTTGCATGGTATACAAGTTATCCAGCTGGGTGATTTTTCAGTCTGCCTGATCTAATTACCTTTATTACCATCTCCTCTGCAAATAATGAGTTCAGTCTGTCTTTTTGTGGATGTGAGAATGCAGGCATTTGATGGCTGCTTGGAATACCTTCATTTCAGTGTCTGAAATATGGAACCATGAATTTATTGAGAGTCATGCAGACACCACAACTATCTGATTGTGGGTTTTGGAGTGATTAGTGTGGATTTGCTGCAACTTGCTTCTGATGAGAAAGATTCCAGTGCATATGTACTTCTCTCAGTCTCTGTGTTGAACAGGACTTTTTCCCTTTTTCCCCAGTGCATCATATCTCTGCTTGGTGTATCTAATTGATTTTTCTTTTTCAGAGGATTGGAGCTTTGCCAGACTTGTAGGTTCTGCCTGAAGCTTTTTATAGACTTATGCTTCCTGCTCCCTTTGCTTTCCTTGTGAGTCTTTTCCTATTGTCAGATTTTCTGTATTTAAGTAGTTTTTTATTTAATTTTTGTCTTGTTTAATCAGGAGATGAAAGGAACTGCTTCCTTCAGGTTGCTGCTTTGGTAGGCTTTCCAGGATAGGAGGGTGGATCTCTAGTCTTTCTTAGAGCAGGAGGTAAAGACAAGATCAAGGGCCTGCTCTGCTTATGTTACAGGGAAGTCACAGGTAATTAAAGTGAAGTTGAAGATGTATTAATGTGTGACAGAAAGAAATAAAAAAACCCAAACATTTAAAGCAGTTTATAATAATGTTTCAGTAATGAGATTATAGGTTTTTACACAGAACCTGGCTTGTGCCCTCCATAAGAACAAGACAATCTTGAAGACTTCATAAGATGCCTTAGCAAGGGGAAGGCTGCTGAGGTTACTAAGGGTGAAAATGAAGTGGTTCTTGGTGATTTCCTTCTATAAATCCCTGCTGGTGTTTTCAGAAGGACTGTATAATGTATCTCTTCCTAGGACCACTGCATGTTTTGATTACTACACAGGGGGAAAGGAAAGGTGTACAGATGAAAGAAAAAAAAAAAATCAGAAGCTATTTTTCTTTTCCTCCCAGGTATTCCAGACAAAAAGAAGGGTTTAAGTGCATCCATGTTCATCCAGGAGTTTCAACAGCTTCATAATCTTAGCTGAATTTTTACTCAGATTTTAATGTGTGTAATGAAATCAACTTAATCTGAGGTCACAGGAGGTGTGAAAGAAGGTTTTCTCCAATTAAATTGCCTTTTAACTTTATTTGACCAAGTCTATAGTTCGGTACTGATAAGTAAAAACTAAAATAAAAGTGGTATTTTAAACCTTATACATCTGCTTAATAATGGAAGCCTAGAGAATTTATATTGTACTACTTGGATATTTTTCTTTAAGGTAGATAAGGAAAAAAATAAATATGAAGCTAAACGATGTATGCATAAAACCTTTGCAGCATGGAATTTAATAGGTTACTGGAAATGAAATGAAGTTATTAACTGATCAGAAATTAATATTATAAGAAGCTGCAAAAATGAGGGACTTTTGTATTACTTACAAAATACGTTGTAGTTCCATGAGCTGTTTAGTTCATTTTAGAATGTATTCAGTTGTGGCATCAGGCTATTTGATCAAAGCACTGATGCAAAAGCATAATGGGTAAAAGCATTCTCTCAGTCAAAACTGACCTAAACTTTCTGAAGGGCTGACTTGTTCAACATGTTTTTCATTGTCACATTGCAGCTAGTCATTTCATTATGCACTTTTCATTTATAATTAGAACTCAGCATGCCACAGGCCTTTTGCATCATAACTTCCTTGTCTTTTGTCAAAAATCTAGTCCTCTAATGTCAACAAGAAGTCCCTTAAATCCCTTCTGTAAATTCATTCACTTAGGTTCAATTCTTTCTTTATGTTGCAGAAAGATTTTTCTTCCCTAAGCTGTCTTGATGCCTGCTGCTTCAAGATATATGTGTCCCTATGACCAAAAGAGAAAATACTGCTTTTGATTTCCCAGTATGAACAGTCAGAATCAGCCAGAAGAGAAATTGTCCACTTAATTATTTGTCCACCCTTATAATTCCAGCTAGAGTCAAGATCTCTTAGGTACTGAAAGAAAACCTCATTAAAGAGAAACACTTCTGAAAGTTTGAAGAATGAGATAATATATTATGTCACATCTATACTCTGTTAATAGAATAGAGATATGCTGGATCTGGACGGCTACTATGAATAGATTGGGAGCAGCCCCGCTGAGAAGGACTTGGGGGTGCTGGTGGAGGAGAGGCTGGACATGACTGAGCCACGTGCATTCACAACCCAGAGAGCCAAACATGTCCCGGGCTGTATCAAAAGCAGAGTGGCCAGCAGGGTGAGGGAGGTGATCCTGCCCCTCTGCTCTGTTCTGGTGAGACCCCATCTGCAGTGCTGCATCCAGCTCTGGAGTGCCCAGCACAGGAAAGATATCAACTTGTTGGAGTGAGTCCAGAGGAGGCCACCAAGTTGATTAGAGAGACAGAGCACCTCTCCGATGAGGAAAGGCTGGGAGAATTAGGATTGCTATTCTGCCTGGAGAAGAGAAGGCTTTGAGGTGACTTAATTGCTCTCTTCCTGAAGGGAGTCTATAAAAAAAGATGGAGAGAGTCTATTTACAGGAATATGTCCTGTGGCAGGAAAACAGGGAATAGCTTCAAACTGAATAAGAGCAGGTTTTGATTAGTTATTAGGAAGAAATTCTTTAATGTGAGGGTAGTGAGACACTGGAACAGGTTGCTCAGAGAAGTTGTGGATGTCCCATCCCTAGAAATTTTCAAGGCCATATTGGAGGGAGCTGTGAGCAGTCTCTTCTAGTGAAAGGTGTCCCTGCCCATTGCTGGTGATTTGCAACTAGGTGACCATTAAGGTCTCTTCCAACCCAGGCCATTCTGTGATTCTATGTTTCTATGTCATGTCTGCACTGCAGGAAGGATAACATACTCTGTTGGTATATAAACTGCTAGGCCTCTGAGCCAGGAACAAAGAGTTTGAGGAATTATCTACCTAACAAAAAAAAAATTAGGAGAAAATTTAAAAAATAATTTTATGAACCATATTTACACTGTAGTTCATTTAGTGAATAACTAGAAATATTGTATGAAATTTTTCTCTGTATTTTTTTTGTATGCTTCATTTATATAGTAACAGAGTGAACCTTTTTTATTATTATGTTAGTTGCACCTTCACAAATTTATAATAAAATCTGCTTTTTGCCAATATCTTTGGTGGTGATTCTTTAAGCTGAATATCCACTCTCCTGTGACAAATACCAGGTGAAATGTTCAGGGCATGTAGATGGTACCAGATAAGACTTGAGGAGCAACTGAATGGAAACTTGAATATTCTGAATAGTCCCAAAAGCTGAATTCCTTCCCATAACTTTGGGTTGCTCCACACAGCTGTTTTATTTTTCAGTGCACTTTTCTCACTGACATTACCTCTGGTACTGTGCCTTAGATTTGATGGCTATTCTAACCTATCTAGTGTATACATACCATCAAAGAATGAGCAGAGTAGGCCACAGCAAACAGAAACAAAGCAGAAGTCCTCAGATACCTCAGTGAACTTAATGCACACTTGCATTCAGCATAAGAAAAACATACAAGAGCTAATGTAGACGATGGCAGGTGATGGGCAAACTTGACATGTTCCTATGGGGTTTGACTTCAGACATCCTGCTCCTCAGTCCCCAGGGTTTTTACTTCATAGTACATTAATATTTATCTGAAAACATCTCTTTCTTTCTTTTGTCCAGCAGATAAATTTCCTTTATCTTGTCTAAGTGAATGGAAGGGATAAGGGGCTGTTCTGTTGTGCAAAGAGGCCTATAAGGGTAGGAAAGCAACAACTACAGATCTCCAGAGCTAGGCTTGAAAAGACCTGCCAACAGTCCAGAAAGCAGTCAAAAATCAAGACTCCTGCAATATTTTTTTCCCCTTAAATATCAACAAAATACATAGCAATAGTCATGGACCTTGAATGGAATAGTCTACCAGAGCCACAAGTATAATGTGGTCCTGGTGGTTCTCTGGACCACGAATGTGTGGCAATAGGCTCTGGTTGAGGCTGCTGTCTCAGAACAAGTTCCTGCTCCCAGATTTTTGCCATTTGCTCCCTTTGTTTTGCAAAGAAGCAGTAATTGAAGAAGTTCTAGTTAAAGTCAATTCTCCCAGTGAATGACTTCATCTGCCATGGCTTCATGAAATAGGAGTGATCACAGCTGGCACAGTGGAGACTATGTGGAAGTGTCTAAACAATTTCTACAGGGGTCATGGAAAAGGGCAGGTAATAGTTACATTGCCAACTTGGTAAAGACAGTAATAGATGAATTTGAAGATGGGAAATCCTTTTCAATACAGCATGCATTTGCCCTTGTATATTCTTTGGGTGGGTAACACATATAAAAACAAGAGCATCAGAAAAATGGCACAAAAGTTAATGACAGCAATAAGATGTCATGCTGATCTGCAAAGGCTTGAAATATAATAGAGAAATCTTTCTTATTGTACAATTGTAAGATGGGAAGAAAAAAACATTACTGAGACAGGCAGAGAGAGGAATCTCTTTGAATTTCTTCTGTTCTACCACAACAAAGAGGAGTAGAACATTGTGGTAGCACCACCCAAATTATCTCACCAGTTATATTGGCAGTGGCTAACTGACTGGCAGTGAGGCAGGAATAAAAATTATTTACTTTAAAAGAACCATGGAAAATAACTTTTTCCCATGCATTTTCATGTTTTTCATCTTCTTGCCAGTTATTATATTCTCCTATCAGAAGAAAAACAGAGTGAGATTACCTGATTAAAGACTGCTCTTCACAAACACCAGGTGGCAAGCAGCATAATGGCATGCAGGGGAACCCAAATAAATGAGTTAGAGACTGAATTCTTACTGAGATTCTTCTAAGCAGATATTTGAACAGGCCAAAGTCCATCTCTTTACATCTAAGGATGTTATTCATCTTTTTACCTTGTTCCCTCCTCTCAGAATTCCCAACTCCAATCTCTCACGATCACTGTCATATACACTGCCTCTCACCTTCACATCCCCGAAAAGTTTTTCTGATTTGTAAGCATGAGGTTCAGCAGCTAGTCTTCTCTTTTCATCCCTTCTATCACATGTATTAGGAGCTTGCCATCAATGTACACTAGAAACATCTTGTGCCCTTATGTGCTGTCCTTTGAGCAGGCATTAGAGTGGTCTTATTTCCTCATGAGAACCACATCCTACACATGTGAGGCTTCTTCCACTTGTCTGAAGAAGCTGTTATCCAGTTCTTTCTGCCCAGGAGCCCCCTAGCAGACACACAGACCTTGGTTTGCCGTTTATTTCCCACCTGAAATCCTCAGTTGGATCATCATGTGCCTCAGGGCAAAGGTCCACACACTCCCGCTGATCTCTTACATAAAGGGCAACTTCCTTCCTTGCCCTCCTGGCCTTTGATGCCTACAAAGCTCACAGCCATCCATGGTAGCTCTCCAACCACGTGGGCTGTACTACCCCATTCTCATGGTTTCAGGAATTGGTAGCCTTGCCACAGCACTCTGACACCTGATTCCTCACAATGCTGCACATTTGCTCCCCATGCTGCATGTGTCAGTGTGTACATAGTTCTCTTTCCCAGAAAAGACAGAACCCAGATCACCCCACCCTGACTAAATAACCATAATGGACTGCATTCATTTACTCCTGTGAATCTGTTTTTAAAAGAAATTTCTCAACTATAGAACTATTTATGGAGACCCAAATTTCTCTTTTTTAATTCTTTTTTTTTCTCAACTCAGAATTCTTAAGATAGCTAAACAATGTCTTTCAGGAAAATCTTAAGGAAATGCAGCATATTCATGCAGCATGTTCATATACCAAAGAATTTTTTTTTAATTTTTCATGTACTAGTTAACAAATATGTTTTATATGCCAGGTATAATTTATACTACAGATAATAGGAGCAAAAAACCCAAACAAACCACTTGTCTAACTGGCTGAAAGGAGCTATGAAAGAAGTTTCATTCAAGTCTACTTCAAATATTATAAGATGGAAAAATAAATGAATTTATTAAATTTATTTTATATATACATTTCTTCAGAAATGCTACTTTTTTTTTATGAAGGATAACAGAAAATTCTCTGTATGAAAAAAGAGGTTCAAGTACAAATGGGCAGTTACTTTTTGATTTGTTTAATTTCCTTTTCCTTTAGCTGAGTTTATAATTTTCAATAAAATTTAGTCACTTTTTTTCATCTATACTACATATTAAGTACTTTTCTTTAAAAGAAAAGAAGTTTAAAACTTCAGTAGGGTTTTTGTTCTGTTCTATAAATAAATCAGAGTTGATAGACAGTTGATTAAAAAATGCCACTAAAATGTAGACACTTTAAATTTATATAATTTCAAATAATCATTTTACATTTAGTGTATAGCAATAACACATGAAAAAATTGATGTCCTGACCAAAATTCACTATTAAAAATTCACCAAAGTTCACAATATTATTAATCAAGAAAAGTATGTACAATTTAGAATAAGTCCACTTTTGAAGATGAACAGTGAATTTCAGTGGGAGGTAGATCGGTCATAAGTGATAGGATAAATTTCTCTGTGTAAAATCAATCCTGACTATAAGGATTTTCAAAGTCATATAAAAATCATATACAGAATTTCTACTTGTGTCACAAATGAGATTCATTTCTTGTTACCTATACAACTCATTTAATTAGGGAAAAAAATTTTCTGGAGACCTAAGTCTTATGATTCACTTATTAAGTAGTCCTACACGAACAAATTTTCAGTATCTCCTGAAGAAGAGGCTCTCCAGCAGACCTTTCTGCAGCTCCTGCTGTACCGAATTTCCAGGGCAGTTTTAGAGACACTACTCTCCTCTTTTGTTTTGTTCCTGTTTGATTTTTGATTTGTATTTGGTCTGGTTTTTTTTTTTTTTTTAACATTGCCTGCATATGCTAGCTGCAGAAATTTACAGTGAATCATTTGGGTAATTTATATAAACTCAATTAACATCTATATAGAATAAGAATAAAGTGGATTAAAAAGACAGGCTACTCAGTCTGAGAGGGCCATGGAAGCCTTTTTCCCTGATGAAATTTGAAGATATGGTAATCGCATTCTACTCACATCATCAAATTTGAATGGAAATTGCCATGTTGCTCACCTGTTTTTAAAGTTAAACTTATCCCCACTTCATGAACTCATCAGAAATTCCTATGCCTGTCAGTTTGAATGATACTATTTTCTATTAAAACTTCTCTGCTAGTCTCTAATCTAACATTATATTGTATTTAACTCTCTATTTGCTTTCATAGTAGATATGTATTTTATTTCTTTACTGTATTTAGATTTTCATCTGTATCTGAAAACCAAAATTATTTTATGACTTTTTTTCTGACATGGCTCACTTGACTGATTCCAAATTTCTCATCAGCATACACATTATCCTGGAGTGCAGTTAAGTTTCTCACAATGTATATATTTCTGGATTCTGCTACCAATGACCTTGAATGAGAAAAGCATCACATTCTTCCCCAGCCTCTCAGTGTTTGGCTTTGCAGATATTTTTCCTTCTTTAATAACTGAAATGAATCTAGTACTCTAATTACTACAGTCAATTTATATTACATTATTTGATCATGAGAAGAGAACCTGCATAATGATTTGCTTCTGTGTAACTCCATGTATATCAACTGCTGTCTCAGAAGAAAAGATTCCTCTTACCATTTTTCTTTCCTGTATTTCTCATATTTCCTCACAGATAGAGCTATAAAACAATGCTGTTGGATGTAATCTCAATATGTGAGATTAGTGCCATAGTATTATGGGGGAAAAAAGGCAAAGAAAAAGACCCCGGACATTTAATTTCTAAACAACAGAGGGCTGAGCTGTGAACAGAACTTCAATTAGATGTTTCATACACCAATGGACTGTAACAAAAATCAGTTGTTGCACGGAACTTTACATGCAAATCTTAGAGACACAAACAGATTTTTCTTTGCAGAGCTCAGCTATTTCTAAGAGATATCAAAGTCAGCAGAATATAAGACAGACACCTCACAGTACCTATTACTTGTAAGTATAACTTTCCATGGAAATGTTTTGTTCAAAAGTTGCTAATGTCAATAAACATTAAACTGGACTTTAAATAAATTATTTACAATTTGCACCTAGCGGAATAAACAATGCTATTTATTTATAGGAGAATGATGGATAATAAAACAGTGCTAGTGCTGGTTAGCTGTGCCCATTTTTATTGGGATTGAGTTAATTTTTATCATAGTTGCTACTATGGGGCTGGGGTTTTGATTTGTGCTGGTATCAATATTACTAACATAGTGATGCTTTAGTTATTGGTGAACAGGGCTTGCACAGAGTCAAGTTTTTTTCCTTACCCCAATCCACCCAAAAGCAGACTGGGGATCTGCAGGCACCTGGGAAGTGACACAGCTGGGACAGTTGACCCCAACTGACCAAAAGGATCTGATATACCACAGGGCATCACGGTCAGCACATAAAGGTGGGGGAAGAAGAAGGGGACATTCGGAGTGATGGAGTTTTGTCTTCCCAAGTCACTGTTAATGTATTATAAAGGCCTGTTTTCCTGGAGATGGTTGAAGTGGTGAATTAATTCCTGGTTTAAATTTGCTTTTGTGCCCAGTTTTTGCTTTATCTATTATACTGTCTTTATATCAACACAATTGTTTTCCCACTTTTACCCTTCCAATTCTCTTCCCCATTTCAATGTGGTGGGAGGGTAGGGGGAGTGAGTAAGTAGAAGCTGTCAGCTTAGTTGCTAGCTCTGGTTCAACAATAACAAAAGTCTTGAACAAGTTTATAAGAAAGCCATTAGGTAAAACAGTGAGTCTAGTGATTACTTCACACTTGGTATATCTGTGAAAAAAACCATGTAGATTGATGGCTGTACAGAAAATGATAAAAAAATGAGTTGAATCTCTTTTCCCAGTAGTTACATTGTTATGATACCTAGTCCAGAACATTTTCCTCACACTAGCATATATTTATATTAATATTATATTTAATAATATCAAATATATATATTATACATATTATATATACAATATAATTATTATATTATTTTCTGGTTTTCATCCCTTTCTCATTAGCTCATTATGCATTGATTTACTTGATATTATGTTGATTTCACATAATAAAATGTACAAAACTCACTGGATATTGCCCCATAATTATTTGATAAATATTTTCACTACAACTTACTGCACTGTTTGAATAACTATCACTTGATCTTCTATTTTAATATTAAGAGAAGCAATCTCAGTGGCTTTCAAGAAATAGTCCTTAATGCTTTCCTATAGAGTCACATGTGGGATACAGACATTCATGCAGGTAGACTTGTCACTGAGGAGCTCTATGGGCCCCATTGCATCCTGCATTCTGTCTGCTTTGTGGAAAATTTCACTGCTCCTTTTAGGACAAGATGCTCCCCAAAAGACTGTATTTCCCCAGATGGGAGCAGCTTCATGTTGTGTATGAGTTAGACAAGGTAAATAAGGCNGTTTTCCCACTTTTACCCTTCCAATTCTCTTCCCCATTTCAATGTGGTGGGAGGGTAGGGGGAGTGAGTAAGTAGAAGCTGTCAGCTTAGTTGCTAGCTCTGGTTCAACAATAACAAAAGTCTTGAACAAGTTTATAAGAAAGCCATTAGGTAAAACAGTGAGTCTAGTGATTACTTCACACTTGGTATATCTGTGAAAAAAACCATGTAGATTGATGGCTGTACAGAAAATGATAAAAAAATGAGTTGAATCTCTTTTCCCAGTAGTTACATTGTTATGATACCTAGTCCAGAACATTTTCCTCACACTAGCATATATTTATATTAATATTATATTTAATAATATCAAATATATATATTATACATATTATATATACAATATAATTATTATATTATTTTCTGGTTTTCATCCCTTTCTCATTAGCTCATTATGCATTGATTTACTTGATATTATGTTGATTTCACATAATAAAATGTACAAAACTCACTGGATATTGCCCCATAATTATTTGATAAATATTTTCACTACAACTTACTGCACTGTTTGAATAACTATCACTTGATCTTCTATTTTAATATTAAGAGAAGCAATCTCAGTGGCTTTCAAGAAATAGTCCTTAATGCTTTCCTATAGAGTCACATGTGGGATACAGACATTCATGCAGGTAGACTTGTCACTGAGGAGCTCTATGGGCCCCATTGCATCCTGCATTCTGTCTGCTTTGTGGAAAATTTCACTGCTCCTTTTAGGACAAGATGCTCCCCAAAAGACTGTATTTCCCCAGATGGGAGCAGCTTCATGTTGTGTATGAGTTAGACAAGGTAAATAAGGCACCTTGAATTCAGCTCTGAAAGCCAAGAACTTGTGTCAGGCTAGCATTTAAAAATAGTATCAAGAATAATTTACATATAGTAATAAAATTCAAATTGAAAAGTGGCCGTAATAATCAAATCCTAAGGCTCCATGATTGATGTGTGTCAGAAAGGAGAAGAAACTTTATTTTTCCAGAGGGGAAATAAATATTAAAACCAAAAAATTGCCCAAAGAAATCTCTTGTTTTTCAATAAATTTAGTCAGACTAAAATATAAGGCTTTACATAAATAAGCAAATAATATAAATAAATTAGCAATATGTAAATGAAATTCTGGATTTCTCTTTATGTCTTCTGACACTAGGCCTTAAGACAAGTACAAAGTCAGGCTTCTGGGTAGATATCAAGAAATCTTGATTTCCATTCAAATACCTTAAATACGCCCCATTCCCAAACCCAGGGGATAGCTGCAGCAACCACAATTATCAATAATAACACAATTGGAGAGGCATTCAACAGGGAAGAGGACATTATTTTATCTCTTATCTAATTTTTTATATCAGGCTTTTCTCACACTGCCTTAGCAACAGAAAATACTCCATGCTGACTGAGGTTAGCTGCTGGAGAGAATATTAAGGGATAAATCATGTGTACTTTGTAAGGCCGTATTTTACTTAACTGACTTTATCTGAATTACAATAGGAAAAAATTACACATATCTGTTTTGAAAAATATTGAGAAATGGTAAAACAGTGAACAGAAAAGTACTAACGCAAACAGAAATCTGCACTTATAAACAATATTATACTAAGAAAAAGAAAGTTGGAAAATTATAATTTATTAACATATCATTATTATTTTAAAAATAGTATTATTTAGAAGAATTCCCACTGTACATAATATTAAACAATAAAATTTTGTTCATAAAAGTAACAATGGCTTTTTAAACTGGATTTCTGCATTTGAAAGAGGTAAATTTTACTATATATTCTGCATAGAATCAAGAACATCATACTTAGCTTCACAATTAATATATATATGAAAAATATTAATAACTCTAGGTGCATTTGGAGACAATTTTAAAAAATTAGCAAGGCTAAATTGTCTTCAGTACCTCATGGAAGTCAATGCAGTAAGAGAGCAGAATCAAAACTGCATGAGTAACAAACCCAGCATGCAGTGTGAAGTCATTACGAACCCATTGAGATCCCACTTGGTGGTATTGCTAAATCTAAAACTACATGGAATATATGAAATAATTGACTCTTGCTTAGTTATCTACTTATCGCATAAGTTTTCTTCTGAAAACATTTTTTAAAAAGTGAAAGATTCATTTGGATAATTGCAAATGTCTGAATCCAAAATCTTCCATTTAAAAAAAAAACAAACAAAAAAAAACCCCAACCCTAGAAACAAGTCTAAAGGATGGTGGCATTTAAGATTTGTTGGAAGCAATTCTTAAATAAAACACAGAAAATATGTTCCTGGTTTTTACTTGTACTAATCTATTAAAATCAACTGCAATTGTTTTATGTATATATGGCACAGAATAAACATTAGAATAATATCAGATGGAGCTACATTTATCTAAATATAAACCATAAGAAAATTCCATAAAATATACAAAAACATTTCTAAAAATCTTCAGACTGGTTTATGCCTTTTATCTTACACAGGTTAAATAAATGAAAATGTATTCTTTTGAGAAATGGAAGCTAGATATTTGAAATACTGTTTCACAATTCATCACTTAAAGTCTTGACTCTTTTTTCCCAAAGCAAATGCTGGACCCATTGTGGGCTAATTACGAAATCTGGCAGTGAAGTCCATGAGCTGGGTTAAAAGGATGGGAGTCAAATTCTCCTTCCTGGAATAACCCCTACATTTGGCCACATCACATTGTTACAGTAAAGCTTTTTCTCCTGCTAAAGAAAGATTTTCTAGCTTTACAGTTGGCAGTCCAGACCTGTAGAGTTAGATTTCCTGGAAATTTCATTGAAGGAAGGTATAATATATATAAATATGCCTAAAACACAAAAAATCTATTTAAAAAAAACATTTGAATTTTCATTTTTCAAATACCGGAAGATCTGAAACAGTCTGTAAACAGTTTTTCATCCTTTTAAGTCCTTTTCTCAGTCAAACAAGGAGTCTTCTAGGCAGAATCACAGAATCAACTAGGCTGGAAAAGACCTTTAAGACCACCAAGTCCAACATATGCCCTAACACCACCTTGTCAACTAGACCATAGCACCAAGTGTCACACCCATTCTTTCCTTAAACATCTCCAGGACTGGTCACTCCACCACCTCCCTGGGCAGCCCATTCCAAGGCCCAATCACCCCTTCTGTGAAGAACTTCCTTATGTCCAACCTGAACCTCAGCATGCAACTCCACCAGTCTCTCTTTTGCTCTCTCTGATACTCCTTAGCCTTTCCACTTCTTCCTTAAGTTCTGTGACCAGACAGAGAAGATTATTCACCAGCTCACACTGCACACAGGTGTCTTTTGCACTGTCCTCAAGTACTAACACAAAGCTCAGACACTCCTCGCAGCCAGTGACAGACAGATGGGTCCTTCTAGGAGAGTCTGTCAGGTTTAGCACAGTCTTGGTAGCAGCAGTTGCTGTGGATTCTGGCTGCTTATAAACCATTGCTGGATCTAGTCAAGTAGGAGAGAAAAAGACAAAACAGGACAAAACCCAACCAAAACACCACACTCACCTAACACAAAACCCACCACCAAGAGCCAGGAGGGTGCCTGCACTCTCCCTTCTCATCCTTCCCACATAATCTGCCATGGTACACCCCTGTTCACCACACACCTTAGAAACCTCTTGCAAATGGTCCTGGTGCTGCCCACTGCTTGCCTGATAAGAGGGTGAGAGCTGCTTGGTCAGCTCCTTTAAATCTCCTGCTAATGGTCCTGGCACCACCCCTTGCTTGCTTGATTGGTTGAAAAGAGAAAAAATAAAAATCTCTGTAACTCACTCTGGTCCTTAGGAAGAAACCTAACTGAAAGAACCTAACTGAAAGAAACCTATGCTGCTTCCTGCATCTCAGTCTTTTGGGCTTCCTGTGAGCTACAGATTCTCAACCCTTGCTGCGAACCTCTCTCCAATGGCCTTCCAGAACTGGTGCAATCTGGAAACATTTCGCTGCTAAACAGGCTCGTTCACTCCCTGCCGACTTGGCACAACCTGGCACCTGTTATCAGTGTTTATAAAATTATAAAATACTCAGCTGAGAAGTCATGCAGTCCATCTCACCCAGACTGAATTTATTTATCATCTCAGATGATAAATAAAGTGATACTTTAAACAATGAGTACAAAAGCCTGTTAAACAGGTGCCCATAAAATATTCTTCATATTTCTAAATTTCTAAATCAAAGTTTGATATTCTTTTATATTGTTTAAAGAAAAGAATTCTTCAGCTTGTATTATGCAGAACTGTAAATTCATATAATGGAAATATCAAACTATTTAAAGTGTGAATGCTTATGATAGTTTTTTATTTATGCTATCTCATGTTTTGCTATTGTCAGCAGTGCTTGTCAACACTGGCAAAATCTTAACATTCCCCGGTAAAAACCTCTTCCATTTTCTGCAAACATTTAGACAAGTTGGTTCTGAAAGTTATAGACTACTGTGCTTATTGCTAGTCATGTTTATTCTGAAATCATGAGGTGGTGTAGATGGAAATCAGAAGAGAATTCATCCCATAGCTCTGACAATATGCTATATCACATCATTATACATTTTCTACATTTGACAGTGAATCTGCTCTGTGAAAACCTTTGTAGCTGACTTGTGTTTCTGATTAAAATCTCCTCCTAAAATATTTGAATATTCAAAGCATGAACAAGACAGAACTGTACCACATTTTCTCTCAACAACCCGGCTTATAAAAGAATTTGTTGTTTTTTTGGGTTTTTTTTCCTATCTGAAAATATTTTTCTCTAATAGTTATTCATTACCCTGCTGTTTAAGTAACAAAAATCACTGAACAGTGATCCAAAATGTTAAAGTAAGTTTTGTGGTGACAAAATCTGGGAGCATTTTTTAAGCTGCTTATTTCTTCACAAGCAGAGAAACCCTTATTTCTTATTTACAAAAGCATTCCTATTGTAGGAATGTAAATGCTTTGTGGAGTTCCTAATCATAAGACCAAAATATTGCCAAAATGGGTAATTTTAAAGAAACTCGTCAGTGAGGGTTGTGGCCTCATGGTCAGTTACAGAAAGAAAGTGAGAAATAACCAATGATGTATAAATTTCTATTTTCATTATAGAATTCCTACTGAATTTTAAAAAATGGGGGAAAAACCCCATTAATATTATTAGCAAATGTATGATTTTTAAGAAAGTATATTAATAAAAAAAGTCTATTTCAGATTTTTTCCCCAAAAGCATGTGATATCTCATCTTTTTTATTTTCTACATTTTCCATATTTATTTGTGCTTTTAGTTAAAAATATGAAATTTTTTTAAAATTTTATATTTAGCAGAACTTGGTGTTCACTTATAACACTAGTGTATTCACTAACACAAGGTGTTCATTTAAAAATAAATAATGAAAAAAAGTCTGATTCAATTCAGTAATGTTTGATATTATCATTTTTTCACAGGAAGGGACATCATATTTTTTTTAGGTGATGGAAACAAAATGAGGTAGATCTTTGCAGCCACTGTTAATATAAGCAAAATTAATAACAGTTTTTCTAGTATTGGCTTTCACACAGGTACACTTTGTTTCCTTGCTAGTGCTCACTGTCTCCTAGGAGATGGATCACATTGTCAAAGGGTATGTGAAACTAAAAAATCAAGACAAAATTTATTGACTGAATTGTAGTGGTTTTTTTTTTTTTAATATTTACCTTCCTCTCAAGTAAAGCAAGGAATCTGGATTATAAGAAAAACATAGACATAGAGATCAAAAAATAGTTGGTCCAACCATCTGTTTTGCATTTAATTGAATGGAAGAATACTAGGATAGCAGGAAGTTCAAGAGGAAGGAGGAGGAGAACAAACAAGCAAACAAAACACCAACAGAAAAAAGACAGCTTCATAAAGTAAGAGCAATTAATAATTAAAGACAATATTTACCAAACCACAATTGGTACTGTGGGGTAAGTGAACAGCACCATAAAGGAGCACCACTGAAACAGCAGGAGTCTTGTTATCTCAGCACAGTCCAGTTGCTGCAGGTCTGTTCCAGAGCATCAAAAACCTGCTTTCAGATCTCTTGCAACTGTGGCCCCCCTATCCACCCACCTTTCTCTGGGCTAGAAAATTCACAGGGTGGCTTGTCAAGGGACAGAGGACCTGGAAGGCACTTGTAGAGAGGAGATGAAAAAACCTGTGATTCTCAAGGCCAAGAAAGCTGCTTGGAAAACCTCAAAGACAGCAAGATAGGTTATTTTATATTTTTTGTTTTTACAGAAGTCACTGGACTCCAGAGCATTCTCACACCACATTTCTGTTTCCAAATCAATGTTTTCCGGTGAAAAATGTCTTCATGTGGAGAATTCAAGGCTAGGGTTATGTAAGAAAAACAGACACTTTAAGTATTAACTGCTCCACTCACTTTCTGATAAAAAATATTTTGAGATGCCCAAAGAATGAAGAGAAGCAGCTATCAACTGCAGTGATGTATTATTATTATCATTATTATGTCTTTGAGAAAGTTTATGCAAAGAAAAACAATTTTTCTCCTTTTTGCACTGAAGTAATATTTTGCTAAATATACTCTTCCTCCTGAAGAACGATGTTTTGTAAAGCATGGTATTTTTCCTCTGGTGTTTGTGTTGTGTCCTCTTTTCCTCTCTGACTCACACATGCACAAACAAACCATATGTACATATATGCTCGTGTACACTCTCGAATGCTCTTCTGGAGGTTTAAATGACAGCCAGTCTTGTTCCAAAATCCACCATTTTATAAGAACAATACATTTTCTTCTTCCCCACAGCACTAAATGACTCAGAGAGGGCTTGCTTCAACCTAGCTGTCATTGCACTGCCTTGCATTTCTGCCCACTTGCCTCGCTTGCAAAGGGGAGGGTGATGAGAACTCAGGAAGGATGACTGGGTGGTGGTGGTTGGTTTCTATTTGGAGGAAACTATTTGGAAAACTGTAGAGTTCTTTTATCTGTCAATGATATAACAGAGTCTGACATGCCTAGCAGTAGGCAGAAGCAGCTGTCAGTAGTAGTATAATTTATTAGTATCTCTTCTTGAATAAGAGGGCTGACAGACTAACATGGGAGCAAAGAGGAAATATGCCAAGTTATTGTCTTGCACCTCAGGCTCATACTGCCGATAGGCCACTGTGGAGTGTACACAGCATTAAATATGTATTGATTAATTCTGTGGCACAGTCCACTGACTGTACTGATAAGGAAAATGGCCAAGGCATTGCTTGATCTTCTAGCTGAGAGTCGCACGCCCAACATGCTGTCTTCCAGAATCCTCACCAGAAATAGCTAGAGTTGTCGATAAACAAGATGCCTAGAAGAAGAAAAGAATTTTGTGCATGTTGAATAAAAATATCTGAGAATTAAAAAACAAAAAAAAAGAAAAAAGGTGTGGTGGATAAAAGAAGTGTTTTAAAAATCAAAAACTAGCAATTGTTACTTAATAATTATACAACGAGAAAATCAATTCGGTTGATGACATTGTGCTGCTAATGTTTAAGATGAGTGAGTATCATATATTAAAAAAGGAGAAATCAGTTATCTGTGGTTATTAGATGAATATTAGTAAGTGGTAGTGAACAGAAAATACCTGCTTTTTTTAGTTCTACTGCTTTGGGAAGTGCTAGAAGGAAGGTTACTCACTCCTCAGAGTGCCCCCACACAGTGCCACATATGGGGGTCCAATTCAATATTGACTTGGGGCAGCTACTAAATACTGTTTTAAATGTCAACTTTACAATCACTTAAAAGGCCAACATTTAAAAAGCCTCTTTAAAAAGCCAACATTTCCTCACCTTAGTTCTGCAGCATAAAAGTTGTCTCTGTGGCTGACTTTTTGGGGGGGATATTTTTCAGGGATTTTATTTTTTCCTTTTGTAATTCATGAACAAAAAGTGACTATAGTAATTCCATGGTAACGACTGGTAAATAAAAATAATGTCTTTTTGGTGAATTCTCTGTTATACTAAGGGACAATCAAAACACAAAATCCAGGCAGTTTTTAAGAACTTATACTTCCAAATATCATGATAATAATTACAGGCAAGAGCTGCTTCACTACTTCAAGTTCATTATCTTTAAGAGTTTATTGTGAACCTTTTAAAAGTCTCTGCCATGCAACAGAGAAATAGGAACTGAATTAACAATTGCCTCAGCTTGATAATGAAACCGAAGAACAATTCCTAATTCAATCTATTGTTAATTGATACTGTGCTAGAAATGCTGGAGAGAAAGGTAGCAGTGATTTAAGGGAAGGCTTAAGCAGTAATGGTGGTGTTCAGATTCTGCATGATCCTACAAAAAAGTGAAGTCTTATCCTGAAATTTTTTTTAATTCTCTGTTTTTAATCCTCTCAGCTGGTGGAAATTCTGCATCTTTAATAAGAACTGCACAAATCATTATTTAATGCAGCTAAGATCTGAACAATGTATTTCAGTGTATTGCATAAAAAGATTTTGCTGGACTTAATAGACAAGTAACTGCAACTTGCACTTGCTCGACTTGCAGAAATAAGCATGTATATTAAAAATTCTGCAATGGACTCTGTCTTCCTGTCCACCCTTTTCCCAGTGATAGAAAACCAAAGGTAATATTTTAACTTGACAATTAAATATATGGGTAAACCTGTTTATAATTTAATTTTATTTTAATTTATTTTTCGAACAACAAAAATGTGAGTAATGTTGAATATTTTGCTTATATTTTAGACTTCAGCTTCATATTTATGTAAACTTTGGAGATTACATTAAAGTTTCCTGGGAATATATTATTGCATAAGTAATAATTTTACTTTCTTTCAACTTCCTTTGGAGTAGTCTGTACTGGTGACCATCTCAATCCCTTTGGTAGCAGGGAAGAATGCCAAAAGGAACAGGAGAGCCTGCATGATCAACATGCATCTTAAAGACTGGTACTATCAGTGGAATTTTGGTTTTTTCCTGTCATGAGTATGGTTTATGGGACACCAAGCCTGCTGGAGACAGATGGGTTTCACCTGTCTAAAAGGGGGAAAAGGACTTTAGCCCATGAGTTGGCAGGGCTGACTGAAAGAGCTTTTAACTAGGTTTAGAGCAGGATGAGGTTAAGATGAGGCGTTCTAGAGAGGAGATGGCATGCTGGTGTTGGGAGGTGAAATAAACAGCCCAGCTGAAGTGCAAGGACACCAAAGAAAGCAGAACAGAAAGCAAACAGGAGGAGCTGGAAGCCATTGTGCAGCAAGAAAATGATGACATATCCACCATTACAGAAAGTGGAGTGCTGCAAAAATGGCTCTGAGCTCTTCAGAAGGGACTGGGGAAGAGGGAGAGGGGGTGGAGTAGCTCTGTACATTAAGGAGTGTTTCAACTGTACAGAGCTCCAGGACAATGATGATAAGGTTGAGTGTCTACAGGTAAGAATCAGGGAAAACTTAACAAGGCTTGTCTGGAAGTCTTTTATAGACCACCCAACCAGGACGAGGAGGCAGATGTGTTCTAAAAGTAGCTGTCTGACATTTCACTGTTGCAAGCCCTTGTGGGATTCTTTAACTCACCAGATATAGCTGGAAACTCAACACATGCTGTGTGGATGAGGGAAAGGCTGTGGCTGTAGTCTACCTGGACTTTAGCAAATCCTTTGATACCGAGTCCCAAAGCTTTCTTCTGGAAGCTGGCAGCCCATAGCTTAGACAGGTGCCCTCTTCACTGGGTTAAGAGCTGGATGGCTGAGCCCAGGGCTGAGCCCTGTAGCAGGGCTGGTGAAAGGTCTAGAGAGTAAGTCCTATGAGGAATGTTTGAAGGACCTGGGGTTGTTTAGCTTGGAGAAAAGCATGCTCAGGGCATACGTTATTTCTTTCCACAACTACCAGAAAGGAAGTTACAGTAAGGTGGAGACTGTCCCCTTTTGTTATGCAACCAGCAACAGGACAAGAAGACATGGCCTCAAGCTGCACCAGGGGAGGTTCACATTGGGTATCAGGAAGAATTTCTTCCCTAAAAGGGTGGTTAAGCATTGGAACAGGCTGCCCAGGGAAATGTTGCCTTCACAATCCCTGTAAGTGTTCAAGAAATGACTTGACATGATATTTAGTGCTATGGTCCAGTTGATGTGGTGCTCTTCGGTCAAAGGTTGGACTTGATAATCTTAGATTGTTTTGTGATTCAATAGGGTTGTGATTCAGCTTGCTGCTGAACCTTTGACCTGACCTATTCTCTCATTTCCTATAATGAGAGGGCTACATAGGAAGTGCTCTAAATATGTGCAGGGCGCTGCAGAGACCAGAAGGTACATTTGCTAGCTACTGGAGGGACTAGGAGGTCTAATCCAGTGACTGCAGAGTCCATGGGATCTGGAGTCTACTCCTGGTGTGCCCATAGGTCTGAGCTAGGTAATAGAAAGACCTATTTACATGTGTGCCTGCAACTGGAGAACTGGCGGGGCATGCACATTGTCTTTATTTTTATATATATATATCTATATTATCTATATCTATATCTATATCTATATCTATATAAATGTGTGTGTATATATTTTATTTATATATATATATATTTAAAAATGTGTG
Source organism: Phainopepla nitens (assembly GCA_013400175.1). NCBI lineage: Eukaryota > Metazoa > Chordata > Aves > Passeriformes > Bombycillidae > Phainopepla > Phainopepla nitens. The sequence goes on from VXBQ01005596.1 coordinate 60,747, forward strand.
TGTATATGTTTTATATATATATATATAGGTATGTATGTGTGTATGTGCATATGTGTATCTTGTGCTAATGATCTTTTATACTGAGAGAAGGGAACAGGTGAGGCTGTTGGTGGTGTCTGCATTTGAGCAAGAGCTGTGTTTTCTGTCTGTGTTGACCTATGCAGCCAAACAGGTGTGTATGTACTATGTATATGAGTGCCTGTTGGGAGCACATACTCGGCTTCATTCCTAACTAGACCTGGGGACAGGGAGCTGCAGTAGCCTTGCCTCTGTTGGTGTACCAGGTTCAGCAAGTTCTAACAGTTAAGACCCATGCGACAAATGTACAATTTAAACGTCATTACCTTCCTTCAAAGAAAAAGCAAAAGTATTTCTTGCAAATTGGTTTTACATGGATGTTGAGAAATGTTTGCTTAACCAGAAAATCTCTTTTGTAAATAATGACTTCAGAGACCTTGAGGCAATTTATAGCTGGCTGAAATGCACATAAAAACAGGGAGAGGGGTTTTAAATTTAAAGCATGATGCTAACTCTCCAGGGACCTGGTCTATAAAGGTATTTACCAATGAAATTTTCCTTAGGGATGTCAATGTAGACATCAGTTATTGGAGAAGACAGAGTGTATAATGTTCTACCATTCTACCAGACTGATTCCTTAGGGTGAGTAGGTATTTGTCTTGGGAAGACTCATTGTTGAAGACAGCATTTAAACAGTCAGCTAAAATGAGGTCTCAATGCAGCAGTGTCTACCTACTACACAATTTAATTTCTCAGAGCTTCATACGGAGCTTATGATCAGCAGCTATTTGACCTCAGAGCTACAACAACTGGCCTTTGTAAGAGCATGCTCACCTATTTGATCCATTTTCTGTCATATTCATGATAACTAACTCTAATATAATCTTCCTGGTAAGGTCTCCCTGTGCAGTTCAAGAATCAATGTGTATGCAAACACTCCTTTCTTGTATATCTTTCCTGTTATTTCTCTACCCCTGTAAATAATTCACACTCAAACTGCTGATTGTGTATAAAGAAAATTTAAGAGAAAGTTCCAAGCTGTCAGAGATGCTTTGAAGCTCAAGGGATTCCTTAATTGCCATCTGATCCCTCTGAGAAACAGGCAAATAACTTACATCTCAAGTACAATACACTATCATTCCCAATTGTATATATTTCTTTATGAGCTTACACCAAGTGTGACAATTTCAGTGCATATAAAAAAGTCATGATTGAATAGCCCTTGAGACCCACCCTACATTTTCCTTTCATGAAATTATTGCAGTGAGAATACACAGCTATATTCTCTTCAGACTTTCCAAAAAAGGGATTTTTAAAGGATGATTTCAACCACAGAAAGTCTCTGCACAGCACTACTTTATTAGTTCTCTAGCACACTTTTATCAGCTTCCTCCTGAGAGCAACTCTATTACCATTTCTCTTTGGAGAAGCACAACCTTTCCCTATAATCCTAAGGTCACAAAGCACAGCTGAGTGCTCAACTGTTAGATGGTGTCTCTTTGAGCTGAGTCAATACCTTGATTATGAAATAACCTTATCTTTAGTGATTGGCTGCTTTGAAAGGGTTTCCTTTTTCAGTCAGTTCTGGGTACATCCCCATAAATGTAGGGAAGCTTGTAAACTTCTCATACTTAGTTGCAGATAAGGTGCAATTTGTTTCAGTAGGACAGGACCAGGGATTTCCAAAGTGGAAGGAAGGGCTAAGTATCTGTAAATTACACATTTTGTGTTATCCCTCTCTGGCTGTCTGCCCACATAGCTGCAACCAGAGGTGGGATATATTTCCAGTTGGTACTCCTTTCATTGTTCCTTTCCATGGATGTTGTTACATCACTTTTGGGTTTTATCGCCTGTGTTCTTAGGCTGTGCTGTCTTTGTTGTGAGCTCTAGACTTTATGCAGTCTCTTGGCTGTCTAATACCTTTAGGCCACGTATATTTCTCTCTTGTTGCTTTTGATTAGGTAACTTTTACAGTTCTGTAGCTATTACTGTCAATGCACTAAACTGAAGATGTCATTCTGATGGGGACAGAGAAGGAATGAGAGGGAATTCTAAAGTTTTAAATCCTGGGAGATGTACTGTAAAATTTGTGTTTAGGATTCAGGATATTTTTGACCTTCTAGTATCTTTGAGGAATTAGAAACAAGCCCAGTCCTCCTTCTGCTACTACAGTATACTTACCCAGTAATGAATGTTTGGAATTTCAATAAATTCTTTGATCCCCACTTTTCTTCCTTCTTTATTTCTCAGTATATCTCATTTGGCATACACTATCTTCATCACCTGAAGATATTGTAATATTGGTGAATGCTTCCAGGTTAAAATTAAAATTTTTTCTACTTCTCTGTGCTTTAAAATTCAAGGTATTTGTTAATCTATTTTTTTTTATAGTTCTCAATCTTTTTCAGGGTATGTCTCTTCCTAAATTTTTACTCTAAATTAGAGGGATTAATTTCAACTTTTTTTTTTTTCTTTCTAGAGGGTCTGAACTGGAGTTTGCAGCTCTTGATAAAATAATTCGCTATCCTCTTCACTTTTGCAATCCAGAAACCATGTGTAAATTACAGTTTAGATAACTGTGTTTAAATCCTGTGCTTGAAGTAATGCCTAAATTTTCTGTAATGAGTAATTCCATATTTTCTACCTAACAGCTCCATGAGATGAAGTGATACAGTTCTGTACCAATTCAAGTGCACCATTTCCTCTTTTTTTGCATTGTTTCCTAAGTAATAACATGCAAGTCTGCTTCAATAGCCCTATGTGTATATATATAAAAGAACACTCATTTTAAAAGATCTCCAATGGATAATATATATGAGCAGCAATTTTATGTAGCTTTTTCTATTTTTACTTGACTGCCTTGATGTTTTTTACATTTTTCACATTGTTTGTAACAGTGCTAACAGAACACTTCAAACTCCATGGAGAGTAAGCCTGAGGGGCTAGTGGCAGCAAGCTTGTGAACTAAAATTAGCACACTGTGAAGTGCATGCTTGCCATCATTTAAAACTATGGTGAACCATTAAAAGTCAATGTCAATACATAAGACATTTGTAAAGGCATCACTACATTTTAGATCAAACCCAGTAAAATATTTCTGGCATAATTATACAGTCTTTTAAGACTTGAAAGTTCATTTCAAAAGAAATTCTTAGTAAATTAAAAAAAATCATGCTTAAATCTAGATCAATTATCATTTAGTATACATTCTTTTTTTCCCCAACTATTGTTTCTGTCCTTCACTAATACCTAAAATAAAATAAAACAATATTTTAATCAATTTAGTCAGACATTTTTTCATTGTTGCTTTGTGTGATTTTCTATCAAAAATATGTGCATTTTTATTCTTTCAGTGCACAACATATAATCATCGTACTAATGTTGAGTCTTCAGCCAATTTATATTTTTAATCTTTAATCCATTCAAGCAGTATAATTTATATATCAAATTGAGTCTAAATTTTATGCTATGCGTTCATGGTTCATAAAAATTCATTACAAAGCATTTTTAGATCACCTAAGCTGCTGTTCTATATATCAAAGTCTCATTGACCTCCTATATACAAAGGTCCATAACCTGTTCACATTTATCAAACACTTTATTTCATATTCCTTTTAGAAAACAAAAGTATCAGCAGTATGCTGTAGATCAACCAAATGAAAGACCAAGGTTGCACCAATCGCCCAAAATCATTCTATGTTAGGGGCTTTTTTGTATAAGATATGCCAACATGAACACATTCTCTGTTGCAGAGAACTTCCTAATCACACCTAAAAGATTGCTGCAGAACCATAAACTAGCTGATTAATTGCACCCTTATTATGTAAGCAAGATTAGGTTTCTGAGAAAGTGGATTGTGTACATAATATCATGCGTTAGATACCTCCAGCAAATATTTTCTCTCTGATTGTGACTAGTCTCTGATATTAAAGAGCATTGAGAAAAACACATTAAATAAGATCTTTTTGACCAAATTTCCACCAAGAGAAAAAGTATTTCTTAAACCTACAGACGAATAGAGAAAGCATTTAAACAGGAAATTTATTTATAGTTATTATAGTTATGCAAATCAGTGAATTCTGATTCATCAGTACAAACATACACAATTCAAGATAAGAGACTGATCACAACCAAGGACCCAAATGCTTTTGATCTTTAAATATTTTAATTCCCAAACTACAGTGAAACTTACTCTTAAATAGAGAGATTTAGTTTCCTTGGACAATTTCAGCTGAAAGTCAGACCAGTTCCAAGCACTCTATTTAATATCTAATTACCTCACAGCTAGGAAATTACATCTTATTTCAAGGTTGAGTTTGTCTAATTTTAGTTTTCAGCCCCTGGAACTTGTTCCATGTTTGTCATCAGCTGTGAAGAACTTCTGTTCACTAATATTTTTTTGCCATGTGCTCCTTTGTTTAGGGATTGAGTCATGTCTTGAACTTCTGTTTGGTAAGGTGAAATATTTTAAGATACACAAGGTTTATTTTTCAGCCCAAGGAACCTATAAATCATTCTAATATTCCATATTTCCTTTGAAGAACAGACATAAAAATTAGATACAGCATGGTATTTCCGATTGGTGCAATTGCTTTGGTACAAAATGACCAAAGGAGGAGCACATTTGATTCCTACTTTCCTGTATCCAGAAATCTCATTAATCCTCATAATATTAAAGTAGAAACTTCTGCTGAGATTGTTTGGTCTCTTAGTCACTGCCTTCCAAGACAATCTTTCATGTTGTCCTTATTTGATTTTCCTCAGTGGAACAGTTTATATTTAGTTCATTGAGTACATGTTTCGTTAGGCCATAATCAGCCCACTGCATCTGAGAACCAGGATCGTCAGTAAAAAGGTATCACACTGATCTGATGGAAAAGCATGAGTTTCTTGAACTATCATAAGCAAGTAGAAGATGGTTACTCCTGGAAAACCAGATCTTTCTTTCATATTCCCCACGATGGTAAATATATATATTTGAAATTCCATAGACAATGCATGGAAAGAACTGGGTCCATACTAAAACAGCAATGGGTCCAGTAAATTTATCAGGGAGCCTTGTAATCATAGAATCACAGAACCACAGAATGGTTGAGGTTGGAAGGAATGTCTGGAGGTCATCTTGTCTAACCCTCCTGCAATAGGCTCACCTCGAGCTGGTTGCCCAGGATCATGGGCAAATGGATTTTGAATATCTCTACAGATGGACGCATTGCAACCTCGCCTGGCAACTTGTTCCAGTCCTCAGTCACTGTCGCAGTGAAAAAACTGTTGCTTGATGTTCAGATAGAACTTTCTGTGTTCCACTTTATGTCCATTGCCTCTGTCACTGGGTGCTATTGAGAAAAGCCTGGCTCTGTCTTCTTTGCATCATTCCTTCAGGTATTTATATCCATTGATAAAATTTCCACTGAGCCTTCTTTTCTTCAGGTTCAACACTCCCAGCTTTCTCAGTCTTTTGTCAGAGACATGCCCCAGTCCCTTCATCATTTCAGTGGTTCTTTGTTGAACTCTATTTAGTATGACTCTATCTTTCTTGTGCTGTGGATCCAGAACTGACCCAGCACTCCAGGCGTAGCCCCACCAGCTCTGAGTAGAAGGGAAGGATCAGCTCTCTTAGCCTGCCAGCAAAACTCCTCCTAATGCATCCCAAGATAGTCTTCTTTGCAGTAGGAGAACATTGCTGGCTTGTGGATCACTGGATCCTTTTTCTGAAAAGGTGTTTCCAGACAGCTGGATCCCAACATATACTGTGCCTGGGGTTCTTCCTCCTCAGGTGCAAGACTATGCAATTCCTCTTTGCTAAACTTCTTGAACTTCCTATCAGCTCATTTCTCCAACCTGTCAAGGTCCCACCTCATAGCAGCACAGCCCTCTGGTGAGTCAGCCACTCCTCAGTTTCATATTAATTAACTAATAGGAAACATCAAGGAGATGGCTGGTTTTAAATATCATACTTCTTCAAGCTTTAGCTACCAAACTGGTAAGAAGCACTCTGTAAGGGATAAAGAGGTCCACAGTTCTGCGAAAAACCTTTCTTGAAATTAGTTATCTATGTCAGGTGAATTTTTAATTATTAAAAAAAAAAAAGGCGGAGAGATACCACTTTCTCCCATTTTCTCTGAGCTCATGCTTCACAGTTGCAAGAAAAGCCATTTGCTTATGGAATTTTATAAATGAGAGGTGTTGAAGAGTGAAGAATTTGTGTGCTAATTCTTCTGTTTCCCCTCTGTGTATGACCTAAGCCATGGATAGAAGTGTCCTTTCCCATTAAAGAGTAATCAAAACGATTTCAGAAAGAAAAATATAAGGGGCAAGGCCAAAGAAGCATTACTAGGGGGAGGTGAAAGTAACACATGTCTGTGAATTAATCTAATGACACACACAAAATTCTTCAGCATTAAATTTAGACCCTCTCTTACTGTTATTTTATGGTATGAAAGCTTAATGAAGCTCTGAATTTTAAATGGGCATTAATATGTACTTATAATGTATGTACGAGGTTCTACTATCTCTGGTGGTTATTTAAAAGGAATGTCCAACTTAGATCCCATGGAGAAGCAAACTAAGCATTACTATTTGCTTATATTTGGGGGATACTAAACCATAGTTTCTAACAGGACAAACATAAGACATAGACACATCTTTTGCAAGGTTTTATTACTTCAGCTGTTATTCAACTATTTAACAACACTGATTGTAACTTACAGCTTTCCTATTCTTTCCTCATGAGTTGTCTTAAAGTTAGGAATGATTTTTTTTTTTTTGGTAGTCAAGGATCATTCTCAGCTACTACTTGATTTTCAGAAACAAAAGGGATGGCTAGGAGAAATGCATCAACAAGCAAATAGTTAGCAAGCTTCTCTGAATTTCAGCTTCAGAACTGGTGTCTACCCAAATCCTAAATACTCTGATATCAACAAAACTATTAAATCCCTTCTGGAAATTGCTGCAGTGAAAGGCAAAGCTACTGGTACATTTGTGTATAAGGGAGCAGAACATCAGCACTATGACATTTTGCAATTAAAACAATGAGCCACAGTGACTCTTCTTATTGGTCATTCCTTTTTCAACCTGATTGAATTTAAAATGAGAGAAGCATGCAAAAATGAGGAAGGATGGAACTGCTTTAGAAGATGATACTTTGTATTGATCTGTTCATCAGAGATCTGAAAGAGAAAATCTGTAGATCCTAAGAGTTACTCTTTTGTATCTTAAAGAAAATGTGGTAATAACTGTAAAATGTAGATATTTTGCACTGACATTTAAAGTATTATGTAGTCTATCTGACATTTTTGGCTAAATATATATATAAATTAACTAATTAAATTACATGAGTGATTTTGAGTGAAAAAACACAATTAACAGCTTGTGGGGAAATCATGAGGTCCAGTCAAAGTTAGTAACACTTGGTAACAAATAGCTAATAAAATTGAATATTCATTTAAATAAATTCTAGGTATACAAATATTTTTGTACAGATATAAGTGCACTGATCTTTCAAAAAAATGTAATATGAATAATAGTTCTTTGCTAATAAGCAACATATCTTGAAACAGATGCAAACACAAAGAAAATATTGTTCTTCACAGTATAAGCATGAACTTCATTGCTTAATCAATAGCTCTAGGTATTTACCACCGTGACTCCACTTAATTACTCTCAATCTGAACCAACTGTAACTGAAATAAGATTCAAGTTTATAAGAAATTTTTTAAATATTTAATTAATTATTGGTATACCTGATTAAAGTAATAGAAACTATTCCTTGTTTTAATATAATTTAACTGAGAAAGTATTTTCTACTCTATATCTGAAAAGCCAAGTATTTCATATGACCAGTCCAGGGTTTTCTGTTTGTCTGTTTGTTAATAATATTGACATTGATATTAATCTGGCAGCAAACTACCTTTCTGCAAACAGCAACTGATGTCATCATTGTCCTGGAAAAATTAAAGATTACAGATGATTAAAAAAAAATATTAGAAAATGAAAATGCAGCATAACTTTGAGAACAAGTACGACAGAACAATTATAGTTTTTTTCCTGTGCCTTCATCTCACCTTCTTCTGTTCTTGTTCATTTCTTTGTTTGCAAGGCCATACACACAGAGTTATTCTTGTAAATCTGCCTCCAATACTTGATTTTTAGCCACTGAGTAGGCATCAATGCTATTTACTTCAGTGTTGCTATTCAACATTTCTGAAATTACGTTTTTGTTAAATTACTGGGAATTTTAGATTGCATATATCGCGCAAGTGTGGCCTTCACAGATATATCTTCTCTATTAAGTAATGTCAAGAGCAGGCAAAATGACTGATAGTTGGGAAAGCATATGTGTAGTGAAACAAGTCAAATGAAAGAAAAGGCAAAGCAGAAACCCAGAGTCAGTTTAAGCAAATAGCAAATGGCAGTGAGAAGCTGAAATGAGGGAAGGTGAGAGTGACAATCAAGGTGATATAGAGACATGTAGTGCACCCTGCAGTGAAGTATGAATTAGACAAAGAAGGTGAAAATCATGTGAGTAACATTCACTAAAGATAGGTTGATATTACCTACCTCCACTGAAACATGACACCTAAAGCCCTAAGCTGCTATAATACAAAATATGCACAATGGGTTTTATATGTAGTGGAGAAGGAATATGGAAGTCCTCTGGGTTACTGGCATATATGTAGAAGCCAGAAGGGAGAAGTGAAATACAAGGTTTTTCCTCTTGGCTTAGAGATGTAGGCAGGGCAGAGGATGCTACCAGAGGTGTGGGAAGAGTAAAGAAACAGCAGTCTGGTTTATTTTTTCCCAAACTTCTGTTACTTTGTCAATACATATTGACAAATCCACTCTGCTCCTTACAGAGTGGATTTGAACTCTTTTACCAAGTCAAATAAGAATATTTTAATTTTTTTTTCCTTGCCAAATATCCCTCTAAATTATTTTTCACCAGTACTTCTGAAAACAGGTTTTCCAGATTGCAAAAATAAAAGGAGTTCTTTCACAGTGTAGCCCTGGATTAATTTGTCCTTACATTTTCAAAATAAAAGTTTAAGAAACACTAATTGAAAATGAAACTATTGAGGGAGTATGAAATGTTATCTTAAGGGACATGTAGACAGATGTGTGCTTATTTCTCTGATTTGTAATATACCTTTTGTATAAGCCAAATGCCAGCCTTCATTAGTTTTAATTTCTTTTAATGACAAATATAATTTTGTTTATCTGTTTTTGTTGGCAAGGTTTGGTGTATTGTTTATTTGTTTATTATTTTTTAAATTTATGTTGGAATGAATATGTGAGCTAGGGAACAGAAAATGCATGTGGGATATTCTTTAATTTGTTAACTGGAGGCTTCTTGCAAGATAGTCTGAATACCTGTAGTTACAGTAGCTATACAAGAGCTTATCCCTCAACTGGGAATGGAAAGCTGATGAGTTGGAGGGCACCTTTCAAGGTCATCGAGTCCTACCCCTCTGTAAGGAACAGGTGAGTTTGTTTATGCTAATATCTCCTTACCCACCTTGCTAGGAGAAAAAGAACGTGTAATCTAATACTAAGCCTTTGACATAACTATTGAAATATATTTAAAATAGATTCTGCTATTTCCATAAATTTTTATTTATATTTTTTATAATTAAGTAAATCCAAATCTATTTGCAAGAATCAGTACTTACCTTAAATTATTTCTTTTTCAGTCATTTTCCCTCCTATATTACCCTTTCTTTGTGTTTCTCACTGTTCATCTCTCTGCCATACAGCTATGTTGATTGTTCTGCATAAGAGTACAGTTACTGAAGAATTTTTCTTTGATCCTTTTAACACAGTGGAAAAATGTACATTCCTTCCGAGCAGAATAATTGCCTTTTTATTTTCTTCTCAGTTCAGTATAAGACGTAAAGCTCCTGTAGTTTGAGCAGTTGACAAAATAAAGATGAAAAGTCTATACATCTTTTTCATTTTTCATCACAGTATGAGTAATATTAGCTGAGGAGATCATATAACAAACCCTGCAACTACTGAGTAAACTAGATCCCACTTAAACAGCATATCCCAGTGGAAGCAGAATGTGCCAATTAAATGATCATCCCAATTACAAGAGGCTCATGAGGATACATTGTGCTGGTGTGGTTTATAATCGCTTTCATTTCATGGATTGATTAAAACAAGAATAGTATCAGCTTCCCATCTTGATTACCTAATAGAGATGATTTATTTTGTATCCATACAGGGATTCTTTCCTGTATCTTGACAAAAATAGTGGAACTGTTTGTACAGTATGTGCCAAAATAAAAAATAACATTTTTATTCCTATGTGGCTCAGCTGAATTGTTTATGGTTTGATGATGAAAACTCCATTGTCTGAGTAATGTGTTTTACTATCAGGGAAAGAATTAGATATTGAGCTATTGAGCTCCGTCTTCGTCCCAGAGGAATCAACTGGAAGTATTGACTCTTGAACTGAGAGCTAAGCTCAACACATGTTTTAAACAGAGAAGGTGAAATCAATGAACTGAAATCATCAAACTTCAGTGGAAAAAGAATTTTATTCAGAAGAAGGGAAAAAAGAAAAAAAAGGAACTTTTCACCTCAAACCAGAAATAAACTAATCCATCTTGTCCTCGAGTCAAACACCTGCTTTTGGAGAAACTTGGAAAAGCTGCACACTCTTAGGGAAAAAAGTAATTTTTTCACTGTTAAAAAAGTGGTAAAGAAGAGGATATTCACAGGAATATAACGGTGTTTTACTGGATTTTGCCTTTTAAAAATCCAAAGAGCTCCCCCCCGCCAAAACGAAACAACCAAACAAAAACCCCCCCAAAAAACTAAACAAAAAACACAACACAGATACTTTCATATATTTTTACAATTATGATAATTCAAAGACCAAATTTTGTCACAGAACAAGCACATGTGGTTGAAGCAAACTAGTTAGGTTCTTGACTGCTTCTGGTGGTATGTCCCTGACTTTTTTAAATTGGCTGAATCAAGTCAAAGAGTGAAGTTATTTTTATCACTCACTTCAGATGTTTCATTAGAGTGTGATGAAGAATATCTGAAAGAAATCTTTGGCTCTTATAGAGTCATAGGTGACTCCAAGCAGCTAAATTGTCTTAAATTTGTCTTAAAAGCAGCTAGATGTCTTAAATTTCAGATGTGATTACCTTGCTGAGAAACAACAGGGAGGTATGCATCTGTAGTTTTTACTGATTGTACACTAGATACAGCATTCCAGAAACTTAAATCCATACATGGCATCAGCCTCATTTCTCTACCTTGAAAATTAGACAAGAGCTATTCAGAATTTTCTACACTCACAACTTGACATTTTTATTTTGTTTTAATGGAATACATAATTTCAATTTCAGGCAGTTTTTATTTTAAATGACCTTTAATCTGGTCATTAAGGCCTTTATTAAATCTACCATTAATTCCAAGATCTTCAAGATTTAAAGTATGAACATATTTTATTAGGTTAAACATGGATTTTGGAACTTAAAATTACATTTAGATTTGAATAAATTATGTCAATGTGTACATGTGAACATTTATATGTATTTTGATAGTAACTTTCAGATGACTGTACACAAAAAAATTTAAAAGGATAATTTTAACAGTAAATATAAATCAATATAAATAAAACAGAACAGACCACTAATGCCTAAAGAAAAAATATTTCCAGTTCCATTTTAAATGAGGAAAGAGTCAGTAAATTGTTGCAATAAGGTAGAAGTGATGCATTAAAGGAGAGGTTCTTGTACTGACACAGCTGAGAATGTGCAGGCTGAATATGCAGTGAGCACATAGACAAAAGAAAGACATAGATGAAATGTTAGGATTAAATTCTGCCTACAAAAGCGTCTTTTCATTAATACAGGACTAGTATTCTACCCAAACTCTGCAAAAGCATAGTTCCTATTGCCCATCCTAACACATTTACTTGCAGGTAAGGTCCTTCACTGCCACTTACCTTTATCCTTCCTACATATACCTATAATAGATTGGCAGGAAGAGTTTATCTTTCTCCTCTTTCTGGATCATCATTAAAGGCTGCTGTATCTCCTTGCTTAGCTTTCTATCTTTTCCTTGGCTTTTTAAAATAAGCTCCGTTAAGAGATCCTCCTGTTATGAGCAGGAATCCAAGAATAACTGCTCTTATGTTTAGCCATCAGCAATTTAATGTTCCTCTCCAGTCCCAGGGGTAACAACCTGTTTCTTTTATCTTTTATATTTTATCTTTCTGTACAACCACTGCTTCTAGGCCCGTTTTTCTAACATTGCTGCTTATCCTTGTATAGCCTTCTTTGGAATGTAGTATGTTATCAGTTAAACACAGCTCCTGAAATTTCATTTTCTCTTCAGGTATCAAAATCTAGTTAAGTGGTTCATTACAAGGGTTTCACCCCCATGGTAAGTTTCTTGGCTTTCATGACTCTTGAGGGGGAAATATTCAGTGTGATCAATGAAGAATTAAAAGTGCTGCTACTATCGCTGTTAATGGGTATAGTGAGGTGCTTTCTCACTCTTCACATTGTCAGTTCACCCTTTGATGTCTAGGACATGCTTGAGGGCAAAACCTAAGTCGTAATGCATTATAATTGACAATAACATTTGAAAGAAATACATTTATGTTTTCTTAAGTTCAGCTTACAGTGTTTGATTTCTTTAGATATACAAGAAAACTGCAAAAAATATTATTAGAAGGTTACCAGAGACAAACTTTCCAATATCTACTTCTAGCAAAATGCAATTTCCAGGAGTATCTAATAGCTTCCAAATTCCTAGGTCAATATGCCTGGTGCAAACTTTTCTAAAGATAATTATAATTTTGTATATATAGATCCAACATTCTAAATATGTGCGGATGTAATTAATTATTCAATATTTCACAAAATCCAGTTTTTTTTCTTTACAATTTTCAATTGTAAACATTTCTGTTTCAGAAAGGAATAACATTGCCTTTTGTTCCATAGAAGCTAGAGTTTACAAAAATTAGCTCCCTTGCTTAAAGAATGGTACTAGTAACATCAAGGTCATGGATTTGATCCCCATATGGGCCATTCACTGAAGAGCTTGACTGGATGATCCTTGAGGGTCTCTTCCAACTCAGAAATTCTGTGAGTCTGTAAAAATAGTTTAAAAGAAAGTATTTTAAAGTATTGAATGGAGACAGATGTGGTTTGTTTTATTTTTCTGAAAAGAAACTAAACTGGAAAAAGTAGTTCTAATTACTTTCAGAGTATGACTACAGAAGGTGTGACATGCAGCTCCAGAAATGCTCTCATATATATGCTTAATACAAAGCACATGATTTCTCAGATTCTCAAAATCAGACTTTTGTTAAAAGTTATTGTGGCTCAAGCTCTGCTAAATTATCAGCAAATTATTAGCAATATATTTGCTGGCTCTCTATATGCCCACTTCTCTAATAGCATTCCATGCCAGCAGATATGTATGGTATTGCTAGATATGTAAATGGTATTTTTCAATTCAAAATGCAAATAGCAAGTCATGACTGTAAGGCAGAAAACTGTAAAACTTTTGGAGAATTTATAAACTAATATACCATCATTTTACATACTTAGGTGACAAAAATACACACATTTTTTACGTTAAAAGTGCTTACTGAGAAAAAAAAAGAACCTGCAGCTTTTTTTTTGGAAACTGTTTATCTTATATTCTCCTACTTGCTATTTCATTACTACAGTAACAACTGTTCAAATCCATGACATTTCTAGAAAGAAAAAGAAAGGATAAAATATAAAATAATTTTAAAACACTGTCTCTCCTTTTTCTATACAGTAATTTGCTTTTTAGCTAGATGTAGATGAAAACCTCATGGAAATTGTTTACTTTTAAGAGAAATTTGGGGCTTAATGTCGTGGTTTATAAATGGTACTCCCAATTTTGTCCTTCCACCAAGACCTTCCAAGTTACACTGCTGATCACTCACTCATCACCCACCCCATCCTGCTTCTTCCTCCTCCTCTACCAGTAGCCAGAGAGGAGAATTGGAGGCACGAAAGAAAAAGATCATGGGTTGAGATAAGAACAATTTCCTGGAAACAGCAATGAGACAAGAAAATCAGCAGTAAAAACAATATTAATAACAAAAATATAAGAAAAAGAGGGAATTATTCACATGCAAAAATGCTCACTGCAGAGCCCAAGACAATGAACAATGGACAATGGGTTCCCCATCCCACCATGCTTTGCTCCACAGAAAGGGTTGCTGTCCTTCCCAGAAGTGAGAGAGTCCCTTCTCCCTTCCCTACCCCAGCAATGATGTAATGGGCTATCAAATAACACAATACCTTGGCCATGTCCTCTCCTGCTGATCTGGGCCAGAACCAGGACATTTAACAGCAGTAGTTTGGTGGCAGGATAAATCAGAAGTATCTCTACTGAAATCCCTGCAATTACATCTCCTCTATACTGTGGAAGTGAGGGGAAAACAAGATTATCTCTATGGAGAGCACAGAACCATCACCAAGAAAGCAATGCAGAAATACCTAAGGGATGAGACATGGCAAGAGCATGGCTTGGCAAACTTCAGTTATAGGGCTTGTATAGAACTTGTTCATATGTCTGGAGGTAATTCTTTGTATATAGGTGACTTCTAATCAAAGACAATATGAAATGTAAATCAATTGGCTTTTGATTTTCAACCTTCTATTTATTAAAAATTAAAATTAAGAAAGATGGTCAAATGGGTTCCATTTTTATGTTTTTTAATATACTTGGATAGAGGCTTTATACAGTCTTGTATCCCTAGAACGTGCACATACCAAGGGTACTGGGGATATTTATAGAAACTAGAGTGAATTCATCCAGAATGGGAAAACTGTATAGCTGATGCAAATACTCCTGCTGAATGAGAAGACAGAGGGAAAAATCCGTGGAAGAACATCTCACAGCTTGGTGATTAATAGCTAAAACAGGAGAACAAGGCAGTTTTCATTGTGGCTGTCTGTCAGAATGTTAAAAAAATTGTTGCACAATGCTCCTTTTGTGTTGCCCACTGGGGGAATGAATGCTATTCAGTTTTATGATTGTGACTGTTCATGTAAAAAAAAAAAAAAAGTTGCATACAGGAATACTTATAGAAATTAGCTTTAAAATTTTCATCTGATAAAAACCATTCAGGAGTGGTTGATAACACCAAAGGATTATGCTGCCTGTCAGAGGAACCTGAATAGGCTGGAGAAATGGACTGATAGGAACATTATGGAGTTCAGGAGGTAAAAGTGCTGAGTTCTGCACCTGGGGAGAAATAACCCCATGCACCAGGATGGGCTGATGACTGACTATCTGGAAAGCAGCCTTTAAACAAAGAGGCTTGGTGCTCCTCATGGACAACTGATTAAATATAAGCCAGCAACCTTGTAGTAGCATGGACTGCATTAGGAAGAGCACTGCCAGCATTTCAAGAGAGATGATTCTTTCCTTCTGGGTCAGCCCTGGTGAGACCTTTCTGGAGTGCAGGTCCAAGTCTTGGCTGCCCAGTATGGGAGAGATGCAGATGTACTGGAGCAAGTCCAGCAAAGATGATAAAGTGGTTAGAACACTTCTCATACGAGGTAAGATTGATAGACCTGAGACTGTTTAAGATCAAGCAGAGAAGGCTCATGGACCATCTTATCAGTGTATATAAATACCTGATGGAGTCAGTAAAGGAGATAGGGCCAGACTTTTCTCAGTGGTTCCTCATGCAAGAGTAAAAAGCAATGAGCCTAAAAGAAATACAGGAAATGCCATTTAAACATTAGAACAAAACTGTCTTTGATGAGGATGGTTAAATACCAGCATAAGATGTCCAGAGAGGATGTGTGCATGTATTCTTTGAGCTATTGAAAACCCAGCAGGACATGTCCTAAGCAACCTGCTGTAGATGGTCCAGGTTGCACAGGTTACCTGAACTCCAGAGGCTGCTTCTGACCTCAATTGATCTGTCATTCTGTTATTCTGTGTACAGGTAACAAGCCTAGAAGTGTTACTGAAACCCCTTGGCCCATGGAAGTTAAAGTTTTACAGGATGCAAACAAGCAGTTGGAGCTGAAAAGTGATTATGCATGTAAAAAAAACCAAACCAAAACAAAACCCAAAAAACTCTTACAAGTGTGAGTTTTACAAACAAATAATAATATATTTCAAACAAACTCTGCAAACAAATAATAATCTATTTCAGCCTAAAACCACCTCCATCTTGGATATTCCAACTAAGAAAAGATTAAATGTTGTTAGCAAACCTTGATGTTATTGGTTTGGAGAATTTCTTTCAAAAAAGTGTGCTAATAATTCTCTGCCACTTTGAATACAAATATACAAATATTGCAGCTTCCTATATCTGTTCTCTCACTCTTGCTTTGGTTTTTCCTGACTCCTATAGTGTCTATTGAATCATGGTAAAGCTGGAATTTAAGTTCAAATAGCTGTGCAGGCAACCTGTCTCACTATCACTTGTTCCTGACACACTGAGAGATGAAAGTGATTTATATGGATTTATAATACAACAAAAAATACAACTACCATAGAAATTGTGCTATGGTTTTTCTGTACTTCACCCACCTGCTCAGTAAGTGGGAGATAATGCTTTAAGAATTTGATGAATGGAAACCAGGTTCTATTTTAGTCGGACAGTGCTTTTGGGCACCAAAGCTATGTCATTCCCAACTGTACACCGTCTGGATGATGGATAATGCCAAGCAACTGGGCACATTTTATTTCCCTAGTGTTACAAAAGAGTGATGAGAGAATTAGGAAAATGCCCAGAGATTCAACTTGCACATTTTCATTTGAGGACTACCCATGCACAAGGAGAAAAAGCTGCTGCTTCACATTGATAACTATCCTTTCACAGGTATCAACAGATTTATCCCAGATGTTGTGCTGAAGTCAGCATGACTGCCATGTCTGTTCTCTGCCATCTCTCTTGAGATACATTAGTACAGGATTATATAATTTATAAATAGTTATGAAGACAGTACAAGGGCTGCTTTTGAACCCACTGATGTATGTCAGAGTGAAAATTAATAATCTTCATAAATTCAGTTAGTAAAAGGCTTAAAAATACAAGCCTACTATCTTTTACCTACCATCTCTGTCTATTTTGATGGTGGGGGAGGAGCTGTTTTTAATTTTACAGGCTATGAGACTATCAAATCCACTGTACTTTAACATATTAAGGTAAAATATTTGTCAGGAGTAAAAAGACATTGCAGAACGAAACTATGCATCTTTTTCTAAGTGCCAGGAATATTAGGTATGGTATAACAAGAAAGTGTTATAAAGCTATTTGATACTTTTCATTGTATAGTTAAAGTTTCTGAATTAAGCTGAAATCACAATGTACAATAATGTGTCAAAACAGACATTGTTTAACACACACACACAAAAGACTTCTTTCAAAAGAAAACTAAAGTTTCAATGAGATAGAGAAAAGAAGATATTGAATCACAGAATCATAGAATCATTAAGATAGGAAAAGACATCCAGGGTCATTGAGTAAACACCACACCAACAACTAAATCACAGCACTAAGTGCCACACTTGGGCATTTCTTGTACATTTCCAAGTATAGTGGCTCCAACACTTCTGGGCAGCCTATTCCAATGCTAACCACCCCATCAGTGAAGAAATTCTTGCTTCTGACCAACCTGAACCTCCCCTGGTGCAGCTTGTTTACTCTTGTCCAGTCACTGGTTGCCAGAGAGAAGACGTTGACCTCCACCTTGCTACAAGATCCTTTCAGGTAGTTACAAACAGTGATAAGGTCTGCCCTGAGTATCCTTTTCTCCAGGCTAAACATCCCCAGCTCCCTCAGCTGCTCCTCATAGGACTTGTTCTCCAGACTCTTCACCAGCCCTTCTCTGGACTTGTTCCAGCCCCTTAAAGTCCTTCTGGTAGTGACGGGCCTAGAACCAAACACAGCACTTGAGGTGTGGCCTCACCAGTGCCAAATAAAGACAAAAAATCCCTGTCCTGGTCCTGCTGGCCACACTAGTGCTGGTACAGACCAGGATACCACTGGCCTTCTTGGACTCCTGGGCACATGCTGGCTCGTGTTCAGCTGCTGTTGACCAGCACCCCCAGGGCTTCTTCCATGGAGCTCTTCCCCATCCTGTAGTGCTGCCTCTGGTTGTTGTGGCACAAGTGCACAACTTAGCCTTGTTGAACCTTATACCACTGGCTTCCAGTCATCAATCCAGCCTGTCCAGATGCCTCTGCACAGCTTTCCTGCTCTCCATCAGATCAACGCTGCAGCGCAACTTAGTGCTGTCAGTGACCTTAGTGAGGGTGCACTTGATGCCTTCATCTAGATCACCAAAAAAAGATATTAAACAGGACTCACTCCAATACTAAACCCTGGGGAACCCTGGTAGTGACTGTCTGTCAGCTGGATATGACTGCATTCACCACCACCCTCTGGGCCATCCAACAAGTTCTTAACCCAGAAAAAGTGCTCCTGTCCAAGCTGAGGGCTATCAACATCTCCAGGAGAATGCTGTGGGAGACAGTGTCAATGGCTTTACTGAAGTCCAGGCAGACAACATCCACAGCCTTTTCTTCCATCACTAGGCAAGTCACCTGGTCATAAAAGGAGATGGGGTTGGTCAAGAAGGACCTGCCTTTGCTAAACTGGTATGGCTGGGCCTGATACTCCAGTTGTCCTGAATGACAGCACTCAAGACAATCTGTTCCATAACCTTCCCTGGCACTAATGTCAGGCTGACAGGGCCATAGTTCCTCATATCCTTCTTCTGACCCTTCTTGTAGATGTGCATCACACAGACTGACCTCCAGTCATCTGGGACATCCTTGATTAACCAAGACTGGTCGTAAATGATGGAGAATGGCTTAGTGAGCTCTTCTCCAGCTCTCTCAGTGCCTTTGGGTGAATCTCATCCAGCAACATAGACTTGTGGGTGTCTAAGAGGCTCAGCAGGTCACTAACTGCTTTCTCCTGGATTACAGAGGATCTATTCTGCTCCCCATCTATGTCTATCAGCTTCGGATCTGGTGGCCCTGAGGATAACCAGGCTTTCTGTTAAAGACTGAGGCAAAGAAGGCATGAAGTACTTCAGCTTTTTCCTCATCCTTGATGAGAATATTTGTCCTCACACACTCTCTTTACACTACACAGGGTATACAGCTGTAGGGAAAGGTATAGTACAACAATATTTTAATAGGCTGCACTGAAGCACTCACATAGGTTTTAAAGAGAATATCTGTGTGAGGAGTGTTTTCACGTATCAGTTGGCTGTACATCACTACAATAAATCACTGAGAATGTGTGCAATAATTTCTGATTAATCAACAAGATCAGATAGGCTTTGAATTTTAAGATTAATTTTGAATCAGAAGTATTTGTCTTTACATTTGGCATATTTGTTCCTTTGCAATCTGAGAAATGCCAATAGGCATTTGAGTGGCTTTGCTCTCACTTATTACAAGAATTCATCTCTACTCATCTATTCAAAGGCAAAGCTCTGAGTAAACTTCATCTCTCACATATTCTGATATAAATAAAGAATATAAACAGAAGTCTATACAAATGCAGTATACTCCACAGTCATACTCTGAATGCTACACCATGATCTGTCTTTGGAATTTATCACTTGAAGCAGGCAGCAGATTCTACAGTGCCTTTTGTTACAGATAATGTCTGATGTATTTCTGCTGTTCTTGTTAAGATCAATTCTATGAATCTGTGTCATCCACTTAAAGCTTAAAAAAATATGTCTAAACAAATTCTATTTCTGAGAGGTTTGTTGCCTGAAACTGTGGAAGATCAGACAGCTACAGAAGCTGAGCTGGGTAGGGCCGCAGACCTCCTGGCCCTGGTAGAGTGAAAACAGTGGGAGAGATAAACTCAAGGCAAGAACAGAAGTGAAGACATTACATCTGGTCACTCTGACTGCTCTGAGGAGAGATGTAACAAGGACATTGCTGGCGCAAAAGAATGTAACAGGGACTTGATAACTAAAAAAGATTGTGTTGCTAAGGGAACAGAGGCAGAGGGGTCTGAGTGGAAAATTTTGTAAGGATGTTAGAGAACTATAAATACCGGTGATTAGGGTAATAAACTGGCTTTGCTTGCACAGCATGGTCCATGTCCCTTCAATCACTGTGTGAAACATTTAGC
This sequence comes from Phainopepla nitens, assembly GCA_013400175.1. Taxonomy (NCBI): domain Eukaryota; kingdom Metazoa; phylum Chordata; class Aves; order Passeriformes; family Bombycillidae; genus Phainopepla; species Phainopepla nitens. Next base: position 80,902 of record VXBQ01005596.1, read on the forward strand.
TGTGTCATTTATGCTACTTAAAAGTAAGTAAATAAAATTTATATAAGTATAAAATTTCTAAAACCCAATACACTTTTTCTGACTGAAAAGAGTATCAAAAAAAATAGTATTGGTTGGCTGCAAGATAAATAAGAAAGAAAGTTGGGTTGAGGTTAAAATGTTGTGTATGGTCTGACAAGATATAGGAGAGGAAGAGTTCAATTCTCAATATTCCTCCTTCACAGGCTGAACCACATCTGAAGTTCCTTTATTTAGAAAAGTGTGAAGACTTTCCAAAGTTTCTTAAAATACTAACAGTAACAACCTTCTTTCTTTCTGCTTCCAATGAACTGTCAAAACATATCACCTGCATATGATGAGAACAAGAAGGCTAATGTGCAATGTTGAGGGTTTGCCTCTCCTCTTCCAATTACAAACGTGTTGAAAGCTGAGCCTTAATAGGCTCGATTTTAGACAGGAAAAGATATCTAACAAACACAAAATAACTTTATTTTACTATTAAATGTGCAAGTTACTTGGAAGTCTGCTTACTTATATTTACTTGGATTTTCAATGGAAAGAAAAGTAAATACTGCCTTTCGTGTCAGTTGTCACCTCATATTCAACATCTGAAAAAATAGCTTTTTCTATAGGGTTCAAGACTTCCTCAGTGACTAGCACTGTTAGTGTGTATGTTAATTTTATGTTATATGAATAACATGTAAAAATCCATAAAATGGTGAAAAACGATCCAAAATTCACCTCTTATAGAATAATAGTCTTAGGGATTTAAAATATATGTATAGTTCCAACTGGAAAAAAGAGGAAAGCTTAATACACCTGATATCTTGCTAGACTGTAAATGCCAGTCTGGCAGATAATTAGGAACAATTTCTTGCATTGTCACTGAAAGTAAACAATTTATATTTTATTTCACAATATTGTGACTGCACTTTTATTCTGTGGATTAATACCTTGAGATTCCTGGCCCATGTTTTAAAATGTGGGTAATGTCTAGCATTTTACTGAACAGTCTGCAGAGTACTTGATCCAAGTTTCTTCTAGAGTCTGTGTGCTGTTCCCCAAAATGTGACTGCTATTCTGTATAGTGGTTTACCTGACAAGTGTGGAAATAGATTAATGTTCACTAGAGTAGTATTTCTGCAGCTTATTAAGGACATATATGTTACATCTCCTATGCTGAAATATTAGAGCAGACAGAGAGAAGGTTGGCAAGATTATGTCTGTGTTTCTGTAATGGATGTTAAGTGTCCCACTACCATACAATATTTTCATTGCATAAGGAACTCATTAAATCATTCCAAAACTCTTCTTTTTGTAAATGAAAATACATGCATTTCAAACAATGAGAGGCGCACAAGTGACCCAAGTTATTTTACAGGTGTAGAACATGCTTAAAGTAAAATAAGCTCTATTAAATACCGGAAGTATTAGTATGGGGCTTTCAGTCAGCAAATGTGTGATGCTGATATCCACCTAAATAGTATTGTTTATTTGATGAGAATTATGTGACAGACAAATTGGTCACAAATATGTAACTGCTTAGATTAGATACACTTTGACTAAGTACATGTGGTTGCACAGATACATATGCCACATTCTTCCACTGAAAAACAGAAAGCTCATCTTTCATTTTCAACATGTTGTTTTGAAGGTATGCATTAAAGCTAAACAAAATTCTGGTAAAGTTTAGAGCTCAAAGCATTTTTGTATTCCTTTAATTATTCAAACTTCAGTTAAGCAAGGAATGGGAATAATGTCTTCAGCAGCTTTCTTAGTCTTTTCAGCAGATTAGTTTCATAGAATGCTTGGGTTTTTTAATCATGCATAGAAAAAAATTCCCCCTTCCCTTTTGCATTTTTCTTGTGTTACATTTATACTGTCATTTCAGATCTCTCTAGTCATGTATAGGTCCTAATCTTCCAGAGACTCCTCTGAAACAAGAGGGCAGACAGCTCCAGGTTTTCCTGGTCAGTGTGAGCAGTTTTACATGTCAATTTAACGAGACTGAATGATGAGGCACTTCTTGTTGGAGACCATATGGCTGTTGTTCTACTTGTAGATTAAACAGGGCCTGAAATACTCCTGGGTACTGAAACTAAATCATCTCTGCAGCTAAGCAGCTAAGGACGTCTCATGTTTTCAATCTGTTTAAACTATAGGTCTCAAAAATGATTTCTGGATTAAGTTTGGGAGCTACAAGACTCCACTGACCATTTCCAATGCTTTTAGCATGCAGCCATGCAGCCATGCTCTTCTGGAGGCCAAAACATTTTACTAACATAGATATAGGCTGCTTTTTGCCAGTTGCACTCAGTGCCTGGGGACACAGCAAGGAACTTATAAGTTTCTACTGTAAAGGTAGTCTGTGGCCCACTGGAGGAAAAGAGGTTTTAGTTTGTGAGTTGTTGTACTTTAAGATTTGAAAAAATAGATTATGAGAAAACTGATCTCAAGAGACAGGTTAGAGAAAGGCAAGTGAAAAAAATTGTCTGTATGTAGAGCTGAACATTGTGAGTTGAGATGGGTTGGTGGAAAACTGGCTTCAAGGACTGAGGTTCATAAAAATACAGTGTGATTCAGAATTAAAGCTGCTCAAGGCTTTTTGCATCTATGTAGTATGTGGAGCCTTTCAGGACTTTGATTTTGTCCTCCCCCTCAGTATTTCTAGGTGTTGAATGTGCTAGAGACTTTCATATAATGTTGCAAAGGGTAAGATTCAATCTGAGAGAAAGCGTCCAAGTGGTGATGGCAACATTTGTCCTCTTTTATAATCAGTGCAGAATTTCTCATACCAAAACAATCAATTGGCAATTCAGCCATCAGCTGCTAGGGATGAGGTTTCAGCCCTCAATTAAATATCTTCATGTTAGAGGGCTGAGGTTCAGACTAATGTAAAGACCATGAGAACCTACTGGATTTGGAGTAAGAAACTGCTGGGTGTAGTAGGGTTAGAAGTTCACACAAGTTGTAGATAGTGCCATGAGATATGGCTGATTTCACAGATGGTTCAGGAGGATTATGAGTGATGGCAAAACTTCACAGATAATTTAACACAATATTAAGGACATTTTGGAGAGGAGAATCTGAAAAGTCCAGAATTACCTATTAGCAAAACCGCAAAAGGAGAATATTACCTAGGTAGTCACAACAGATATACCAAAGCCAGTTTCCTCTGGTACCAAAACTGAGACCAGTGGCAAACAAGGAATTAGGAGCAGCTTCTACATTTAGGAAAAGATGAGAGCAGAGGAAGGCAGGGGATAAAGGTGGGCTGGAGAAAGAATGGGAGGTGGGCTGGGGTGTAAAAAGGGCTGGTCAGGTATAACCAGGCTGCTTGTCTGACCTGTCTGATTACAGCAGTCTGTCCTGTGGCAATCCATTGAAGGAAGCCTCCCAATCTGATTTCCCAGATAAAGAATATGAAAGTAGACTTATCTAAATATATGGCTCCTAAGTAGCTCTGTTTCCTTTGAAAGCTCTTTATATCACTTTTGGGAAATGCAAAATTTTAAAAGATGATATTGGGTTTTTTTAACCTTTAAATCCCTAAAATATGTCAGGAGTATAAATCATCTCTGCTGTTTCATTGTCTTAGAAGTTCTTAGGAGCTTCAGAATAGTAAATTTAAAGTTTCATCTCTTTAAAGGAATAGTTGGAGTACTAAATGTTTTCTTGAAGTTTTTTGATCTCCAAAATTTATTTAAGGGCACCTGAAAACAACCAGCCAACCAACCGGCATTTTAACTTCCTGACTGATTTTTATTTTACTTTGCAATTCAAATTTTATTCTGGTGCTGTTAAGATATTGTTACTTCACTGGTTCACTAGTTGCCTAACTATGAAAGCCATGATTTTCTAATTTAAAAGTCAAATAGAAGGTAAGAAAATGCTTGTATTTTTTTCTGTTATTCTATACAAAGAAGCTAAGAAAGAATAAATATAATCTTTTCCCTTCAGATATGACCTTCCTAAGTACTCATTTATTATGTTCAGATTCACTGTGGAAAGAAATATGCACATTTTTGTTTGTGAAACTAAACCAGACCTCTAAACCCTTAAAAATATACACGTGACTAGTTTTTTCCACCAGTGACTTAAGTAAGGATGATGAAAACATTGTGTGATTTTATGGTTGGAGGGTTCAGAGACCGATTGAACTAGGTATCCTGTTTAGCAATACCAGAAAATAAGTATCAGTGCTAGTCAGCCTGATTTAGCTTCCACAATTGTTTAGTGAGTTTATTGCAGAGGCCTTGGTAGATCAATTCAGGGTAAGCAAGACACTGAACTCTCTCAGAGGACTGTCTCAGGGGCCTACACTTTCAGTCACTTAACTCAGTCAATACAAAATGCAAGGAACACAGATATACTTGAATGTACCAGCTGCTCACTGCATACATGGGATTTTAGAATGTACAGTCTTGTCCCAGCAGGATGTGCCTCCCAAATATGGATGAAATCCCTCTGAATACAAAAGCTGGAGTGATAGGGGCACCTCCATTAGCAGAGGGTGGCCTGAGTTCCTCCCTGTCCCCCCTCTACAAGCTCCTGTGTGTTTTCCCTTAAATCAATGTCCTGACCTGATCTGCCTACTCCATGAGAAAGAAAATCCTTTCTGACTAAAAATGCATGTTCATCTTCAGAAGCAACAAACATCTTCCTGAAAGTGGCTCTTGGCTGCATACTAAATAAATGCTACCCCTTCAAGTAGTGACTACTAAGGTCAGCCTAGTAGAGATTTCAGCAGTGCTTCCATGAGTTCCTGGTAGGTTTTTAAGACATCTCTGAGCAGAAGATCTTAGAAGAAAGGTAGTGAGAACCACAAACAACTCCAAAACTCTTATAAATCTACAGTGAAGAACTGTACTCGACAGAATTATATTTGTCTCAATTTTTTTTAATATATTATATAAAAATATATTATATTTTATTATTTTTCCCCTCATGGAACTTGAGAATTTATATTTTGTCAATTTATTGGGCAATTTCCTAATTTCACAAGTAAGTATGGATTAATTTCTTCCCTCCATGTGTTCAATAAAGCTAGAAAAATAAGTCCTTGCTTCAGAATCAATCTAACCTTTTTCTCATTTTCTATGTCGGCTAGGTTAGCTTAAAATCTGAAATTTTCTCTGGTGGCATGACTTACAGTGGAACTACTGGAATCCACAGATTTCAGATTTCTCTCAGGAGACACCTGCCTGACAGTGCTTTTGTTGCTAATGGTAGAATTTAAATGTCTGCTTTCTGCATGTAGCTTTGCCAATTGCACTTTGAAACACTTTTATAAAGAGAGAGTACTTGCAAATACATGTTCTTCTTCCCTCCACATACACACATTCCTTGTAATATGTATAGTGCTGGGAAAGACATAAATATCTAGTACTGATGGGGGAAAATAACTCAAACAACTACAAAATCATGGGTTTAGATAATAAATGGCTACATGATAATTTAGAAGTGAATTTTGGATAGGGTTTGGGTTTTTTCTATTGTGACAAAAGGAGTTGACATATTGCATTTCAATCACACAAGTCCAATATTTGCAGTTTATGCCTGCATTATCTCTGAAGATGTCTCTGTGTTTTTGAGGACTGAGAACGTCAAGTAAAAAAGCCTGAGGTTGGCAGAAAAGTCAGTCTGAAGCACTTTGGATTTTTTCCCAGTTCTGCTGTATTTCTTTCATGCTTTATAGTGACATCAGCATTTTATACCCTAATATTTATTCTAGGGAGGAAATAATTCTCAAAGCAAAATAAACAATGATATCATTAAACTTGCAGTTTTGCCAAGGAAGACAAATAAGAAGTCGTTATATATAGTACATATAGCATGGGCTGAAAGAAATATCTGTTATTCAAAAGACTTCTGTTATTTCCTTTCTTTCTTTTATTGAGAGGAAGGGAGTAGAGGAGGACCTTCTGAGAAATTTTATCATTTTTTAAAAATACAGGCTTTCACACTGTGCTTATTGAGCTCTGATAAGAAGTTACTGAATATGTTGCAAGCTGGCAAAATGTAAAGCAGTGAGTTCTCATCTTGTTCAAAAGCTGTTATTTTCTGGCAATGCATATATCAGATCTCCTGCTGGAATCCAAGAACCTAACTACCAACAAAGAGAGATAAAACTAAAGGGTGTCACAAACTTCAGCGTCTTTAGAGATGTGCATCATGGAAATATTGTCAATAAAGTGGCTGGAATAGAACTTGGTTCAGTGGATATCTGATAAGTTTTGCCAGGGAGAACCATGAGCTACATAAGCTGGGTATGTCCAGTATTTACACCAGAATCCTCCAAAGAGCTCTCAGAGGAATATATGAGTCAGCAGTCCTGCATCTTCCTCAAGGACTTCACTGGTGCTGCAGTGTGATGATGAACTGTTTGACATCCTGTTTAAAATATGACAAAACCAAGTTCCTGAGGATCTCTAAATTCTCTATGTTAGTGTACTTGTACTGCAGATGCTCCTTTTGATGTTGTCTATATTTCTAAGTGGTTCAATGAATCCTGGTTTGGAGTTTCAGTTTCTCCCCCTATTTTATCAGCTCCTTAATAAATTTTTAGTCCTAATTTATTTAACCCACAATACCAGGTAAAGACAATTTTGTGTGTGTCTAGAGTTTTCACTTCTGCTGTTATTCTGAAAAAAATATATAACTGGCATTAACAGTAACTGAAAGCATTAACAGTAACTATGGAAGGGCAGTCCGGTTTCTGTTATAATAGTAACTTCAAAGATAGATAAGGGCAGATATTTTGCTCCTATACAGAACAAAACTATGGATACCCAGGAAAAAATACTAAGGTAACATAATTTTTATGATCTATAAACCCACTCATAGTTCCATTTCTTATTCCAACATATAAGTTTCTCTCTATCTCTTTCTCTTCTCTTCAAATATATATTGCTAAAGAAGTTAAATAGTTACTGAACTGGAAGGTAATAAATTTAGATAGCAAAAGAAGATATGAGAAAAAATAGCATGTCTTCAGATAAAGGACTGCTTTGAAGTCGACATATGTTCACAAAAATTATTTCGCATGCTTCTATATCCTTACAAAGTCTTCATTCCAAATAAACTAGGTAGTCTCATAGACTGGTAAAGTGAAATCATACCTCAGAATTTTACCAATGCCTTTAATATGATTATTCTACTCGATATCTGAGATAGATTTCTTTTACTGTAGAGGGAGTGCTTCAGTTCAGTGTCTCAAATTCAGAGGTAAAGACACAATTGTTACTGCTTAATATAAGCACAGAATTAAAACCGTTTGGAGGTTATGCTACCTCTATGAATGCTGGAAATTGTGCAGCAATATAAAGCTCATTTTAATGACTTATATTTCTTTTCATATCATTTTATCTTAGCTAAACAAACTTATTTTTCACTGTGTCTCCTGGTCATGCTGTCTTGAAACTCTAGTTTTCCTTGTACCTGTGTCTGGACTGTGATATTCCAGGCTATTGAAACAACTCTTCTGTATTCAAATTACATCACTTTCCTGGTATCCTTCAGCAGGGGTTTAGAATAAGGTGCAGAAAACACATCTGTCCTTTTAAAAGAGGAAGGAGATATTGATGATCATTAAACTGCATAGTCCTGTAGATCCAAGAAGGAGTCTGGAGGGAAAACTAAGGCATAATACTCCCAAAATACATGAAGTGTCTATACTGGAATGAGAACAGCCAGCATGGGGCAACCAAAGGAAGTTGTGCCTGAACAACCAGATTTTTTCCCATGACAGCTATGTGGTAAGACAGAGAGCAATCTTTTGTAGGGTTTTTAATAAGGGTATTTATTTGGGATGAGAGTTTCTTGGAATTAAATTAATAAATTAAAAAGTCAATTATTTGTATGTTTGGTGACATTTATTTGGTTTAGCAGTCTTGTAATTTTCTTGGTTAAAATATTTTCTTCAGGATGTTTGGACAGCTGAAGACAAATCCTAAGCTATTTTGCAGGCATGACTTCAAAGTTACCTGGACTACAAAATTATCACGACAGCATAGAAATAGTCATTAAACTTGAAACTCAGACAGACATAGAGATATATACCTTAGCAGACAGTGCTGAAATTAATATATAAACCTGAAGTAATATGAAGTACCAAGAAGGTAATAGGGAAGAAGAAAATAAAGACATAGCATGCTTTCTTATTATATTCATTCCATGATTTTGAATGCAAATGCCCTACAGGACAATTCCAAAATAGTTCAGATTTTTCTTGTATTTTCCCAAATTTTTACATTTTACTCTTAATTTATCAGAACTGTTCAACATAACATTGCACACTGGCTTTTTATTGTATGCATTATTTATAACTGAAGATAAATACTCCAGCCTTATGGGGAAAAAAAAACAAAAAACCCAAAGCATTCTCTTATATATTCATGTCTATGTTTTGTTTTGAAGCTGTTTCAAGTGGCTGCCCCCGTCACATTATTTAGAGTCTTGTCTTGATTTACAGACAAGTTCTTATGAAATCTAGATTCTTTTGATTTGCATGAAATGTACCATTAGTCCTTCACTGAACAGTCTGAAGAAATGAATCAATTCATAGCAAAATGAAGTATTTCACTGAGTGCAAAACATGCATGTGAACTATAGACAGCTGTCTGTGTGCTATAGCTGCCAGCTATGCTTCAAGGCAACACCTGCTGGTCCCCATGCACAGAAGCCAGAACAAGATCTAGAAGAAGGTTGGTTCAGACATGAGGGCAGACCTCTGTCCAGTCCATTCAATGACTGTTTCATCTTCTTGCCTCACAGACAGGCTGTGTAGGGTTCAAGCTGGAGTGGGAAAAAACAATGCTGCAGAAGTTTCCCAAGTGTTTGATGCTGACAGGGGCCTTTTCCACTCTGTCGCAACCTTAGAAACCTAAATTTGACTTTTGCATCCAGAGTCCCCTCTTACTGTCTGCAAAATTGTCACAGAAGTTGGATTTTACATAAAGTAATTGTCTATTTTTATTCTCATACAAAAGGCAGTTTAAGATGGCCAGAATGAGTTCAACTGTGATATCCTTTAAGAATCTATTATTCCCCTAAGAGTGACCTCTTCATATAGTGTTGACCAGCTCAAAATGAGGAATGGGTTCAGGAAACAAATAGGAATACTGTTTTCTCTGCTTGCATATGGAGATTACATGGCTGATGGCTGTAAAACACAGTAGTTTCACCTGGGTATCCTTTCCTGTGGTGTTCGCAGCCCCGCAGGTGAGGAAGTACCTGTCAGCACAGGTTGGAAAACCAACCTTCTGACAGTTTGAATCATGTGCAGGATAAGGACATTTAGTGCTCTTTGTTCTGATTGCCTCTGTACCCATGCATGACTGAGAAAATACCACTGAAGAGTGAAGATGCCTCAGTATTACCTACTACCTTGTTTAGATGGAAAAAAATATTAATGCATTAGAAAACAGCTGAAACCATCACTCAATAGTTATCTGATGGAAACGTATTCTTGTTTGGTTTTTATTTTCTAATGCTGCCCTAATTGATTTAGCATAAACAACAGATTTATTTTTCATGCACAGTCATATCAGACACAAATATTTCTTCAAATAGTAATGTACAGAGCATTTATGGGTAAGGTAAGCATAAAATCAACTCTTCACAGGTGCTTTTCTGTCTTTCTCCATCAAAGAAGTTCTGTCCTTAGGGTATGTCTTTAAAGTACTCCAGGAGCAGATAAACTGATAGTAGTAAAACTCTCTTTTGGTTAAGCATTTTATATAATATAAATGTAAAGCTGCAGTCACTTTAGTCACAATGATTCTTGATTAAAAACTTTTGTCAATCATAAAGTTAAAATGCATAAAGAAGTCTCAGGATAAACATTCTTTATTATTTGCTTTTTTTTCTCAGCCAAAATTAAATTAGAATTTATATTTTATTGCATTTTACATTGCTAGAATTTCTCTCTTATATATGATTGGGAAAATTTATGAAGGCTAACTTCAACCAGACTCTATAGGTTGTTGTTCTTTAAGATTCTGAAGTGTAATAGTACATTCCAAGACATCAGATGCATATTTGCTTTCATTAAGGGTAGCTGAAAAGTTGAGGTTTCAAACAACCTATCACTTAGTTGAATAAATTATATTGGTTTATTATCCAGAGTTACAGGTAATTTTGTTCTGGGAAATTAAACCTCTGTGTCTGAAGCTTGAGTTCTAATTGCAATTCTTCTGTGTGGTTTGAGATTTGGACTAAAATGACATTTTATACTGATACTATAAACTCTTAGCTAATAGTGATGAGGTAAAGAAAAGTGTGATTCTCCTGAGAGGAAATTTGCTTCACAAATCTTAGGGGAACTTTGGACTTGCAGTGTACTGACAAGATCAAGGCAGGATTTCATCTGGAGCTTGGATTTATCTGTTGAGAAGTGGGACTGACAAGTCCAGGTTTCTTAGGCGGTACTTCCTTATTTATCTCCCTTGTCTGATGGCAAGAAATATTCACTGCTATTTGCACTGCTAAGAAGATGTTGAAAAAGCCAGGACAACTTGTGCTGTTTGTAGAGGTTGTTGCTGACATTAAGAAAGTCCCTAGTAGTCAAATGGCCTTGAATCTCAAATGTCAACCAGAAAAAATGTAAGGTATATACATTACTGTACAGCATATAGACACATAGAGTCATAGAATCAAAATCATGATGTATTCTGCAAAGAAGAGGAACCGGCTAATATGGAGGGGGAAAAAATCCAATAACTGAAAGCTACAGGAAGGAAAAGGAATAAATAGTTTAAACTATCAGAGAAGTCAGTCTGACACAATAACAAGCTAGGTGAGAGCAATCTTTTACAGGTGACTGAGAGTTGACTACAGCACAGAAGAATTTCACCAAGTATTTGCTTTACCCTTTGCCATGCCATCCGTTTAGCAGAATTATATCTTACACATCAAGATGGGTATTGAGTAAACTGGCACTTTAAGAAGATGAGAAATAAGAGTGTACAAATTGTAAGTTGACTGTCTACAAGAAGTTATCTGTGCTATGGAAGAGCAAGGCACAGTTTTATCTGCAAACTCACAGGGAAGACTCCTATGGCTTTTTCCTTACAGGCAAAGTGTCTCACCCCACTTTTTTTATTTCACAGGGAGAACAGGATGAAAATTTACTGCTCTTATCCTCCCATTTAATGTCAGGAGCTAGCGTCTATTAAATTGGAATTAAAAAGGCACTTAATACAGAAGACTGTTTTTTAAAAAAGATAGTGATGCTCAGATCTGAAATACAGAAAAATAAAAGCATTCAGCTCCATCAGTAAAAATTAGTCCTGACTTTGGCATCTAAATCTGAGAACATCAGAACTTAGATGGGCTTTTTCAACAAGAGTAAATTCATAGAATCATAGAGAAGTCTGTGTGGGTAGGAACAGTAAAAATCATCTATTCTAATCTCCCTGACTTAGGCAGAAAATCTTCTACAAGATGGGATTTTTCAAAGCCCCATCCAGCCGCAACACTTAAAGGCATGGGGCACAACTTGTCTGAGCAATCTTGTCTAGTGCCTCACAAAGCCCACAGTAAAGCATTCCTTCCTAAAACAATTCTTTGTGTTTAAAGCCACTCCTCCTTGTCCTATCACTACATGCCCTTGCAAAAAGTCCCTCTAGTCCCTCTCCAGCTTTCTTTTTGGCCCCCTTTAGGTGTTTGGTAAAATGAAGGGAGGATGGTGTTCCCCAAGGCAGACAGGCTATAATAAACTCCATCCAAGAGCAGAAAGTTTGCAACTCAACCCGTCTGGAGACCTTCACAACATCAACAATTATGTTAACAACTTACAGTGTTTGTTAAACTCAAGAAGCTGGAATGGCTTCTCTTTATATACATATATATTGCCAATCTTCCATCTACAGACTAGAGTGCTCACCCCAAGAGTGCAGTATTTAGCTTAAAAAGTCTACCCACATACTGCTAGAAAATAGGAAAAAAAATTTGCTACAGCTTTTATTCCATGGTTTTCTGAGCATATCTCATTGTCATGGTTCAGAACTGGCATCCCCAGTTTAATGTTTCCACTGAAACCCTCCAAGCCAGATTTTGCTTGCTCCCTCCCCCAACCCACTACATTGAACTGGAGAGGAAAATTGAAGGCAGAAAAGGTAAAGATCAGACCCTGACATGAAAACAGTTTTATCTTGGCAGCTTGATCTACCTGTCATTTTGTGGTGCTCTTCAGTAGCTCAGCCCTTGGGTCCAGGTGCATTTACATGGCACACTTTTATGCTCAGCTTCTCTACCTGGGAAGTGATGTCTTGCCACAATTTAGCAGCCCAGAGGGTTTTACCTCTGTGATGTCAATAGGTCTTTTTCCATTGGTCCACCCACAGCCACAGAGCCTTTCTTACCATCCATGAGTCAGTGTAGAGGTAGAGTGTTGGCCATTACTCTCAGTCAGTGATATCTAAAGCCAGCTGGATAGCTTTCAGCTCTGAGACCTGACTGGATCCACCTTGTGCCCCAACAGCTTCTGAGACTCACCACGTAGGACTCTATATGGCGTGTATGTAGCCCTGCAATACAGCTGCAACTGGCAGTAAAGAGAGCATAATACTTTTCATTTTCTGGCAGCTGATTATATGGTGAAGCCTCCTCAGCATTTTCTCCTCTTCTGATGATAGTCCAAATATTTTGCCTTCAGGCCAGCTCGAGATGACTCCCAAAATTCCTGGGCAATTGGGGTTTACTATTCAAGCTTGCAGTGCGATCAGATAAGACACTCCATGCAGCATCAGTGGCATGACATGTGGAAGGGACTTTCCCTTTTGACATCCAGACCAGCACTGGTAGTCAAGGTGTCAGGAGAGGCTGTGCTTTGGTGCCAATCACTTCTGAAGCGGCTCATACCCCTTCATAAGCTGACAGTATTTCTTTTTAAGTTGGAGGTTAACAGGCCTCAGATCCTTTGTACCTCTGGCTCCAAAACTCCAGGAGCTGTCCTCAAATTTTCCTGGGTACTTTTTGCCAAAAAGTCCATGAAGGACCAATCTTCCCAACTGCAGCATAAAGCACATTTTTCGCACCTCGTCCTGTACTGATTGGCCCAAGGACTACTGCACAAATTGTCTTCTGTTTAGTTTGTTCAAAAGCTTGTTATTTTTCAGGATACTGCTTAATATCATTCATCTTCTAGTTTCCTTGATGGAAAGGCATACAGTCTGACTGTACTCTGGAATATGCATTCTCCAAAACACCACAGTACCTAGGAAAGCCTGTGATTCCTTCTTGTTGGTTGGTGGGGCCATAGCTGCTATTTTATTGTGTCTTTTTTTAAGTTTTATTTTATTCTTGTCTTTTTTCTTGCCAAGATGATTTCAGGATTTTTCAGTTAATTACTTCCCATACATACAACTACAGCTGTAGATGTACTTATTGTAGATGATGTAAGCAAGGGAAAGACTACTGTATCTTGTTTAAAACTTTGGTCAGTTTCTTATCCCTAATGTCTGTAAAGGGACAGTTCAGGCTGTATTTCATAGATCTGAAGAATTTGTCCTTTTTTCTAAGGAAAAACTTCATAAAAATTCAGTAATACTACAACTTCTTCAACACCTCCTGCAGAAAAAAAGCCATATTACATGACCAGTTCTGTATTCAGGTTTTCTGATTCAATGGTGTGTCATAGAAAATACTGTACAAACTGAGACTAAATCCATATGTACTCTGACATTTGTTCCTCTAGAAGAGACAAAAGAAGTTAAGCAATTACTAATGATCCTGGTGATTGCCACTTTGAAAAAGGAAGTTTCCCTACCCCAATATGATATAATGTTGATAGAGTTATTATAAAAAAGATTCCATATTAATACAATGGACACAAGATATGTCTTTTGATCAAATTTTGCCAGTTCTTTCCAGATTCTTCTAGATGTCTTTGCAAGAAAGAATCTCTTTTGGGATGTATGTATATCTATCATCACCCAGGGACTTTAATTTTTTTGAAAATTGCAGGTATTCATGTGCTAGAAAGCAATTAAATTTAGATATTTATATTGCCAGTACCTGGTAGCTGCTTAAGATATATACATAGGTCACTGTCTTATTTATATGTCTGTGTTTGTTTGACATTGATTGACATTTGGTGAGCAGAAAGTGTAATAAAACCATTACAACATCCAACCTTAGCAGTAGGGCTCATGTCACTGCTGAGTTATCAAATCAATGCTGTCATCAATCTGGCCTAGACCTTTCATCCAGGCCTGCTTGCACAGATTTTGTCACTTACGATGCTCCACTGAGTCATGAATGAAGGGTATAATCTCTGTTTTTCTATTGTCTTGACTGTTTACATACCTAGTGTCCTTGAAGTTTGATTAAATGAATGTATATATGCATTTTACCTCCTGGGAAATGAAAGCTTGCTGTGCTTTAAAGACATATAAACATGAATTTCTCTGTTTATAACAAATTCATTAGAGTAAGAATTGATTAATAATTGTATGCAAAAAATATTTCTGTGGAGTAGAAGATTGCATTAACAATTGTATCAAACGGATCATTCATAGTATTGTGGCATTTCATTTTGTGTATAAAATGATATAAACCAATCCTTGCTGTTGTATCTTTGCATGTAGTGCAGTACAATGTTAAATGGCCTCATAACATTTCAGTTGCAAACATTAATTTTTCAATGTCAGCTTTATCTTAAGGGACTACCTTTAATTTGTGTTTGCCTCTCTCAGCCAGTATAATTCAGAAGATTTACAAATTCACTTTCATATGTACACACACTTAATGTTGAGCTAAGTTAGAGCAAGATACTCTGCAGAAACGAGTGGAGGGATCAAAAAATTTGTTCAACGATTATATGCTTGCAATAATACTCATTTTTAAAATACCATAAGAAAAACAAAAAGAAAAAAAATATAGTCTTTTGATTATATTTAGTAAAAAAAAAAGTATTTGTTGGTGAGACATTTAAATAATCAGAGATGGAAGCAATGGTAATCTCAGGATAATGGCAGCATCCATTCAACTGGTGGTTGTAGGATTGGCAGTGGAAGAATATTTTCTTATTACTTTGATCAAGACCACTGGGGTGGTAAAAAGACTTATGATTCAAGGGGTACAAGAGGTGGAGATGGTGAAAGGGACTAAAGACAAATGCTTCAAGAGGAAATTTGGTGACCACAATGATGTTTGGAGGAAGGAAGAAGGAATTATTCTTACACTGAAAAGGAACCTGAGTAATGCTGTGTTGATCCTACAAGTCAGTCTGAAACCACTGAACTCACAGAATCTGATAAAAAAGTTTTTGAGGTGTTCACGGCCAGGTTGAATGGGACTCTTAACAACCTGATCTAGTTGGTGGCATTCCTACCCATGACAGAAGGGTTGGAACTAGATGATATTTATGGTTCTTTCCAATTCAAACCATTCTGTGATTCTATGATTCCATAAAAAAAAAATTTCCTGCATATTTAGCAAAATGTTTTCAAAATGCACTAGCACTAATATAATTTATTCATGCTCTATATGCTATGTGCATACAATAAATAGATTGTAAGAATAAGTTCTCATTTAATTAAACCTTCAAATCTAGCGAGCAAAAGATGTAAAGGAGGACTGAAGCTAAATTATTTAAAATGCTTTATCAAAAAAATATTAAAACTGTAGCTTTTTGTGATTTTAGGACATACTACATTTTTATGAAAACTGTTTTTATGATGGTTAAATGCAGAGCTTATTGTGTCTGTCTTACACAAAGGGCTGCATAAGCAAGTTGTTCCACATTAAGTGCTCATGAAAAACTGCCTGATTTTCCACACGTGTATTCTTTACTAGACACAGAAAAAATATAATAATTTCATCAGGATCATAAATTGCGTTATGCATTATGACATAGAATCAAAGAATCACAGAATATACTGAGTTGGAAGGAACCCACAAGGATCATCAAAGTCCAACTCCTGTCCCTGCACAGGACAGCCCCAAGAACCACACCATGTGCCTGAGGGCATTTTTCAAATGCTTCTTTAACTCTGTCAGGCTTAGTGTTGTGACCACTTCCCTGGGGAACCTGTTCCAGGGCCCAACCACCCTCTGAGTGATGAAACTTTTCTAAAATCCAACCTAAACCCCCCTTGACACAACTTGAAGCCATTCTCTCAGGTCCTGTCACTGTCACCACAGAGAAGAGATCAGTGCTTGCCTTTCCTCTTCCCCTCACAAGGAAGTTTTAACTCCAGCGAGGTCTCCCCTCAGTCTCCTCCAGACTGAACAGACCAAGTGCCCTCAGCTGCTCCGCACACGGCTTCCCCTCCTGACCCTTCACCATTTTTCTTGCCCTCCTTTGGATGCTCTCTAATAGTTTAACATCTTTCTTCTATTATGGCATCCAAAACTGCCCAAGAACTTGAGGTGAGGCCGCCCCAGTGAAGAGCAGAGCAGGACAATCCCTTTCCTTGTCTGGTTGTCGATTCTGGGCCTGATGCCCCCAAGGCTGGCCCTCCTGGCTGGCAGGGCACTGCTGACTTCTATTCAACTTTCTGTCAACTGGGACCCCCAGCTCCTTTTCTGTGTCACTGCTTCCCAGCATCTCATTCTCCAGTCTCTCTGTACATCTAGGGTTGCCCCAGCCCATGTGCAGAATCTGTCACTTTCCTTTGTTGCATTTCATACTGTTGGTGATTGTCCAGCCCTCTAACTTGCTGAGGTCTCTCTGCCAGGCCTTCCTGCCTTTGAGGGAATTAACAGCTCCTCCCAGATTTGTATCTTCTGCAAACTTGCTTAGTATCCCTTCCAGTCAATTTATGAAGACTTTGAGGAGCAGAGGGCCCAAGATGGAGCCCTGTGGAACCCCAGTATCGACAGTTTGCCAGCCTATTCTCACCCCATTCTCCACAATTCTTTGTGCCTGACCCCTGAGCAGTTGCTTACCCATTTCACAATGTGTTTATCCAGGTGAATGCTGGACATTTTGTCCAGAAGGATCCTGTGAGAGACATGATAAGGAAGTAATCTTTGCAGAGGTAAACCAGCATATACTATATATTGTTTAACTTAAATTTGTCTGTAGGTACTTAAAACAAATTGAAAAACAGATTATTGCAAAAGTTGAATTAAAAGCCCAAAATGTTGCTTTCCTAAAAAGTCTTCTCTTAATTTATATGAGCAAGAATCTGCAGGCACCAACTGAAACCCTAGGCATTGGATGTCACATTGCAGAGAGGTTCAAGGAGAGTTTCCTTGTCACTTGACAACTGCTGTCTATTTAATCTTTATATAGTGGTTAAAGCATGGATGTAAGGTTTTTTGTTTAGTTTTTGTTTGTTGGGTTTTGTTGTTTGTTTGTTTTGCTTTGTTTTGTTCACCCTGGGCTCATCTTCTTGGTGATATACCAGACAAGCAGGTATAGTAAATTCTTTTCTCTCATAGCCTTCCTAGTATTTTTAGGTAAAGGACACTGGTTGGTCATCAACTTAAAGTATATCATTAAAAAGAAGTATTGCAAAATGATTTTTTTACCACAAAATTTGATTGACTTCATGCATAACATATCCTACTCCTAATTCA
Source organism: Phainopepla nitens (assembly GCA_013400175.1). Classification (NCBI taxonomy): domain Eukaryota; kingdom Metazoa; phylum Chordata; class Aves; order Passeriformes; family Bombycillidae; genus Phainopepla; species Phainopepla nitens. Next base: position 98,434 of record VXBQ01005596.1, read on the forward strand.
CACTGCCAGAAAGTCCCCTATTTACTCACCTGTTATTTTCTTTACATATCATAGCTTTTAATATGTTGGAAAAAGGACATGAGAAATCTAGTCCTGCGGCCAGCAGTGAAATTCTGTTAATGATCTCTGAAGTAAAAGTGATTTCTTACTCTGGCATGAACAGGATGAATAAACCTTGCAATTCTTTGAATGTAACTTGTTTCTCTAAGAGGAACTTAGTAAACAAAAAAATAACTTCTGAAAACCACTGTTTCCAGCCTCAACAAGGGGTTGTTCCTATAGGACCTTTATTTTGCTGATGTATATTCTAATCTCCTGGAACACACATTTACTTCTCACAAACATTGTACAACATAGTAGTCAGCAACAGGCATAAATCAACAGGAATTGCTCAGCATTTGTCCAAAGTGTTCCAAAGCCAGTTATTCTTCATTAATTACTTGTGCTAGTGTTTGAACACCAGCCTTATAATCTGCCAAAGCCATATAGTGCATTTTAACCCTTCCCAATTTTATGTGAAATGAAAATTAAAATCCAAATTTTGATTTTTAAGCCTGACTAGTTCTTTGCATTATATGATGCTGTCACTAAAAGGTAAAAAATATGACAAAAGTTTAGAGACATACAGATATCTGAAAGAGCTAGAGAAACTCAGACTCCAGTGCTTGCTAAGATACAGTAAATTTTGAGGTTTTAGAAGTGATTGAAGGAAATATGTTTGTTGGGAATTCAACAGAAAGAACTCTGGTAGCTGAGTGATTTGGAATTTCCTTCTACTGAACCACATATTTCTTCATAAAATAGTTTATTCTCTCTAGAAAGAAGTTCAGTAACTAATGTCTGTCAACTGTAAAGACTGTCCTAGTTTCACATATCCAAAACGTACAAAACGTTTTCACACCCTGAGGAATATGCATTTCAATGGGATGCAATGGTGATTTAACATCCCAGACTGTTCAGCTCGTAGCTCTTATGGAAGAAAAAGTGCACAAATCTAAGTATGCAGGCAAAGGAATAAGAAATTCCACACAGTAAATACAAACACTTTTGCAGAGAAGTATCATAGCGGAAACTCTTGAAAGAACTAGAATATTTAACATAAATCCCATTGTTTACAACATCAGCAAGGCTTTAAGTTGTAAGCAATTATATTATACTAGTTTTCCATACAGGCCACTGAACGACACAATTTTTTATGGGTATCCATTTGGATATTGAGCCGTTGATTGCTGCTCTTTGGACATGGTTATCCAGAAAATTTCTTATCCAATAAATAGTTCATCCATCAAACCCATATTGCTCCAATTTAGCAACTCAAATGTTTTATGGGAATCATGTCAAAGGCCTTGCAGAAATCAAGGTAGAGGACATTAGTTACCTAATGACCAATGCAGTCACTGCATCCAGAGAAGGATGATCAGATTAGTCAGGCACAATTTGCTTTTTTGGCACCATATTGGGTATTTCTATTCACTTTCCTGTCCCACACATGCTTTGACATACTTCCAGGAGGATCATTTCCATGTTCTTACCAGGCAAAGAGGTGAGTGAGTATCAGAAGTATTCAGGGTCCTCCTTTCTTCCTTTTTTAAAATCGGCATGATATTTCTCTTTTTCCAGTCACTGGTGACTTTCCTGACTACTGTTTTGAATTCTACCTGATTTTTTGAATACAGTGGTCACCAGCATAGCAAATATACCAGCCAGTTCCCTCAAGACCTTGGGATACATCTCGCCAGACCTTATGGACTTGTGCGTGTACAGGTTCCTCAGAAAAACAGATAAAATAAATTAAGTATGGATTTAAAAATGCACAAATGAAATACAGATACAGATAAAATAAATATAATTACTAAAATAAATAAACCATTTAAGAATTATTTTTAATATACTTAGTAAATGAATGTGCTGATTTAAAAATAAGAGCAGTATTGTTGCAAATATGTATTTCAGGCCCATATTATACCATGAAATAACTTTATTTTAGATAATTTTGAATACATGGAACTTCCAGAGGCTGCCAGTTATATGAGAATCTAAAAAAAAAGAAAAAATTCAATCAAGCTTGTAGAATCTCCAGAATTTCTTTGAAAATTGGTAGAGTTGTTTAGATGCTTGTTTATGGGTTAAAATTTGTTCAGACTCTATCTTTTGACCTTTGTGCTACGTCTGAGACCCTACTGAAAATTAGTTGCCTAGAGAAGAGTGGCATTCATGGCCTGATCCATCCATGACATTCTGCTACTGTCTATGTGTCAAATTTAATGGCTTGTGACAGATCAATTAAAGTTAAGGAACTCAAGGTTTGTATGACAGATTGGTTGTTTATGAAGTGAATTTATATGTGTACATAATGTAATAATTTGCATAGTTAATTTATTGTTGTTGTGAGCGTTACATTTGCTTGTGTAAATTATACCAGTTTGCTGTTCAGATAAAAATGGATATTGATGGATTTGTTTTGACTATGAACAGGTTGGCTTTGACTAGAAATTCATCTGGATGCAATTCCTTGCTGTCTGGTGTCAGACGGCAGAGTACATCTGCACATCAGATCTGAGGACCAAAGTCAGTGAAAGCAGGCAAAAACTCCTCAGGTCTTGGTACTAGCAGAGTTCAAACTTCTGTTCACTGCTTGGGAAGCATGAGTAAGAGAGAGGTTGGACTGACCACCTCCACAGCTCAGTGCTCAGGGCTGTCACCAGTAGATGTTGGGCAGTCAGCATCGGCATGTATTCAAGTTTTATAAATATGTATTTCAGGTAAAAGAGTTTCCTCAGAAGACATCTAAAAGAGTGTAGGCCAAAACACTGATGTTTAGTGCAATTTCCTGGAATGTGGGAAATTGAAATTGAAGTGTGTTTTACAAAGGACAATTTTAAAATAACTGCCTGTTTTTGTTCTGTAGCCATCATAATCACTATACCACTAGATAGAGGAATGCATCTTGACATTTTGTTTTCTTTCTTTTATTCCTGTCATATAGCTTTCTAAGTTTATATATTTACTGTTGATATGGGATTATCTCTTTTTTAGTTGAAGAATAAGGTATCTATGTTCCTTTTAGGTGTACTTTTCAGTATTTCTATTTAGATAGCTCAGAAAATTCTTTATTGAACTTAGCCCAGGTATTTATTAATTATTTCCTGAGCCTATATGAACTTTTTAGAGACCTATAAATTTCTTGTGAAATAAAGGAGAGATTGTGGGGAGTAGTTTTGGAAAAACAGGTAGAAAAGTTGGTATATTTTTAATGATGTTGGTTTACAATTGGCTCAAGCTAAATGAACTCTGCCTGCTGCTGAAAGGGACGCTTACCTGTTCTCATTCTTGTATCAGCACTTGCAATCAGATGAGTTAGATCATTTATCTTTGGTGTTGGTTATTGTTTTCCCTTGTGATTTGTTTCCAATCATAGCTAATCTTGAGTTGCTTAGGGCCCCATGATGCCAGTGTTAGCTGAATGGAGGCAGCAAAAACTGTAGCTGAGAAAGGTAAGGATATTATTTTGGAAAAAATACAACTTTATCTTGGCTGAAACAATCATGAATTAGTACCCTATGATCTACACAGAACTTCTCTTTCATGCCCAAATAACTCTAGCTAAACCCAAAATTCTAGTCCGTGTACAAGAAGAGTGCATCCTCTTCAATTGAGACACAATTTAATGTTCCCAAGTCTTTGTTATTCCTTTATTATACAGGTGTAATGAAATATACATTGGTCACCACCTTGAGGCTACTCAGAGAATAAAGCAATATAATGTGTGGATTATGCTTGTTAACTGCAGTTATCATGTTGCGACTACATCACATCGCTTTCTGCAAAGTAATGACTTTCAAAAAGCTTCTGCAGGCTATGCGGGGGTTTTGTGTTAACCTATAATATACCTATTATGTCTCAGTTCCTCTGTTTTGCTCACTCTCTCATGAACATAATCTTGCAGACAATGCCAGTGGCAACTTTAGAGCTGGTGTTTCTCTTTAAAGTGGGAGGCAATTACTGACAGGATGTAATCTGTTGGATTTCATTCCTTACTGTGACTCGTTAAAGTGTACTTTACCTTCTGTGAATGCTAGAAAGGCTAACCCTTCCCCCACATGCCCTTTAAAAACAAATTTAAATATTCGTTAGTGACTATCTGACAAGTACTGCAAGGTAAACAGCCATTTCAAACTCATCTTGCTGTACGTTTTAATTAATGAGATTGTGGCAGACAGATGAGGGTCTGGAAAAATTAGCACTTGCATGAAAAATACATAGTCCATTTGCTTTAAGATGAAGAAACAACAATTAGATTTGGCTCATCTTTTTCTGTAATAAAAATAAAATTATATTATATATGTTTAAATATAAGCCTGTTTGTTTTCCATCTCTTACAATATCTTCTGCTCTTATTCATTCAAATGCAAATAGACAGTAACTTGTGTCGAGAGAGGATGATAGGTAAGAATCTGCCTATATGTAGTAAACTTGCATATATTTCCTAATGTGCTTAAATAAATGAAAATATCAATGCATGTCAACAAAAGCAGTCTATTGCACTTCAGACAAATGAAATGCTAAGTACTGCAAAGTGACAGATTTCAAAATGCTACAATCAATTTTATGGCTTCTTTAACTTTGCCAAAATCAAAAAATAATTGCATAATTTTTAAAAACCTGCAGATTTTAATAAGCTGTCACTAATCTTCTCCTTACTATTTCTTAAAGTTGATCTGTTTAATTTAAATAACTAAATACAAAAATGTTTTCAAAATGAATATAAAAACACGGTTGTTTTGAACTGTATGTGGGGTTTTCAGCGTTAGATGGCAGAGGCTTTTCACAGACATTCCTTTTTATTATTATTATTATTACTGCTATTATTATTATATAGCAAACATTTTACCAACTAAAACATAAATAAATGTATATAAATAACAAGAATATAAATAATCATTAAACAAAGAGTCTATAGGTTTTAATCCTGGGACCAGTATAGTTTTCTCATTGCACTTGCTAAATATTATAAACACTCCCTGAGTTCAAAAGGTGAGAGTTGTTTAAATGAACCATATGGTATTTCTATAAAAAAACCAGCAAAATAGCACCTAGCAGCAAAGTTCCTAAATTTTATTTAAGATTAGGAAGGGATTTAGAGAGGCTTGGAGAAATGTGTATAAATACCTGATTGGAGGGTAAAGAAGGTGGAGAATAACTCTTCTCAGTGGTATTCAGTGACAGGACAAGAGGTGATGGGTACAAACTGAAACACAAGAAAGTCCATTTAAATGAAGAAGGTACTTTTTCACTGTAATATTGGTTGAGCACTGGAACAGGTTGCTCAGGAACGTGCCACTGAGTCCTCAGCCTTGGAGATATTGAAAACCCAACAGAACATGTTCCTCAGCAAGCTGCTCTAGCTGACCCTATTTTCAGCATAAGAGTATTGAACTACAGAGTCTCCATAGAACTTGAGTTTTTACTACACTGTGATGCTGTGCATTTTTACTCTCAGCCTCCAAAAAGAGAAATTGTGTGGCCATAATTCAAGACAGATGCAAAAGTTTTCACTGAAGGATTTAGGGAGTGATTTTCCGAAGCATGAATTGTTTCCACTGTTCACCATTTACCTCACCAATGCACAGCTAAATACATTAAGGAAATATATGTAATTATAGTCACAAACCCACCCACTGTTGCCAGCATCTTCGCAGCGTAACTTTCCCATGTTCATTAACGTAACATTAATTTTACTGTTTTTGTACATGACTGATTTTCTTTTTTTTACCACTTTAAGTGTCATTCTTTCAATAGCCTTATTCTACCACGACTTTAGTAAAGGAAACAAAGGAATATCCAACTGCGCCGCCCATAATGAGCATCGTGAAATGTCACAGCATGTTTTAACAGAGAGATATCCTACTGCAATAAGAACAGATATTCTAAAACAGCATTTTAAATTTAAATGCATATTAGACCAAAAAAAAAGAAAAAAAGAAAAGAAAAGAAAAAAGAAAAGAAAAGAAAAGAAAAGAAAAGAAAAGAAAAGAAAAGAAAAGAAAAAAAAAGAAAAGAAAAGAAAAGAAAAGAAAAGAAAAGAAAAGAAAAGAAAAGAAAAGAAAAGAAAAGAAAAGAAAAGAAAAGAAAAGAAAAGAAAAGAAAAGAAAAGAAAAGAAAAGAAAAGAAAAGAAAAGAGAAACTAACAACAACAACAACAACAACAACAACAACAACAACAACAACAAATCCCTAAAAATGTCAGGCAATTTCAGGGAATTCTGAAAAGGCTGCTGGACAAATAAACAGAAGAAAAAGGTCTCTGTGATGTTCATTATCCGCTAAGGGCTGAAGGTGAGAAAACTTTCTGGGGAAATATCATCACATTTCTGCCTTTTATAGAATTCTCCAACTGATCTCAGAGGTCATTGTCAGAGATATTATATTGTTCCCTATGGACATAACATTGGAGGTGCTGTAGTCTTTATGTGTCGCATAACTGATATATAATTTTAAGCCAAATAGCTTATGTCTTGTATTGATAAATAAAATCTTAAATATCTACTCTTTCTTTACAGTACTCTGTGCAACTATTTTCCAAACATTTAGCTTTCAGTTCCTGGGTCTGATCTTAGTGTTTGCTGAATACAAATTCTTAATATACTAGCTTACTGGCAAAAATGATTGAATTAATTATATGTTTTTTTAAGACCTCTGCCAGCTATCTTTTGTGATCCTAAAGATGAAAAGGATGCTTGAGTATGTACAGAAGCTCTGAAAGTCCATACAGTTTCACACCTTAATGATGGCAGAATGAATGTACATAGGTCCCCAGCTGCTATAGATTCCTCATCTATAAAGTGATTTGAAAAGGGAAATATATGGATAGGCTGTGAATAAGAAGCTTATCAGTATAATTTATGTTCATATTTGTAAAATAAAAGTGCACTTAGAAATTTTCCAAGGGAACTGGGCAGCACAATATGGGAGCCATTCCTTAATAAAACATTGAATTTGCATTATTTTGTAACTCCTAAGAGGAATTAGCACTCTTAATTATCCAGATAAACAAAAGTATGGAAATAATGATTTATTAATGATTATATAACTTACAAAGCAGGAAATACTAAGGTCAAAAATCTTAAGATTATTGCAAATATAAATCTAGAGTTTTTTTAGCACACAAAAATGCTTATTCCTGAATTTCTCTTGTTCTCAGGAAAACTTTATTCCATGGCTAAGCTAAATTCTATTTCTTGAAGTCATTCATGAGAATATAATTATGTATAACTGTAGGGAAAAAAGTTTAAGTGACATAGGATTTTTTATCTGATTTGGAGATTAGATTTTTTATGGTCTATGATTTGTCAAGGATAAAAAAGAAGACTAATTACAATCATAGAATTGAAACTGTGATAGTATAAGGAAGAGACAGAAAATAAAGTGTGATTCAGCTCTAAAGGACTATTCCTGAGATGCCCAGCATACAACTTCTATCTTCTCCAATAAATTTTCTGTGCACAGAATAAGATAAATTATTATCCCTAATGATTAATTTCTTACTATACTCCACACATTAAAAGACATGGAAGAGGAGATGGGATGGATAAATCATTCTGTCTGGTTAGTAAAAATTTTATGTGTATTTGCATATCTAAATATATGATCCCATCACTTTAAGACTATGTCAAAAACTTCCATTTCAGCTCACATAGGTATCTGTTACCAGAAACCTGAAAATTCAAGGTGAGTTTTGAGGAAGGTCAAGTTTGATTAGACAGACTTTAAACTCCAAGTACTTCATATGTCCTTAATTCATCATATCCACTTAAACAATATTATAAACAAGGCTATTTCAAAGATCTGCTAGTCTTTTGAACTATCTGTATGAAAAAGTATCCCATAACATTCTCAGAGTAATGTTCTGTGAGAGTGGACTATCCAGTTCTGTCTTCTATTTTTCCCATAGAGTTTATCAATTAACCAAAAATAGCACATTAAAGGATTAATTAATATTTGAAATCGTAGCTCTGTAGTACAAGAAGTAGATCATTGATATGAGTAACAAAAGATACAGGCTTTTGCCATCATTGAAGCCTGAAGAATTGTGTAGACTTGGCGTGAGCTGAGTTTAGATTGTTTAAGCTGACATAATAATTGCTTAATGATTGCGTAATGACTGAGTGTCTTGGGATTTTGGTTATGTTCATGAATATGATATATGATAAATGTTTAACAAATCTGTGCAGAGGATCATTGAAGAAAGAGTAAGTAGGACTGCATTAGCAAATACATGAAAGTCACACTAAGCAGATCAAAGACAGAGAAGGAAGAAATCTCTCTCCATCAAACCTGCTGTCTCTCAGTGAAGAACATCTGTCATTACCAACTCTTTGGAACCCCCGGTATCCATCTGGAGTAAGGTGGGTACTACCATCAGCCTCAGGTATTAGGCAGTGTAAGATTGAATATAGCACCAGGGATAAATAGAGGAAAAGGGGTTTTTTTTGTGTATGACAGTTATAAACTTTGCTGAAAGGGACATTAATTCAATCATTATATAATTAACATTAGTTTTACAGTAATGTCATTGATACTCATGTGAGGCCATCCTCTTTTATTCACCATATAATTTAAAATGCAATATTATAGGTAGGAAATGTAAAACACTATGTCAATACTGAATGTTGCCATTTGACATACTAGATTACCTCAGGTAAATTCTTTACCTAACGAGATTTTGTTTATGAGCCTGTTGGCATTATTTTTCCTTTTGATCCAGAGCTATATTAAAAGTTTATTTGTAACTAAACAGTCAGTCAGAAGCATATTTATCTAGAATTATAACAGTAAAAATGCCCTAAACCCCAGACCTCCCTCTTAAAACATAACTCATGTATAAATGGCTTATTAGTCTTTTCTTTGTATCTATTAATATATTAATATTTTCTTTTATTATATGAATCAGCTTTTTGGATAACTCACCTGTATTATCCTGATTCAGCTTTGTCTTGGTGTATATGATCAAAACATGTTACACAAAGATAAACCATTTATACTGGATATAATCCTGAATTTGTATGCATTTTTTTAAACACATTCACACATTTTGAAATATAAACACAAATAAGTTTTAATTAATAATAAACCCAGTTATTTTTCTTTTTGTTCAGTGTAAACCAGTGCTTGTCTTTCAGTACTGTCTTTAATGTAAAGTCTGCAATTTAGCAAGTGTTACTGCAATTATTTAAATGCATTTATTATGTGGTCTGTGATTCCACTGTGCCTGTGTATTATATGTATTTTTATTGTGTGGATTTGATTCTAATCCACATTTGGAATGTTTCTCATATGACTATAGGGTCACAGGGATGGAAAGAAAATGATAGAAACCCTACATCTTAGTGGTTGTTTGCATTTTTTCCCTTCTCCTCAGGTTTAGTAAAAAGCTTTTTCAGATTGGTTTGGAGCTCCTTGTGAATGTTTAAAGCTTACTGATCCTGTTCTCTTCTCTTTTGCACTCTCCAAGGGTGCTTTATGCTTACTTTTGTAATTGACAAAGTAACTATCTTTAATTAACTAGGTTCTTTGATTCTGTTAGTCTTACAATTTGAAGTTAGAAATATGTTTGCTTCTCTTTGGAGACTCAACATTTAGAGTCAAATTAATGAAGACTAAAGACCTACTGATGACAATAATTATTGCTTGTTTAAGAACATTTGCAAGTAAGTAATCTCTAAATTCTTGCTTTAATTTCAGCCCAGGATGTGAGGGGGCAGAGCCTGGAGCCATGTGGGTGTGTCTAGGTTGTCATTCTATACCATGCACAATATTCCTGGGGTGTGGAAGTAGAGCAGAAGTAGTTCCTCTGAGAAAAAGGGGTCCACAGCCATTCTGTCCTTTTCCAGGGAGCAAGCAGCAAATGGAGTGATGGGGTAATGCTGGTCCTGACTGAATGGATTGTCTGCAATTGTTTTTCGTTGTCTCGGGCTTGGGGAAAAAATACACGTACAGAGGATCCAGGGCCATTTTGTTCTTTGTCTCTGACCAGCTGTGGTCACATCAGGTCAGACTGCATGAGCATTTTGCATGTAATGCAAATATTTTATATGCTGCTGTCATTTACATTGTTGCTGTTATTGTTTGTTTTCTTATCTTGTTGTTTCCAGTAAATTGTTATCTCAACCTATAATATCTCTACCTCATAATATCCCTGCCTATTATCTCTCTCACCTGAAGGGGTAGAAGCAGGGCCTAATTTTCAGCTGGGCATTTTTCTATAGCTCGTTACTTTTTTTGACTTTTTTTTAATAAGTGCTTTTAGCACTCAGAGAATTGAGTACTTATTTATTCTTAAAGTCATCATATCAATTTAGAAGTGAAAATAAAACATTGGTATTTTTTGTAAAAATTCTTTGCAATTTCAAATTTCTGGGGAAAAATATAGCCAATTTATATTAAATTTCTGGGAAAGAAATAATAATTTCTTAGTGGTTTGAACTGGATTTTTTGAATCCAAGGTCAGCTTCTATGTATTATAGTGCATTAGTCTTAAAATAACAGTTATTTGCCTCAATGTTAATGTTTCCTGTATCTTGGGAGAATTAGGAAGTAAACAAAGTGTATAACTGCAATTTTTCTATTGTTGTTCTTAGTTTTCCAGAGCTTCAGGTAGTGAAAACAGATTACAGTCTTGCATACATTGCTCTGGCCTTTGTTTTTGGCAGAGAAACTGAAATATTTAAATTTACTGACTCTTAAGCAGAAACAGAGAAAACAATTTAACGGTGTATGTATATTGAGAAGGAAAACAAAACTAGACATTGGAGAAGAAGTAAAAAAAAAGTACTCTAGTTGCAGCTGCCTGACGCAGTTTGTAATACACTCTGATAATGTTTGTTAAGAAATGGAAAAAAGGTATCTTTGAATTCTGATTTTTTATCTCTGATCCCTAAGTAACACAAAATATGAAAGACTGCACTAAAGACACTGGATATAAAGAAAAAAAATTGCAAATTATTTTGCAGGTGTCTTTTAAAGAGATAGAGACAAAAGGAAAGAAAGGAAAGGAATAAAATTCTGGTACTTAAGAAAAGAACGGGAACAAAGAGGAGAAAGAATTGGACATGGATAATATAAAACAGTAAGTCTGAATCCCAGAATCAGTTATGTTGAAAGAGATCCCTAAGATTATCAAATGTAATTGTTGAACTCCGAGTCCAAATGCCCTTAAATGCCACATCTGTGTCTTTAAAATATTCCCAGGGATAGAGACTCATCCTCTTCCCTGGGCAGCCTGTTTCAATGTTTGACAGCCCTCTCAGGAAAGAAGTTTGTCCTTGATCTTACACAAAAAATCCCGTGGGAAAAAAATGAAGTGAATTCTGTGTGTTAACTTTCAGATAAACATATTCCACTGGGTTTGGTTAGTTCCTAATTTTTTATAAAACTTATCCATATTAGCTGAAAACTTTAATCTGGTTTATAGTTAACTGGCTCTAACAAATGTGTTACAGGACACTCAGAAAGATAAGTGGAGAAGGTTAGAAAGGCCATGTTTTAATTGGTTACACAAGCATCTATTAGTCATTTTTAAATCTCTCACTATCATTTTAAAGACACTTTTTTTGTAAGCATTTCTCCTGTACCACAGAACCTTGTTTTTCTTTCCTTCATTTCAAAGAGGAAAGGTAACATCAGCTCCTCTGCAGCTTACAAAGAGGGATTGACTCACCAAATAGAAGGACCTAGGATGGAAAAATTTATGCTATATCAAACAGGAGTTATATATTCAAATATGGACTGGAACTTGGGGTTTCTTAGCTCTGTATTATAGTGCAGATTACTGCACCAGTTTTGATTTCTAGTATATCTTCTGATGAGGCATATATTTTTAGAGTACTTCACCCAACATGGTTGAAAATGATCCATGTAGAACATCAAAGAAATACTATTCAAGGAGCACAAGAGAAGTGAGCTGTAAATTCAGTCTTTGAATTCATGGTTGATTTTCAACTTAAATGCATAAGAGAATAGTTTCTTGAATCAGCATTTAAATACTTTAATTTTTAATAGAGCTGAAATTTTAAAACTTCTGTTTAGAGGATAAAGGTTTCTTTTGAAATTATTAGCATTTACTATGTCATTATTTTAGAATGTTTTGGTGCTTATTCCTTGATGAAAATTCTTGGCGCATAATATAGAATATTAAAAATTCACAATTAGAGCAAATTTAGTAATTAGATTGAAATAATTTCCTTTAAAAAATAACAGTTTTTACTTAGACCTAAAAGAACTAAAGATTTCTTTTTATCAGAATACTAAATATAAATCTATTGGAAGATAGAATTATAATGCCTGTATAAATATCTTGTTGAATATCAAGCACTGATGATCAAATACCTGGTCAATATTATCCTAAGTATTATTTGGAAAGCCTCTGTTCTATCATGTATTTTTCTTTTATCTAAATTATAGGCCATATAATAGGTCAGATATTAGGATGTATGTGCAGGTCTTTAGTGCACTTCAGCAGAGGGCAATAGAAAAACTTAATATTTATGCTGCTTTTTTAAAAGTGGGAGACTATATTTGCCTTAGCAAAAGAAAGTAAAAAATAAAGAAAAGGAGTGGAGGATGCTCCTTGGCTGACAGCATATCACTGAACTTTGACTGACAGGTGATTTGTAGTATTTAATGACAGAGTATTTGGATTTTTATTCTTCACTTTTTCTTTTTAAATTTTGCAGTTTCAATAATGGACATGTCCTGTACAGACTTAGTTGTCTTCTCCCTAGATCTTTAGAAGTTTGACTATGATATAGAATATGTTGGAGGCTAGGTTTGGAACTCAAGTAGCAATAAATAATATAATACATTTTCTGACCTTTTCTCTGTATTTCTAAAAATATTTAATTAAATATCAAGCTTAGTGGACTGGAATAATTTTTACTATAATTGTCTGGGGAAGGTATGCCTTTATAGGCTAGCATGAAAGATGTCATCTAAAGTTTGATTTAATATTTATGAAGTTTTGCTCCAAAAAAAATTTTTTTTCTACTTTCTCTTCATGATTGGCAATAGTTATAAGCATAATTAAAAGTAGATCTTTCAGGAAGATTATTTAAAATCTGAGTCATAATAAAGTAAATTAAATTGTTTTTTTTTTAATAAAATCTGGATTTTTTTTGCCAGGTGCTGTTGTGAACTGGTTGAGATATTCTGCTAGCTTGTTTGCATTTCTGCCCAATACTTCATCTGTAGACTTAAAAAACTCACCCAATTTTTCAAAGCCTGAGTTTTACATATTTTATTTAAGAACATTTTTTTCTTCATCCTAGCATAAACATTTTGTTCCCACCCAGTATATTTTAGTAGTAGAAATTAAATTTTATGTTACTCACTATTGTTAAGTGTATTAATTGTAATACTTGGAAATTTAAGTTCTGGACTCAAATGTGGCAGCAGACAGCTATGGACAGGGCTGTAAAAGTGAAGCAGTATATGACAAGAGAAAATTCTACCTTTCCCAAAGGAAAATAATGCTGAAATTTGCTTTGTAATGTAAATTTGAACACCAAAGGAAGTTATTGACTTTGATGGTCATTTTTCATTGAGCTGATACTACTGTAAATGCATTGATTCCAGGAAAGCTAATTCTGATAAGCATAATTTTACAAAAGATAGTAAAACAGCAATTTTACCAAGTCAATGAACTAATGCTGTGAAAATGATTCCTTATAATCTGATTTTTATTGTACAGTTTCATCCTCTCTCAGCTGTTTCATTCATTCCTTTTTTCTTCAGTTTGCTTTACTTTTTGAGAACCAGTTTTGATATGCTTTGCTCTTATGTCAGCTTTACTGTGACTCATTAAGGCAAAAAAATCTGGATGTTTTCTACCCTGTAGTACTTTGACCTTTCAAGTCAGAAGCTAGAAGTTAACAAAATTTAACTTTTGTTTGAAGTAAGAAGTCTTCCAGTTAATAATTAGAGACAGTGATATCAGTCTTTTACTCATACTAGGTGAAGTGACTTCTCAGAAGAGTGAATTTTTTAGTTATATAAATCACAGCCCATAAATGTTAAAACAATGATTTGCTACCTGGTTTTCCTGTATGTACATTAGGGAAGATATACTATAATGTTAATATTTTTCATTTTTACTTGATTTATTTTCAGTTATCTTGAATTATTATTTCATTTTGTTTTTCCTGTCTCACTGAATGCTGGTTTCCCAGTCTAGAAGAATGACTTCTATACCGGATTTGCTCTAGAAGTGTCAAATTTGAGTTAAAAGCTCTTAATTAGCTCTTTCATGTCTGGTATTTAACCTTTGTACACAATGAATACCTTGTTGTCCTTCTAATGATTTTTTTTTTTTTCCCTAGAGTTCCATTCTTGGTCATTAGCAGGAACTTCCCTCATTCTTTGTGGTCCTGGTAAAGGAGGAAATAGCTCTGTATATACCACAGGTACCCAGAAATCATTCAAAGTGTCTCATTCTCTGGTTTTGGAGGGCTCTTCTGAGAAAGTATAATTTTCTCCATCCTTGTTGGTTTTCCTTGCTGTGTGCAGCCAGGGCTCAGTGGGTCCCAGCAGCAGACTGCTCTTGGTCAAAGCTGAGACAATCAATGATGTTGTTTGCTCTTTGATAACAAATTCGAAAAAGAGTAAAAATTTCTGTGCGACAGCAGCTGTGAGAGGGGAGTGAGAAGATGCGAGAGAAACAACTCTGTAGACACCAAGGTCAGTGAAGAAGAAAGGGAGAAGGTGCTCCAGGCACCACAGTCTGTGGGTAGGACAAGAGTGATGCATGCTGTCCCCTCCGGGCTGGAGCAGATCCCCATCCTCCAGCCCATGCAGGGCCCCATGCTGGAGTAGGTGACCACAGGGACGCTTGCAGGAGCAGATTTTTTGTCCTGTGGCCCTGTAGGGGAATGACACTGGAACAGCCTATCCCTGAAAAATTGTACCCCATGGAAATAACTTTTGTCAGAACAGTCCTTGAGGAAATGCAGCCTCATGAGAAGGACCCACACTGGCAAACTCCATGACAAACTGTATCTTATGGGAAAGAGCCTATCCTGGAGCAGCTAAAAGGGAAAAGGGGGAATGAAGAGACCATGTGTTATGAACTGATTGCAATCCCCATTCCCCATCCACCATTTAATGGAAGGAAGAAGAAGAGATGGGAATGAAGATGAGCTTAGGATAAAGGGAAATGTGGGCAGAAAGACTGGGCAGTTTGGGGGTTCATTATTTTTCATCATCCTACTCTGTTTATTTTGCAATAAATTATGTAAATTTCCCCAAGTCAAATCTGTTTAGCCTGTGATTGTAATTTCTGTGTGATCACCCTGTCTTTATCTCCGAAATTTGTCCTTATACCCAGAAATTTTTTATCGTATTTTCTCTCTGTATCATGTTGAAGAGGCTGAGTGATAGAGCAATTAGTTTGGTGGGAACCTGGAAGCTTGGCAAGGTCAATTCACTACAGCTAGGAATTAGTTCTAATTTTCAGGCTTATCAGTAAAGAAGATCATTAAAAAAAACCATAACTTTTTACTGATAGCTAAAAAAATAATGGTAACTTTTTTCTGGCAACTGCAAGGCTACACAAAAAACATGACTACCCTTAAGCTTAAACTGAAGCTGTTCTATCCAAATAAACAGCAGAAAAAAAGAGTTCTTGCTACCATTGTGAAGGCCACTTAATGAATAATTTAAGAGTTGTTAAAAGAAGAAAGAAATCCTAACTTTTTATCTGTCAGTTGAGTGAAACGGAATTCGTATACTGTCTGAAACGGTTATTGCTGAAAGAACAAAGCATGACAGTTCACAGTATGGTTCAATGTCATGACAATGGCTGCAGTGATGACAATGTGGAAAATGGTGTGGAAGTTAAGATGGAAAATCTACAGTTCTGTATTACAGTAAAAAATAGAGCAATCCCAAATGTAGCACAAAAATCCTAAAAACAGTTTCGGCAGAACAGTTTTATGATATATCCTCTTTGTACCACTGCGTCCCTAAACACTGTCTCAGTCTTTATACCACTGACCAGTCTTGACCGTTTATTCATGGTGATCTCTAGTTTTGGCTATTTCAATGATTACAAGAGGTGTTACAAATCATAGCTGCTTACTTTTTACTGCTTCTTTTTCACTTTTTGAAATTATTTCTATTCTCTTTTCAGTACTTAATGGGGAATACCTCAGTCTGGAGTCTTTATACTTTCAGTGAAAATACTTCACAAGATAGCAAAGATTAATTTCTCCCTGAAGAGATCATCTCATTTATCTCTTCAAAACATCTAGAGATTTCCTAATTTTTTTTTCATGTAGTCTTCTTTATGTAAGTTAGATAACTTAAGTCAAAATCAGACAATCAGGAAATTTCAGCAGAAAAGCAGCCTACAGATAAAAGATCAAAGTCCAAGTAAGGGAAATTTAGATGGTTAGTTTCATAAGGTATTTGGATAAATGCCATACATAACAAATATTTTTAAAAATGCATATATTGAAGAATGAAATCACAGAAAAAAAAACTTGTTAAATGAGTCCAGATCTGTTTTTCAGTCCTTTGGAGGCCAATGGAAAAATAAGTTGCTCATGAGCACAAGCACCCAAAAATAAATACGTATATGTGTGTGTGTGCTGTCTGAAAGGACTGTTCTAGTTGACCTGGGAACACTGTGATCTTGTGTATTGAGCTGAAATGGTAAGGTTTTGGTAGCAGGGGGATGCAGGGAGGGACTCTCTGAAAAGCTACTAGAAGTTTCCTTGACATCCAGTGAAGCCAATGACAGACACCTCCAATTACAGAGCAACCTCTGGCCAAGGCTGAGCTCACCAATGATGATGGTAGTGCCTCTGGGATAACATAATGTAGAGGGGGAAAAAATGTTTCATGCAACCAATTGCAGCCATAGAAGAGAGGAGTGAGAATTTTGAGATGAACAACTCTGCAGGCACCAAGGTNCAATGGAAAAATAAGTTGCTCATGAGCACAAGCACCCAAAAATAAATACGTATATGTGTGTGTGTGCTGTCTGAAAGGACTGTTCTAGTTGACCTGGGAACACTGTGATCTTGTGTATTGAGCTGAAATGGTAAGGTTTTGGTAGCAGGGGGATGCAGGGAGGGACTCTCTGAAAAGCTACTAGAAGTTTCCTTGACATCCAGTGAAGCCAATGACAGACACCTCCAATTACAGAGCAACCTCTGGCCAAGGCTGAGCGCACCAATGATGATGGTAGTGCCTCTGGGATAACATAATGTAGAGGGGGAAAAAATGTTTCATGCAACCAATTGCAGCCATAGAAGAGAGGAGTGAGAATTTTGAGATGAACAACTCTGCAGGCACCAAGGTCAGTGACGAAGGTGCAGGAGAACATGTTCCAGGCACTGGAGAAGAGATTCCTCTGCTGCCTGATGAAGACCATGGTGAGGCAGCTGTGACCTTGCAGCCCATGAAGGTCCACAGGGCAGCAGGGATCCACTTGCAGTCCCTGGAGGATCCCACAAAAGAGCAGGTGGATGCCCTATGGTGGAGGCTGTGACCATGCTGGAGCAGGCTCCTGGCTGGACCTGTGATACTGTAGAGGGAGGAGCACTGGAGCAGGTTTGCTGGCAGGATTTGCGACTCCATAGAAGGCATCCATGCTGAAGCAGGGCATGAAGAATTGAAGTCCATGGCAAGGATTAGGAGGAAGTCACGGAAAATTGTCGCCCTCAGGAGGGATGCCACACTTTAGCAGGAGAATAGTGTGAGAAGCCATCTCCCTGAGGAGAAAGAAATGGCAGAGGCAGCATGTGCTGGACTGACTGCAACCCACATTTACTGTGCAGCCAGGGGCAAAGAGGTAGAGCATGTAACAAGTGAAGTTAAGCCCAGGAATAAGGTGGGCATTGGAAGAAGAAATGTTTTAAACATTCGATTTTATTTCTCATTATCCTACTTTGATTTGCTTGGTAATAAACTAAATTAATTCCCCAAGTGAAGTCTGTTTTGCCCATGAGAGTAACTGATGAGTGATCTCCTTGCGCTTTTCCTGGCCCGTGAGCCTTTCGTTTTNGAATTCGTATACTGTCTGAAACGGTTATTGCTGAAAGAACAAAGCATGACAGTTCACAGTATGGTTCAATGTCATGACAATGGCTGCAGTGATGACAATGTGGAAAATGGTGTGGAAGTTAAGATGGAAAATCTACAGTTCTGTATTACAGTAAAAAATAGAGCAATCCCAAATGTAGCACAAAAATCCTAAAAACAGTTTCGGCAGAACAGTTTTATGATATATTCTCTTTGTACCACTGCGTCCCTAAACACTGTCTCAGTCTTTATACCACTGACCAGTCTTGACCGTTTATTCATGGTGATCTCTAGTTTTGGCTATTTCAATGATTACAAGAGGTGTTACAAATCATAGCTGCTTACTTTTTACTGCTTCTTTTTCACTTTTTGAAATTATTTCTATTCTCTTTTCAGTACTTAATGGGGAATACCTCAGTCTGGAGTCTTTATACTTTCAGTGAAAATACTTCACAAGATAGCAAAGATTAATTTCTCCCTGAAGAGATCATCTCATTTATCTCTTCAAAACATCTAGAGATTTCCTAATTTTTTTTTCATGTAGTCTTCTTTATGTAAGTTAGATAACTTAAGTCAAAATCAGACAATCAGGAAATTTCAGCAGAAAAGCAGCCTACAGATAAAAAAGATAAGTCCAAGTGTAAGGGAAATTTAGATGGTTAGTTTCATAAGGTATTTGGATAAATGCCATACATAACAAATATTTTTAAAAATGCATATATTGAAGAATGAAATCACAGAAAAAAAAAACTTGTTAAATGAGTCCAGATCTGTTTTTCAGTCCTTTGGAGGCCAATGGAAAAATAAGTTGCTCATGAGCACAAGCACCCAAAAATAAATACGTATATGTGTGTGTGTGCTGTCTGAAAGGACTGTTCTAGTTGACCTGGGAACACTGTGATCTTGTGTATTGAGCTGAAATGGTAAGGTTTTGGTAGCAGGGGGATGCAGGGAGGGACTCTCTGAAAAGCTACTAGAAGTTTCCTTGACATCCAGTGAAGCCAATGACAGACACCTCCAATTACAGAGCAACCTCTGGCCAAGGCTGAGCTCACCAATGATGATGGTAGTGCCTCTGGGATAACATAATGTAGAGGGGGAAAAAATGTTTCATGCAACCAATTGCAGCCATAGAAGAGAGGAGTGAGAATTTTGAGATGAACAACTCTGCAGGCACCAAGGTCAGTGACGAAGGTGCAGGAGAACATGTTCCAGGCACTGGAGAAGAGATTCCTCTGCTGCCTGATGAAGACCATGGTGAGGCAGCTGTGACCTTGCAGCCCATGAAGGTCCACAGGGCAGCAGGGATCCACTTGCAGTCCCTGGAGGATCCCACAAAAGAGCAGGTGGATGCCCTATGGTGGAGGCTGTGACCATGCTGGAGCAGGCTCCTGGCTGGACCTGTGATACTGTAGAGGGAGGAGCACTGGAGCAGGTTTGCTGGCAGGATTTGCGACTCCATAGAAGGCATCCATGCTGAAGCAGGGCATGAAGAATTGAAGTCCATGGCAAGGATTAGGAGGAAGTCACGGAAAATTGTCGCCCTCAGGAGGGATGCCACACTTTAGCAGGAGAATAGTGTGAGAAGCCATCTCCCTGAGGAGAAAGAAATGGCAGAGGCAGCATGTGCTGGACTGACTGCAACCCACATTTACTGTGCAGCCAGGGGCAAAGAGGTAGAGCATGTAACAAGTGAAGTTAAGCCCAGGAATAAGGTGGGCATTGGAAGAAGAAATGTTTTAAACATTCGATTTTATTTCTCATTATCCTACTTTGATTTGCTTGGTAATAAACTAAATTAATTCCCCAAGTGAAGTCTGTTTTGCCCATGAGAGTAACTGATGAGTGATCTCCTTGCGCTTTTCCTGGCCCGTGAGCCTTTCGTTTTTTTTTCTCTCCCCTGACCAGCCAAGGACAGGTCTGAGAATGGGTTTGGTGGGCACCTTGTGTCCAGTCAGGGCCAACCTACCATATCATACAACATATTTGATTTAAGGTTGTCATACTGACAGGACTTTGTCTGTGGTAAATTTTAAGGTGCAATACATGAAGACTTTGGAGGTTGAAACCTATTAGATATATTATTATAAATTTGATTCCTAACAGACTGTTCAACGATGCATGTTTCCAGATCTGTAAGTACCTGATGCAGATTATTTTCATTTACAGAGAAACGAAAGCTGAATAGCCTAGAAGTATTATGAGGTATTTCTTGTTTTATTTCTGTCTACAGCTCTGTAATATCTAGTATTATTTTCCTTTTGCACATAGACGATGCAGTTCTGCTTTCTTTATCTCAACTAGGCCTGCAACAGTTCCCAATTTTTCATCTAAGCTTATAGCTTAGATTCACTGAGAAATATAAGAAGACCAAAGTTACTGTCATTTAACTTTTCAAGAACTAGTCATGTATATATATGCCTTACTCAACAATAAGGTGCAAATGAGTGTCTGGGAAAAAGGTACATTAACTGAAGTAAAACAGATATTTATTTTTATTTTGTCAAGGAATATATGCCCCTTCATTTATAGAGATAAATTCATAACTTTACCATCTCCATAAGTTCTAATATTTCCTTTTGCATGTTCTACAAGCATACAGATAATAGTGAGACAATGCCTTTTAAAATTTTAACTTCTATAGTCATATTTAATACTATATTCTCCCATCTTATGTTTCTGTGTTTAATGCTATTTATTCAACTAGCATGGAGTAATTTCAATTTGAAAAAAAAAAAAAAGATTTTCCATTTCATTATGTACTCTCATACCAAAACTTGTTACTATTTTAGGATGTAAAGTATATTTATCAAAATAAAATATTACCCAAATTAGTTGATGGTGTTCACATGTTAAAAGCACTTCATTAAAAGCTAGTTTGCATTATCTAGTTCCTGAATAGTTTATTATTTCAATTATATTTGGCAATTTTACATTTCATTTTTCTGTTTCTTTCTTATGTCGAAAAACTTTCTTCACAACTTTTTATATAAAAGATGCTTCCATGTTTTAAGGGGAGAGTGACTAACAAACCTAACTACCTGCAACCTAGTATTTATCAGCATCTCGATATACACTAAACCAGCAAATTAAAAATATACATAGCAAATTAAAAATATACATAGCAAATTAAAAATATACATAGCTTTTCCACACCAGATAATTATTAAACATTCTAGGATTTCATATATACTCTAGGAAGAAATTAGCAGAGTTGAAGACTCTTCTTATTGAGGATTTCCTTGTTTATGCTTATAAAAATCCCCCATGAAGAGCTGAGAAAATGCCTGTATTAAATATTAATGAATATTATCTGTGACCTTTTTTGCTCAGTTTTATATTTCTGCCTGTCTGAAAGCATGAAATTAACTCAAAGGGAGCCCCATATGTGTTTAAATCAAGAAAAGCAAAAACTATCAACAAAGTAGAAGAAAAGTGTGAAGTGATGGGCTGTGTAGCTTGTGGCTATGAAAAGAATCCTTCTAGCTCCCATCCTCTAAGAGCATTCTTCTGCAAATGCTGAGATGTGAGATCAAAACTTATCAGTCTCTTGAAAGGCTGAGGTGCTTGAGGAAAAATTGAGCACACTGCAAATCAGGCTAGGCTGTTTTCCCAGCAAAAAGTCTGGGACCTGAAAGAACTATGCATAAACATTAAGGTTAACTAAAGAAATAGTCTTGGAGGATTTTTTTTTTATTTTAAACAATTAATATTTTCACATTTTTTTTCTAGATTATACCATTTTAAGAAGTTATTTTATGAGGTAGGGGAGAAGTCTGAAACAAGAGAAGAAGCTATGAAGGAAAAAAAGGAGAGTGGAAGAGAGAGCAGTTATTTAATTACTTTCTCCTGTAGTGTCACCCAGAGATATAAACCTTCTTAGAGACTAATTTCATTTCAGTGTCTGAGACATTTATATTAGCACTACCAAAATGAAGACTAGATACACAACTTCAATTTTACGAAAACTCAAATAAGGACTTTTTTTATGAATTAGGACATTTACTATGACATAGTTGAGACAATATCAGTGAAAGAACATCCTTGGATATGATGATAAAATTCCAAATTAGAGAAGACTGTAGGGACAGTATGCAAGAAACACCATAAAACCATACACAAGAAAAAATCAAAATCAAAAAACCCCAAAACCAATCAACCAAACAAAACCCCAAAAAGCTAACAAAAAATTAAAAAAAAAAAAAACAGGCACAGAATTATTCATAGCTCAGTTTGATAAACACATGAAATTTTGCCTAAATTTAATTGTACATTTTCTAGATAAATAGAGTTAAAACTCCTTTCTGTATTTTCTATGTAAATTCTTGGTCATTTTTTTCAACTTTTTAGATCATGAATGGTCTCTTCAGAGGCACAACTTTGTAGTCCACCCAGAATTCCCTGATTGGCTCCCATCACCCATATAAGGAAAATCTTTGAGGTCATGACTGCAATCTTTATCACAGCTACATTATGTGATTCTGAAATCAGGTGGAATTCCTTCTTCAAGGATGAACTGTGATTATACTTTTAAGGCAAATTATAAAAAAAACAGACAAACAGGTTTAAAAGAGGCTTTTCACAGGAATTACAAGCCATTGTTGCATAAGAAAAGCTCTCAGTTTGTAAGTATTTAAAGTTAGTTAAATGCTAATCTTTTACCCCTCATACATACTTAAAGAGAAATGTGGAAATGAAGCTATACAACAGTTTATGCATTTAATGAGTTTTGTGATAAAAACTCATTGTGATCTGGTACATATTGGCATTTAATATTCGATTAAGAAAGGGATTTTCATCAGCTTTATTTGATTTACCCATTACTTGACTTAACAGTTTCTCAAATTGACTAGATGTCTGTGGCTAGTTTGATTTACTTTTTCTATCTTTTTCTGGCACAACCACAATTTTGTATGGGAAATGAAAAAGAAAAAAGAAAAAAGAAAAAAGAAAAAAGAAAAAAGAAAAAAGAAAAGAGAAAAGAAAAAATAAAAGAAAAGAAAAGAAAAGAAAAGAAAAGAAAAGAAAAGAAAAGAAAAGAAAAGAAAAGAAAAGAAAAGAAAAGAGAAAAGAGAGAGAAACAAAAGAGCCTCAGGTCCATGAATGTCTTTCCAAACTTTAAAAAAAAAGTGTGATAATAGTCTAAAGACTGTGTTGAGGAATTATCTGAACCTCAAAAAATGCAGCCATACTTAGGTCTAGTGAGGATACAGACATGTGTTTCGGTATTTTTTGGTTGTCTGGAGCTGCTGAGGGAGAAATGATTCTTTTAATTCCATCCTCTGATGATGCGTAACAGTGTTTGGAAATTTTGATATGCTATCGTTGGACATTTTTTCACACTTGAATAAACTTATTTTCATGTTTGGGAACAGACTGGTAGAAATGCAGCAATTACTTGTGTGGAGAAAAAATAGTGGAGAGGGATGGGAACCAGAAGAAACATAGAGTCATGATATAAAAAAGGGCATCTCAGACATACAGTATCACTTGCCTATAGAAAGGAGAAGTGCATACACTTGATGAGAAAAAAAATCTTTATTTATCTAACCATTCATTTTTGACCTTCAGTATGTTTTTTCTGGTAGAAAATTTAAATGGAAACATAGAAGTAAAATTGTCAGCTTTAAAAATAAAAAATCACATTCCTTAACAATAACTACATACTGTTAATTCCAAACCAAACATTTTCCACCTGCTGAGATTTCTACTCTCTGGAAAATATCTATGGTGACTCCATTACATCCTCTGAAAACTTCTGACTTTAATTGGGAAATACTTTTCACTAATGCTCTGCAGAAAATGTTAACAGATGCATTTCCCCCCAAAATTAAATGTCAGTCTAGTTTATGAATGTACAAAAGTATTCAGAGCCAGTGATTTCTAGAAAAAACCAAGTTATTTGGTGGAAACTTAGAAAAACAGACCAGCACAAAATTTTTATCCCATAGAAGTCAATGAAAATTCAATTCCTGCAGTCATTGCAAAGATAATTTCTGTCATCCTCTTTCATTCTGGCCACTGCATACCTAGGTATTCCTCCACCACCAAAAATATCTTTGTCTCTAATAGTAAGGATGAATTCAAATTGGATTTTTCATTAAAAATGTAATCATACCTTAGTTTCATTCTGTGTCTATATTCAGTTTAATTTTGTTTCTCTTGTTAATTACTCAGATTTTCCAGATATGCAAAAGGCATGAAGGCTTGTCACTGGAGTATATTTTGACTCCAAAGACCAGACCTGTTTTTAAGTAGATGTGGTGGGTTAGCCTCGCCTGGTGGCTTTCTCACTTCTCCACCTCAACAGGGCAGCGAGAGAAAATAAGATGAAATTTTGTGGGCTAAAATAAAGGCAGTTTAAGCAAAGAAAGCAAAGGTTGTGCAGAGAAGCAAAACAAAACATGATTTTTTTCTCTACTTCCCATCACCAGGTAACATCCAGTGACTTCTAGGCAAGTAGGGTCTCAGTATGTGTAGCAGTTGCTTTAGAGAGCATCACCTAAACAACAAACACCACTCCCCTTCCTCGTCTTTCCCCTCAGCTTTTACTGCTGAGCACAAAGTCATATGATGTGAGACATCCCTTTGGACAGTGTGTTATCTGTCCCAGCTGTGTGTCCTCCCAAACCCTTGCCTGGACCCAGCCTAGTGGTTATTCTGTGGGAGTTTGGCAAAGATAGCCTTGATAGTGTAGGAGTATTGCTAAGCAACAGTCAAAATATTATCAACCCTCTTCCAACTACAAGTAAATGCAAAGTGCTACATAGGATGCTCTGGGGAAAGTTAACTCCATCCCAGCCAAATCCAATACAATATCTAGTCCTTATTCCATACCATTTGCAAAATGCTTAGGTCCCACAAATTCTGAAAAGTTTGCGTATCTTCTGACCATTCAATTGTATGTTTCTTATCCCTGAAATCCCCTTTTACCAACTCTTATAAATCATACTACATCCTTAAACTGTCTTTATGATTTATAGATTTTGATTAACTACCCCATGCCTTAACAGAGAGAGCAAATTTGCCCACTCTCTTGGTCTCTGTCACTCCAGATAATGTCCAGAAGAACAGACTGTGATCTGGGACTCATGAATCATGGTGGTTGCTCAGGAGAACAGAAGCAGTTCTGTTGGATTGCTGAATGCCAGCACCAGCTTGATTTTGGTCATCACTGCACTCACCCAGTTCACTGTGAAGCTCACTCTCCGTCAGTTCAGGTAGTTTCTGCTGCATTGCTTCCTACGACTTGCAACCCACATCATTGGTTACTTCTTCCCAAGGAAGAAAATTCTCCAGAAAGCAGGCACTGGATCTCCTCATCCTGCCGCATTATTTACCAAGTACACCCAGGTCCTTGAGTGAAGACAATCCCACAGCTGCTTGCCTTTTCACAAGCGAGGAACAATCTACACTGCCTTTCCCAGTCTCTCACTACAGGGGCTTTATGTTCTCCCAGCCTGTGTAGGGGCTCTCTTCGGGCAGGACTAAGACATTTAGGAGCTCCTCTGGTGTTAACCAACCAAGTATCCTCAGGAAAGAGTACTTCAAGGACCCAAAGGGTCCAAATGTGCTTTTGGTGTAGTCACTAGGAATACAGAGATCAAAACAATTGCCTACTTAGCTCGCTCTCTCTGTTTGAAATATTCACCCTTAGCATGGTGGGTGTTTCAAATAATGGCTTTTCTATGGGCCATAAATGTAAGGTCTATTACTTCACCATCTTAAAGTTGATGAACATATATTCTGGACACTTGGCTCTGAAAACACATGGAATTCACAGTCCCTGATCTGGCATCTACTTCCTCTGTACCACAAATGGAGAGTATCAGATGCTTAATGATAGAATATGTACAGCCAGAGCATGAAATGAGGAGACACTCAGTCCCATAAGTGGTATGAAGGCAAACTCTGAAAATTGTCGTATGGGCATGTGAACAAGTATATCAATAGTCATAATTCTGATTAGAATTTATAATACATACCATGAATATTCAAATTTAAAATTAAACTAAGGAAGTTGTTAAAATCATATTATATGCTAATGACAGACTTATGAAAATGAACAATATTGAAACATCAGATCAGTGCAACTTCAACAATTAGAAATATGTCTGCAACAGGAATAAATCATGTTCCTTTGTGTATAGAATGTACAAAACCATTCTTAACAGCTGCTTATTTAAATTTTGTGAAGTCAAGATGAGCTATATAAGGCATATTTAGAATCACACAAATACAGGAACCTAAAATGTCTAACCACAATTTTGGCTCTCCTACACTTTCAGGTTTAACAGTGTAAGTATTCAGATGCTTACCTGTTTTTTGCTACTTTCATTCATAATGAAACACCATTTATTCCAACTAGAGGCATGTTTTGATTTCCCAAGAGTTTACAAATTACTAATGATATTTTCCTATCAGTTCTTTTCATTGAGGTGTCAAAATTTCATCCTTACGGCGTTCTATACTAGTAACTCTGGGAGGTCACAGAGAACTCAGCCACAGTCTCATGAATCATTCATTCACATTAGTACCTCAAAATTGGTTCCTATAAAAAGTGAGTGTAGGTTTAGTTATATCGTTCATCTGCAATATCTTGTATAAATCCATGGAGCATTCCATAGACTTTGCTGTCTTCTATAGTAGCTCTTACTGTCATCTGTAGATCGCAAAATACTTCACAAGGGTGACAAAATCTTCATCACTTTAGCTGAAATAAAATGATGTAGGGGAAATTGTTTTTAAAAATAAATGAAAATAGAGGCAAGAAATTAGAATTTATGAAGTAGATTTCCTAAAATTGTCTCTAACGGTATGTTCCTGTAGGTATTTCCTTTTAGTGCTAGCGGGGAAGCCCCTGACAGCATTCTGTTAGCAGTAGAATCCAATTGTTGCATCCATATACAGGGGGATATAGATACATACACATGGAGAGATATAAATATATAATTTTTAATTACATTAAACTGTAGGAAAAAAGCCCCACAAGATATTACAGGTTTCCAAGGATGACCTTTTGTGACATATTTCTAATATAGAAACTGAGCCACTAGCAATCTGTAGCTCAGCAAAATCCTAAAATGGATCTTGTATCTTTC
>VXBQ01005596.1:125671-144844 GCA_013400175.1 Phainopepla nitens
GGGTTTTTTTTGTTTTTTTTTTTCCTATGAGTTTTAATGAACAGATACAAATTCACTCTACCTATGATTCAAGCAGAGAAGTAAATAAAGCTGCTGAATCTTGAAATAAAAATCTCTGCTGAGATTTTGTGTCAGATGGGTTTTTAATTCTTTCCATACAGCAGTTTTTTTGTGACTACTCGCTTTGAGTGGAAATAAGATTGTAGGTTTAGGTCCTGAATGTGAGATAATATGTGAGGGAGTAGGAGCATAAAACAAAAAAAAAGCTCACCTGGTGTAGAGGGCTGACATGAGTGTTAGGTTGTGATGCGGGGGGAGATCTTTACATATGCTTGTTATGAGAAACTGAAAGCTAGAGATGTACATGTGCTTATCCATCATGGGACATACTGAGGTGAAAGTGAAACTTGTGTACTCAAAGGTTAGTGTTTTTTAGAAGTGTCAAAAGGTTGAGGAATTTATTTATGAAATTTTTGAGTCACAGAATCACAGAAAGGAGGAATTTGGAAGGACCTCTGGAAATTATCTAGTTCAACCTTCTGTACCTAGCTAAGTCTACAAGTTTAGCCTGCACAAGACTTTTAAATAACTGTGAGGTAAATGATTGTACTGTATTTGCAGTTGTCTACATTAAAATTCCTTTGCTACTGTTTTGGTCAGTCTCTGTCAGAATATGCTTTGTAGTCATGAATAACTGTCTTAATTTTCTGTTGCTTAGTAATACTATCATATTATTATTTTTTATTGTGGTTTATATCATCATTATATCTGGAAGAACATTTACTTTTTGGAAACGTGAATAAGAAGAAAGGCTTTGTTTTTAACTCAGTAATCATTTTAAAATTAATTCTATGAGTGACGACTGGAAAGATGCTGCAATCTATTTTATTTACTCATAAATGACTAATTAACAAATCAGTGGGATATTATTCTTGAATTTCTTTTCTTTATGTGTTTATGTGTGTCTTGTGATTAGTTTATAATCCAGAAATCTGTCAGTTTTGTTTAACAGAATCAGAATTTATACATGGACCAGGCAGATGCTGGAATGAGGCTGCTGCCCAAGGACACACAAGCCAGGAGCCAAGCGTGATCCCCCAGCACAGCCTAGGGAAGGACACCCAGGGCCAATCCCACTCTTTCTCTGACCTGGATGAGGTCTACCACAGTCCCAGCAAGGAGAGGTGATGAATCAGGAGTGGTAACCATCCACAAAGGCCGTTCAGCGCATGAGAGCAGCCAGAGCAAGGCTCAGCACAGCCACACCTGTGATGAAGCTCATGGATGTGCATCCCTGATGAGGCTGCTCAAGGTGGCAAAGGCCTAGTAGTGCCTTCTGGCCCTACATTTACAAATGCTGTAAATAAAAATAATTTAGCAATAGCTGTAAAAATAAATTCAGTGCTGGGACAAAAACAACCAACCAAACAAAACCCCTAAAAACAAACCACCAACTTCCATTTGTTTGTTTAGGCGGATAAATTTCTTCGTTTGTGTAATTGTCAATATCTGTAAAAATGCCCAAATATGTGCAAAACTGAAGCGGTTAAATGCAAATCCTCCTCCTCATTGGAATATTATTTAAGTCAAAGCCTTTTTTATTTTTTTTTCATAGCTGTAATTGCACCTATATGCATTTAAATGTAAATTTCCCCTCATATTACTAAGGAAAAAAATAGGACTTATGCATCATTTATAAATAATCATTTATAAATAATGCATTCAAATAGTGTACTGGTAAGCAGCAAAAAAAAATCTCGGAAAGGCAGCTAAGTGGCTAGACAGATGGATTATGAGTTCAAAAATTATCTGAAATGCTAAAAGGAAGCTTGACCTTGACAAAAACGAAGAAAAAAATATTAATAACACTGCTTATATATCATGTACATGTGTAGCGCCAAACATAATTCTAGAAAAGTATCACCTGCTAGTTAATGAAGGATATTATAGACACAACTAGGATTGCATAGGTAAGGACCAAGGATCCCAAAGTACAGTGCATGCACTACGGGGAAAAGCAAGACTTGAAAGCCCTGTACAACAGAGAGCTGCTCTTACTCCTAAATGCCTGCTATCACTGCTTGCAACTGCTCTGCAGTGACAGATGCTGCTGATGGCTGTACTTGACAAGAAAAATTTTGCAGATGACAAGTTCAATATATTATTTTTATCTGACTTTAACAAAACATTCTAGAGAAAAATGGTAGAACTTCGTATTATTTCACATAAATAAAATGCCACAATTTCTTTTGCCAGTTCTGCAGTAATTTCATTTATGAAGGACGTTTGTACATAAATATTAGATACTTAAGCTCACATTATTCTTGCACTTTTCTTCTGTACATAAAGATATCTGTCAGCACAAAGGATGATCTTATATAAAAAATGTGAAAAATATTTAGTCATGCATTGCATAGACTGTATTTTATTTTCTGCTATATGTGGGCTGTTCATGCTCATAATATTGTCCTTATTTCTTAACCTGTCCTAAAAGATCAGATCTGAAAGGCTTGTGTGGCTGAAAGCAGGGGAGTTTTGTTATTTTCAGTCATTGGTCTGGTAAAACGTGGATTCTTCAAACTCTTCGTTGCTATACCCTTAAACCATCACAGTTAAAACCACAGAAGGACATGAAAAAAACATTAAAATTAAGATATTTTATTTCATCTGGAAAATCATGTTTCTCATCTTTTAAACTCAAGCATGGAGCTGTAGACTAAATTTAACCTTTCTGTTTTGTAATAGCTTCCTTCTTGCAGTATCATATGCATTAAACTTTCTTTTTCACCAGTGGAAAGGCTTATTAATTTTTAAATAAGCTTTTTCCCTCTGAAAATTCTCATGTCTCCTTCCAGTTCCACAGATCTATCAGGACTGCTGATTGTGACAGTGCTGGTGATGCCATTCCCATCACAACTGCTGGCTCTAACAGATGACAAAAGCAGCAACTTTTTTGCTCTGTCACTGCAGCAGCAGCAGCAGCAGCAGCAGCTTATTTCTCCATCTGTGAGGAAGGTTTATTATATATTTAAAGCATATATTCACTGCCCTGGGAAGAGCTTTCATAAATTTGACTCTGACAGTTCTATTCCAGTTCCTATCAACTACACCAAAGAGACTTTATTTAGGTGTGCTGAACTTCTTTATAATTTCAATATCTGATATACTGATGAAGATCTCGATCACCTAGAAGATTCCAGGAATTGATAAATCATAACCTATATAAAGAAAACACATAAATAATGCCACAGCATTTTGTTAAAGGTGTAAACAAGCTTAAAATAAATTTTCATATAGACAGAATTTTAATGGTTGTACATATCTATTCAAGGTAAAGGCCAAGAATATTCCAGTTATCTGGTAGGCACTGTAGTTTGGTAAATGGGTAATATGTGACTTCACATTTAAAGTAGCTGGACAATTTTTTTCTCCTGATCAGAGGACTGCATACAGTGGGAGATCTAGAAATAGCAACTTCTACAAACAGAGGCATCTGCAAACAGCCACAATTAGTGGTCTTTCCATTCATTTGCAAAATTTTATTTCTAAACATATTTAGCAAGTATGTAGAAATTATTAAAATTACACATAATTTCCATTTGAAGATCCAGGATCTGTTGGGCTGGTTAACTTTTTAGCTTTAAATTTGGATAACAGCTTGTGTTTTAGAAATCAAAAAGGAAATAATGTGGAGTCATTCTGTTTTAAAGACAGCATGGAGGTAAATACTAGGATGCATGATGGGGTCCTGCTCTCCTGGAGACAGCTGAACACCTGCATGTCTGTGGGAAGCAGTGAATTAATTCCTTGCTTTGTCTTGTTTGTATGTGCCACTTTTCCATAATAAACTGTTTTTATCCCAACCCATAAGATTTACAGCTTCTACCCTTCCAGTTCTCTCCCCCATTCTGCGGGTGGGGGAGAAAGTGAGCAGTTGTGTGGGGCTTGGCTGTTGCCTGTGGTTAAGCCAAGACAGGGAGATGAACAAAACATTAGTGAACTACACAGGACATCAGGGCTATTACAGTGATTGGGTGGAGCCTTTTGTTTTCAGGTTTTTTTTACTCCAGATCACTACTAAAAGCCACACTATGATTTTGGTGAAACATTGACTTCAGCTGAATTTGTCCCTGAGGACCTTAGGAAAGAACTGAAACTGATGTGAAAATATGTTTTTCCTAGGAAGACATTTGGCACTTTTCTGAGGAATTACAGGATATTATGGAGCAGTACTTAATATACAGCTTGCTTTTATACCTGAAATAAAAAGCATATACTTTTCTATTGCAGGAGAATATATTCACTCATGAAGTCTAGGTGTATATTTTCCTATAGCTTTGATGCAAAGCAATGGGAGGTAAAGAGAACATCCAAGTTCATATTTTCCATGCAAGTCTATTAACTCTGAGGCTGTTGCTTGAAAGTAGATGGGAGAGATCAATTTCTGTCTCTGTGTTTAAGGTGAGTTACTGCACAGTAAACAGCTTGAATCCCCAGGTCAAGGACGGTAATCCTAGGAAGCATCTTAATTACAAGCCTGTTGGCTGAGGAACCTGCTTGGTTGAGAGATTCCTTATTTCCAGATTCTGAATCTGTCTTGTAGCTTTCTGGTTTTGACTAAGATGTTGTGTTTTCTGTGCAATGGCAGCACTCAGCTCAGGCTTTTCCCTTGGTAGGCAGAAATTCACATCTTGAAAAAGAATTCATATCTTGAAAATATCTCTGAGCCCAGGTAAACAATCCCTTCAAAAATGCTTTTGACATCTACTACGTGAAAATGCAAAATATCATCAACAGTATGTTTTAAAATCAGATCCTGGAATAACTGCCTAAACTTCAACCCAAATTCTAGACTGAAGTGCAAGGTCTGCAACAGTTTGTTTTCGGTGTTACTTCACCAGCTGCTTGTTCAGCATGCTGACTGTTTTTGACCCTACTCTGAGACACATAAATCTTCCCTAATTCTGGTCCAGGGAACACCAGCCCCTGATTCACTGCCAGATACAGTGGCAGCCATGCATAAAATTCTTTCCCCTTTGGGAGTCATGCATTTAAAAGTAGCATGGCTGTGCCTGTTACTGGATATACCTTTTGGCTGGATAGAACTGTGGGAGGCAGGAAATGAATTGTAAGGAAGTTCACTCTGACAGTTCATTCAAGTTTGATTTTTTCACGGTTTCTTTTCAGGCCACAGGCTTTGAAGAAAAGCCAAAAGACAACTACTGTGACTCAACCTGTATTGTTTTTGTTAGGTTGATACTTTGTTTTGGAGGGTTAGCAATTCTGTCTAATCCTTCACTGTGTTATTGGTCACTTAGCTTGGTGCTGGCATGTGTTGTGGAATGTAAGTAGTTGTTAAGTTTGGGGGTTTCCTTTGTGTCATTAGTTTCTTTACGGGGAGGGGAGGGGTGTGTGGAATGTTCTTAGTTTTTATTTATTTATTCTATTTCTTTAGTGACTGATCCTTTTCTAAAGGTCTAGGGGATTGACATGTTGTGAGGTAATTTCTAGAATCACAGATCCAGGTAACAGAAGGCAACACAGAGAAGGATGAATCCCATGACTGGAGTGCAGCTATTGATAGTATCTTCTATTCATATGAGACCGGCAAGGAAAAAGGGGTGGAGGCATTGCCTTCTACATCAAGAACTGGATTGAGTGTGAAGAGTTGTCTCTGAAGAGCAGGCATAAGAAAGCTGAAAGCTTGTGGTAAGAATCAGAGACTAAGGCAACAAAAGGAACCTATGGTCTGTGTCTGCTACAGGCTTCCCATGATAGGCAGCATGATGTACACAGGGTGTTGTCCTCTCAGGAGACTTCAACCACCTCAACATCTGTTGCGGCCCGTAATTTTATTGTTTGTAATAATATGGCTTGTCCCTATGTGTTTTCCCTATGTTTTCCCCTGAATGGTTTTTCCCTCAGTCATATCCACCCCTCAGCACCCATCCAACGTATCTTCTCCCCTTGTTCCTGAACCTTCCCTGTCCATCCCCTGATTCTCCTCCCAGACCCTTGTCAATCCTCCCTGACTCCTCCCCTTTTTCTAGAGTTTTCTATGTCAATCACCCCCTTTATCAAGTATGATTTGTACTCCTGAGTTCTTCCCCTCCCACCGTCACCCNTGTGGGTGAGAGCTGAGCTAGCTGGGCTTGGGCTCTGGAGGGCCGCGTCAACATCTACTGGGAAAGTAGCACAACAACCTGTAGGCAATCCAGGAGATTCTTGTAATGTATAGAGGATAACTTCCCAATCTAGGAGTAGACAGCACTACCAGAGGGGTGAGTTACTGGACCTGATGTTCATCAATGCAAGTAAGCTCCTTGGTAACAGCAAACCTGAAGACAGCCTGGGCTGCAGTGATCATGCACTGGTGGAATTTGCAGTCCTGAGGAATATGGGTCAGGTGAAGAGAAAAGTACCCTGAATTTTAGGAAAGCAATAATTCAGCTCTTCTAAAGAGTTAGTCAGTAGGACCCTCTGGGAGACTGCCCTCAGGGAGAAGGGAGCAGAACAGAGCTTTTAGATCTTTCCACATAGCAGGAGAGCTCTTGGTTGCCAGGTGCAAGAAATCAGGAAAGAAAGGCAAGAGCTCAGTTTGGCTGAGTAGAGAACTGCTGATGACACTAAAGGGCAAGAAGCAAATGCAACAGGGAAGAAAGGACAGGTGCTGCTGGCACACCTGAGAGATGGGATACCACCCAGAGAGACCTATTCAGTCTTGAGAGCTAATAAGATTCAACAAGGCCAAGTGCAAGGTCCTGCACATGGGTCAGGACAACCTAGACATGAGTACAGACTGGGAGAAGACTGAAGAGCAGGACTTGAGGGTTCTGATGAATGAAAAACTGGCTATAAGCCACAGTGTGCACTTGTAGCCCTGAAGGCCAACCACATACTGGCCTGCATCAAAAGACGACTGGCTGTCAGGTTGAGGGAGGTGATTCTCCACCTCTATTCTGTCCTTGTGAAACCCCACCTGGAGCACTGCTTCTAGGTCTGAGGGCCTCAACATATGAAGGACATAGCGAGCAAGTCCAGAGGAGGGTCACAAAGATGGTGGGAGGGCTGGAGCACCTCTCCTATGAAGAAAGGCCAAAAGAGCTAGGGTTGTTCAGCCTGGAGAAGAGAAGGCTCCAGGAAGACCTCATTAAAGCCTTTTAGAACATAATGGAGCTTATAAGAAATATGTTGCAACAGAAGGGGTAATGGTTTTAAACTAAAAAAAGGACAGATTTAGACTAGATAAGAGAGTGGTGAAACACTGGAACAGGTTGCCCATAGAAGTGGTGGATGCCTTATCCCTGGAAACATCCAAGGTCAGGTCAGATGGAGCAGCCTGACTGATTTGAAGATGTTTGTGGTTTTTGAAAGGACTGGACTAGATGACATCTGAAGGTCCCTGCCAACATAAACTATTCTGTGATTCTAAGGCAAAGAGCTGTTTAAAAATAAAAATGAAGAAAAATTTTAACATCAACAGACAAAAGGATTTTACAAGTCTGGATTTTACCATTTTGATGGTGGTCTTTCAGTTTGATTTATGAGGGAACTCTTCTAATCAGTACTACAAAAGTCCTTTACCTGTAGTGGTGACATTAGGGTCTTTAATGCTTCTTTGCTAACACATTAAACAAAACAAAACAAAAAAAAGGTTGATAACTGCTGAAGTTACTGCTATACAGAGATACCAATCACCCCAAGTCAGATGAATTAGGTTTACCTTAATCTATAGAAAATAGACTGCAAAAGAAGTATTGCTGAGCTAGAGACAGAACTTTAGTTTATGCAGCAGAAATGTAGGAGGAGACAATGAATGAGCTAAAAAATTGAGAAGTCACAGATCTAAGTCACTGTTCTATTTTGTAGTGGATATTAAAAATACCATCTTGTGCCAAAATCTCTGGTTGTGATACAATGTTTCATTGCTATATTCCTCAGAACAGAGTATGTCCTGTAAGGGACAAGACTTGAACATTACTTCAAGACTGAGGAAATAGAAGGCTAATATTAAACAGATAACTGGACCTTCTGCTTCAGACTTCAAAAAATACAAATAGGAGGATCAGCTTTACAAAGAAAGGAGGATAATGAACATTTCTGGATCTGTTATTTGACCAAAGGATAAAAGAAGAGATAGACGTAGGTGCTGTCATTAAATGTGGAATTTGGATTCAGCTCTTAGCAGGCTGGCATATTTTAATTTTCTGAAATATGTTAAAGTCATCCAAAAGAACCAGAGTAATGTAATTGGCTTGAAAATATGATTGATATATCTCTTTGAACTCAAGAGCTGGTAAGAAAGGAAATAGAAGGCTGTTGCCAGAACATGAACCTCAGTTCACTAGTAGTTCCAATAAAGAACTACTCGTGAACTAAAATATTAATATAAAGACCTTGATAATTAAAAATAAAAATGTGATGTTTCACTAATCAATGGGAAACACAGAATGTCTTAGAAAAACGAAGCGTGTTACTAGGTGTCTAACTCATATAGAATAATATCTAGAGTGATTGAATTTGTCACCAGAATGCAAAATTATTCAAGATCTGTTATAAATGTGTCTTCTCTAAAATAAAAATAACCTTATATGGCCTTTTCCTTAATGCTGCAGTTTAATATGATAAAATACCTTTAGAGTACTGGGCAAAAGCAGGAGCTTTTGGTTGTATGCCAGCAATGCCATAGCCTTGGCAATCAATTTGAAATATGTCTAGTTAACTTTGCTTGACAAAAATCTGCTGTGCATCCGTAATAGTCTCTCTCCACATCCATTCAGACACAGTGGTGGCCTAATGCTGTACTTATAGAACATGAAGATCTTTCTAATAGCACTCCAGAAACAGATCCTTTCATGAAATTAAGAAACAAAACCCCACTCCTCTTAATTCTTTCTGTCAATGATATTCGTTATAAACATGAAGAAAATTATAAATGAAAAAATATGTTTCTCAACATATTTCCCATAAAATGTTGTATTTCTAACAATTTCACGTGTAGCTTAAAGACCAATTGAGAAAGTTCTCTCTGCTGCAGTGGATGTGATACTGACTTCTAAAAAAAGCTATTAGTGTCAGTATATCCACTTTTCATCGTATGTCTTGAAAAGGACATTGTTTTTTCCCCAGTAAGTTGAAAGCCTGTTTTTCATCTGGCTGAGTTTGGTAAGCACTGGTTATTAGATTGATAACTGTTGTCCTAAAAGATAACGCTTGCTGTGCTGACTGATTGCCAAACAGTGACAAAAGAAAACACAAAACAAACAAACAAACAAAAAAACTACCAAAGAGGCCAACAAAAAAAATTCCCCTACTAATGTAGATATCATCAAATGCTTCAAATGACCTGAGTAATCATTGGTATGGCTGCCAAGCTGAGAAAGAGTGAATGGCTTAATTTTTATTTCTCAGATTTTCCAGAGACTTCTGCATATTGGATTGTCATTTCCTATAGTGAAAATTACTACAGTAATTTCCTGCCCATAGTGAATGTGCTCTCATATTAGGCACTGCAGAGTTCTCTTTTATTTTCCCTTTGTTAATCAGTTAATGAAGTTACAGGAATAGCAGGGGAAGAAGCAGAAATTATAGTTTATTCAATACAAAGAAGACAAAGTAGAAAAAACTTTTGAGAAAACAAAATGTTGTCTGAATTCAGTGTGTGGCTTAGGCAATAATACTAAGTACCTGTTGTTGCAGTTTTTCCTTTTGCTTTAAGTCCTGCTTGGACAAAGACGACATGAGTGATGGCTTATCTTCAGGTCAAGCAAAACATTAGTTCAAAGTGAATGAAAGAATTTAAATAATACCAGATTTTTCTTTCAAAATTCTTTTAGTTATGCTCACAGTGTTGCAAATGTTATCAACCCCTAGTCTGACCATGAGTCATCTTACTTCTAAATAAATGCTGTAGCCTGCACAGAGTCTATTAATGTAATAGGCAAGAAGCCAAAACTGAAGAATAGTGGCTGGGACTAGAACCAGGCCTTTCATTTGGAAACAGATGGGGATCATGTTGAAAGAAATATAGGAAGAAAGAATGAAACAAAAAAACCAAGCAAACAAAAAAACCCCTAGGGCTATGAGGTGCAGTAAAAAAAATAAGAAAAAAACCCTTCAAAAAAACCCAAAATACACAAAATCAAACCCCAAGACTCAAACTTAATTAAATATTTCTTTATCTTTTTTCTCTGATATACCCTTAAACAATGTAATGATCCTTCACATTAAATAGACTGACTTAACATTCAATTTTACATATAATAAATTCCTCTCTTGTTTAGATCTAGCCATGAAACATTTTGAAATTGTTGTAGCTTTTGCATTTATGTCTGATTAAATGTAATTAAAATATAATTGCATGCAACTGATCGTCTTCGAAGTATTAAAAATAACTAGTGTATGTTTGCACAATGGAATAAATTTGAAAAGAAAATTTAGTAAGTTTTTCAAGCAATGATAGATAATTCTGATTTGTTTTTCTGTTCTGTCACTGGTATTTTTAGGTCTATTTACTGTAATTAGTGGCCTAGATATCTACCTTGTTAAACCAGGGTGAAGTTTATCTGATTTCGCTTCAGCATTGGTGCATCCTTACTTGAGACAATGTGTTGTCATTCTGCTTTGCTGTTTCTTGTATAAAAAAAGAAAATGTGGCTTTTAGAAAATAACTGTTAATACAAATCACAATTAATAGTGAAATATGCAACAGATGGTGAAACTTAAAATCATTCTATCAGACTAATAGTATACTGTCTTCATTTTGGAATTTGCTTTTCCCAAAAGATGCTGTTGGGCTGAAGCCATATTGACAGCTGGTCTGTTCCTAATGTGGTTAGTTTGATATACCTCATCTATTAAATTCTGTGCATTTCCAAAATAACAGATGACAAGTGCAATTGACCACCTGGGAAAATGCATCTTCAGTAGAAAGCTTAAAATGATCTTTATTTGTGTGGGATTGTAGAGACATGTAATGCTTTTCTATTTTGGGTGACATCATAAACTACTAGCATTCTATTTGCCTTCCAAAAGTACAGTAGTTTTTGTACACACACAGTGATCAAAAATTATCTCAGGACAACTAACAGATGCTATAACTACCACGTTTTTGGAAAACCATGACATGCTTATCAGCTCCTCTCTTCAAATGTGGTATTTAGGAATCATATTGCAGAGACTGAATTATCAGTCTCAGGCAGTAGTGCTGTAAAGTGACTACTGAATGTATTCTGCCGAAAGCAGTAACAGACATTTGAAAGAATCAATAATTTTTCTCTCAGGTAATGTACAGTGATATATTTACTGGAAAACATTGTGTTGGTTTGTTGTGGGTTTTTTTGGTTTTTCTGTTTTTTTTTTTTTAACTGAATGTACCACTGCATGTTATTGATCCAATTAGTAAAATAAGGAATCAAGATTGTTTATTGTTTCAAAAACATATAAAGTAAAATTTGTATACATTGTACATAATGTAGATTTGGTCATATTCAAAATTCTTTCACTTTTGAAAATAAAATGTTTTCAAGGATTGTTCAGTCAGTTTTTTTATAATGCATTTATAAATATTTATATTCTTTCTATCTATCCATATATACAATGAACCTCTATAATTATTAATTCTAAAGGCTAGTCCCACGAGCAGGCAAGTCTCTACTATTCAGCTTCCTCAGCTTTTCCCATTATATATCCAGGATAGGGATGTTTTTGGAGACGGATTTAGGAAAATACATAAGGCACTGGACTGGTATCATATGTTGGAATACAACAATTTGTTCACCAAAGCAATGCCTACTGAACTGTTGACTCCTGTACGAGGTGGTGGACCCATGACTGAGGTACACACTTTTTCTGAGAACCAGTCCCAAAGTAAGATGCTGACCCTACTCATTCTTCAGGTACTCACCTGAAGATTAGACATAGGAGTGGGCGGGGGAGACCAGTGGCAGGACACACTGCTAGGCCAGGAGTGTGAGCTGCTACTGAACGTGGGTGGGGAAAGATGATCCTGGATTATGAGGGTAGAGTAGCTAGTGTTTTTGTAAAGCTGAAAAGCTGCTTGAGTAGGTGGGACCTGGGAGTTGTTCTTGGGATGCATGGCCAATAAGAAGGAGAAGAAAGGCTGTGCATGAATTAATGTATTGCTCCTGTGAGGGGATGTTTGTTTCGATTCTAGTGGGTCAATCACACTTAGTACAGGTGAAACAGAAAGAAAGATTGTCTGGTGAATTTTAGAACCAGATGTTATGTTAAGGAAGTAGTAAATCTGTAGGAAAGGATTTAAGTTTTGGGGGCATGAAGGGGTTGTTTTGCTATTTAGAGCTCACTTTCATTATTGTGTTGCAAGGTGGATTTCGTAATGGATAATAAAAGAAGAGAGGTGCAGGTGAGGGGAGAGAAGGAACAAAGATTAGTACTGGAACAATCTAGTAACACAGAATAGAAATGAAACAATGAGTAAACTGATGAAATCTAAGGCCTTTTACATAACTAAATTACCAAGAAGGCATTTTAGAGGAATTATTATTAAAATTAATGTCAGCAAAATCACAGAGTCAGTGAATGGGTAAGTTTGGAAGAGAGTACAGTGAGTCATCTGGTCCAACCTCTCTGTTTAAGCAAGTTACTATGGAACTATTGCCAAATATAGCAATAAAATATAAAGTCCGATAATTAAGCTTTTATGTTATCTGAAGTTTACCCATAGAAGTAGTTTTCTAAGAGGATGATTTCCTCAAATAAATACCAATAGGAGTTAGAACTGAATAATGTGCTCCTGAGTAATTGCTTAGTATTATTTTTTTCAAAAAAGAGCGAGTGTTCCCTTTTGTGAATATAACCTAAACCTTCTGCTCAAGATATTTCAACAGAGACCCTGAACTCATATGATAATCTCATTATTTGATGGATGTTAAATGGATATGCTTATTTATTTTGCATTTCCCTTGACAAAGGCTGTGGCAAGATTGCATGACTAGTTCCTCATTGTCATGCTTTCTTCTCTTAGTTCTCTGCAGCGCTATGCAGCATTCTTACAATAAAGCAATAGTTTGAAGTACCATTTTTCTCTCAAAGGATATTTAAAGGCAGAAATCTGTTTTACTACTTCCTATTGTTATCTGAATAGGCTAATACAAAAAAACAGTCTGGAAGGTAGGGATGAGGTGGGCTGCTTCAGGTCAAATGTTTCATATAATTTTCCTTTAATTTCAGTCCTTCAAAATTTTGTTACAAAGACTAAAGATATATAAGTATCAGCTGAAAAGACTTTTGAAATATCATGATACTGCTATCATATATATAAAATTTTAAGAAATATAGTTGTCATCTTCTGAACAAAGAATAATTCTGTCTTAACTGTTTAGTTTATTAATAAAGTAATATTTTAAATATTAAAAATAGGTGGGTTTTCTTTTCCTTTCACAATTTTTTTAACTTCTTTATCTACTGTCTCCATAGACATGTGTCTCCGCAGACTCCATTTATGCAAAATAACATTTTTAGCATTTATTTTGAAATCTCTTTCTAGGTAAGTAAAAAATCAGAGTGTAATACTGCATGTGTATAATCAAAATGATACTGAGTGGCATGCTTCTGCTTTCACTTGTATCCATCCAGTATTAGAAGGTTATTACAGTGAAAAAAAGTATAAGAACAATTAGAGTTGCAAAAATAAAACAGCTAAGAAAGAAGGAAGGTTGGAATCCAATCCACAGTCCCTTAGGATTAATAACCTAATATAGTAGGTAAGTTGTGCTCAGACATTATGGAGGCACTCAGATACTGTGCTGAAGACTGCCAATATGTGAACCTATGTAGATAAATGAATGAGAACACTGACTCATTAGATCTGTCACCTCCCTAAGTATAAACAGTATTCAGCTGTTGCGGCCCATAATTTTATTATTTGCAGTCATTTGGTTTTGTCCTATGTATTCCCATTTCTACCCTCGAATGGTACTTCCCACAATTGTATCCGCCCCTAAATACCCATCCATCAATGTAGTCCTCCTCGTTATTCCAACCCCTTTGCCCATCCATCACCCAAACCCTGCCCCTGTTTCCAGATCCTTCCCTGTCAGTCCCCACATGAGCCAATCCCTAGAGTGTCCACCCCTCTGGAAATCTCCTGAACCTTGAAGCTCCATTGGCTCATGTGACCCTGTGTCCCCTCCCCTTATTCCTATTGGCCCCCAAATGACTTATATAAACTCCTTGCTCCTCCTCTGTTCCACCCCTGAGAACACCTCATTGGTTTTTTTTGTTTGTTAACCCCTCCCCTCAAATTTTGGTTCTATTTAAGCCCCTGCACAGTAGTGCTCGGGGCTTTTCTGTTCTTCCCCCTTCGTGGAATGAAATCTTCCAGCATTCCTTGAACTTTGCAGCCTCCCCTCTCCTCTTTATTTTCTCCTTGACTTTGAGGCTCCTCTGAAGAGCATTGGCTCTAGATTCTGTCGCTGGCGCAACACTCTGCTGCGGCAGTTTCCCACACTCGACCTGGCCTGTCCAGAGTTTTGTGGGCAATCATTAGAGCTAGCTGGGCTCTGGAGGGCTGCGTCATTCAACAGTTTTATGAGTAGAGCGTCTAATCAGTTCTTTATTCACAGCCATCTAGCAAAATGAAACAAAATGGCATGGATATTATTGCATTGAAGTGACTTTGGAAAGAGATAGCTTTCAGGTATTTTAATGAGGAACTTAGGATACAAGCTTGGATGGATGGTTTGTTAGATAGATCAACTGCTATTCATCCTTGTCTGAAACATAGCTTATTGTGATGAAGATTAAAGCGCATATGTTCTCCCCCTTGGTGAATTTTAGCAAAGTAAAGTACTCAACCAAGCATTAAAAAAAAAAAAAAGTGTTATATTTTACTATTTAAAATCTGTATCTTATTTCTCTAGCATAATGACACCACTGCAAAGTGGGCACAATGTAAATGTGCATATATTACAAAAACACATTTGGAAATTTTATTTAAATCCTAATAATTCTTTTCCTTTTGAACGAAAATCTGGGCTCAATACTTCATTACATTGCTCCAGGTTTTTGGATTTTATCTTTCTGATTTCCTATAGTGTATTTCTTATTTGTTTGTTTTTGCATTGGTTTATAAGTGTTTTTTGTTTCTTTGTTTTCCATAGGAAAGGCTCACAAATGTTCTTTATTGTACTTGATCAGGTTCAAAGACAGAGTACTACAGTATAATGTTATTTCAATGTCCTTTGAAATGGAAGCAGAAAAAATAATGATATTGGACATCCTTCATTAAGGCACCTCTAAGGTGCCTACATATGATAGGAAGGGTCTAACTGCAGTTTTAATAACAGAGCTACTTAGGCAAATATCACAATTTCCTTTCCTACCTCTTACAATCTTTCCCTAAGGTTCTGCTCCTAGCCATTGTCAATGACTGATTTTCAACACACTATAGTAAGAGAGCTGCTCTAACACAAATAAAGCACCAATTTGTGCAATTAGTATTATGTTCTTCATGCAAGAAAACGAGCTTCATCTATTCCACCTATGTCCAGTCCTTACTGATTACCAGATGTGGCTAATATCAGACACAATGCTGGATTTAAAGTCATCCTTATTTTAAGAATACAAGCAGCTGAGGGGAAGTGTTGTCAGCTACCTGAAGGGGAAATGAAAATCATAACTGCCTAGCATGGCTAACTTGTGGCCAAGGAAACATCTGGCTGGAAGCAGAAAAGCCAGAGACAACACAATTAGCTGTGAAGGAGTGATGTTTACCTTGGTGATAAGACAAGAAATCATCACAGTATTGTCTTGTAGACTTCCTGGTATACAAACACTCAGGGCCCACATCTGGGCAGCAGGTGTGGTGATAGACAAACGT
Source organism: Phainopepla nitens (assembly GCA_013400175.1). Lineage (NCBI taxonomy): Eukaryota > Metazoa > Chordata > Aves > Passeriformes > Bombycillidae > Phainopepla > Phainopepla nitens. The sequence continues at coordinate 141,534 of VXBQ01005596.1, forward strand.
CAAACTGAGGCATCCTGTGCTACCACTTAAAGGACTGATGCTGGTGCAAGGATAGTTAAAGAATTGGCTTGTGACATAAGTGTGCAGACTCCTTCTAGAACTGCTAACAGCAGTAAGGCTCCAACCAGTGCACTGTTCATTAATATATTTTAAAATATGCATTTAAGCAAAAATAAGTCTTTACCTTACCTCAAAGAGTCAATTTCTGAATGTTATCAAGGCACTCTTTTGTTTTTGTTTTTTGTTTTTTTTCCTTAATAAATAACTGGAAGCTGAGATTTTTCTCCAGCTTTACTTTTATTTATTATGGCTCCTCTGCCAGAGGTTACTCTGATGACAACAGTCAGCAGAGCAGGATTTGGACTTTCCCTACAGAATTGAGTCTGAAGCCTGTATAGAAAAAGAAGCAGGTCCATAACATTCTCATTTAATATCCCTCACATGAGCTATCTATGCCTTTTTCAAAAAAGAGTAAAAATTTGTTTTTATTTCAGAATAAATACTGTAAGCTGATTAGGAAGCCAAAACTTTTTCTTAGGTAACTGCATAGGAAAAATTGGCACTAACTGGCAATATACATAGCCACAAACGAATAAAAAGAAATATTTTATGTTTTTGTGGGTCTTCTAATCAATCTTATTTTTTATGTATATTATCTTCCATCCTTCCACATCCTTCCACAATGCATTATTTTTTCTTCAATTTAATGCCAAACTTAGGTCCCAACCAGTTTTAGAGCAAGGAATCAAGACTGAGAAGTAGAAGGAAAATAAGTAGTTCGATAGTAAAAAAAAAAAAAGGAGAGGAGGAGAGGAAAAGTTTTTTGTGGGAAGATATGCTTCGTTTGATATGCCACACACACAAGTCACACATAGACAAACAGTGAGAAGAATGATTCATAGATACCAAGTAGTTTAACCCATATACATATGTGGATACATAAAGAAAGAAAAATCAAAGAGCATCACTAAGATCATAGCATGAATTTTCCATCAGTTACCAAGTTATGATCAATGGAAGGACAATATTTTTTAATGACTGCAATAAAGAATTTTAAAAGGTCAAAAAGCTGTCTATATCCAGTAGAAAGTCATGTTGCTTCAACACTATATTACTATTTCATTAGTTATATTATACACAGAAAAAACAAGAAAACATGTAAACCACAGTATCAAAAGAAGTGAACTAGAGTAATTTTTAAATCTTTAAATCTCACTATTTGGCTTACTTTCTATTCCTTCTTTTGAGCCCTGACTGCAGTCTAAGAATAGCTTACAAGTGCTGCTCAGTCTGGACATTTGGATTGTGAAGTGTCAGAAATGAAAGTGTTTCATTTGGCATTGTGAAAATCTTAGAGGTACCAATTTTCTATGCTTAGAAGTGACTGGAGAAAAATTTCTTATCTTCTTATTTTTATTCTACTGCTCTCTCTTCTTTAATCCTCCCTAATCCACTCAAAAAATTATCAGCTAGGATTTTGCCCATGTCAAGTTTTTGAACTGAGGGTGGTTTTACTCTAGCTTTGTTCTCAGAAGCGTGACGGCCCTTGGATCACTTCTGCAGCAGGAATTGAATTTTTTCCCCACTCTCACAACTCAGAGAGAATTGCAAAAGGATTTTGGATTAAAGCCACAGAAGGACTTTATCAACCAAATCTTACCTTACCTTTTCATGAAGATTTCCCACTCAGGTGCTGTCTGATCCATGGATGCTGATGCATATAAAACTTAAAATTACGTACATGGTTAAAGGCTTGCTGGTAGGACCCAAACTGCCTAACTCCAAGCAGGTGACTGAGCATTGCTGTAATACAGAAACCAGATCTCATATAGAAATAAGACATACTGTTGCTTTGGCACTGTAAAGATCACATCTAAAAATCCCATGAGTACTGGACATATAATTTGAAAGAATTTCTTAAAATATTAAAACCAGATTTCTCCTATCATAGTCAATTACCTGGTATATAAACATAACTTTAAATAAGCTGTTTTTATTCCTGCCACTTCTTCAGTTCTACCTTGCTGGTGATTAGGAGCCTTTGTTTAATTTCCTGTGTTTCTTCTTGGTGAATTCACACCTACTTGGTTTTTTTTGCCAGCATGAATTAGCTCCTTGGTATCCTTGTACATTTGTAAATAGGAACCTTATGCTTTTTTCTTCTTTTCAATAAAACCTGTTCCTAGAATGTATATTTGACTGAGGTCTGAACCCAAGAGCTTACCTTTATCTACACTCCCTAACATAAAATCCTTACAGGCCTGAGGTGTTGATTTTACTATGGTGTGTTGTAGCCTCCTCTGTGACAAGCTGGGGATCATGTTGATAAACACCATAGCCAGAATAGTGAATAATTTAGAAAGCTATGATTGAGGACTGTTTAAAGAACTTTTGCTCTCTAACCACCTGTTTAGGCAGCTGCTAATTATTCCAATACTATGCCATTCACTATCAAAAAGTCTCAATGAAAAGGCAGGCTTAGTATTGGGACCGGAGCTGTTTAACATCTTTATCGTGGCACGAACAGTGGGATTGAGTGCACCCTCAGCATGTCTGATCACACCAAGTGCAGTGCAGCTGACAATCTGAAGGACAGGGATACCATCCAGAGCTAATTGCACAGGCTTGAGCAGTGGACCTGTGTGAACATCATGGAGTACAACAAGGCCACATGCAAAAACCTGCACATGGGTTGGCGTAATCCCAAGGAGAAATACAGGCTGTGCAGAGAATTGATAGCAACCCTGAGGAGAATGACTTGGGAGTATCGGTTGCTGAGAAGCACAATGTGACCAGGGGGTGTGCATTTGCAGCCCAGAAAGACAAACGCATCCTGAATTGCATCAAAAGAAGAGAGACCAACAAGTTGAGGGAGGTGATTCTCCTACTCCATTCTTGCGAAGTCCCACCTGGAGTGCTGCATCCAGTTCTTGGGCCCCAGCACAAGAATGTGGACCTGTTGGAACACATACAAGTGAGGGACGCAAAAAATTATCTGAGGACTGGAGCACCTCTACTTTGAAGACAGGTGGAGAGAGTTGGAGTTGTTGAGCATGGAGAAGAAAAGGCTCCAGGAAAAGCAGCCTTTCAATATCTAAAAGGAACCTACAAGAAAGCTGAAAAGGCTTTCAGGGGCATGTAGTGCTTGGACAAAGAGGAATGGCTTCAAACTGAAAGAGGGCATGTTTAGACTAGTTACTACGGAGAAATTCTTTGTTATGAGAGTTGAGATACAGGAACAGGTTGCCCAAAGAAACTGTGGCTATCTCATTCCTGTAAGCATTCATGTGGATGCAGCTTGGAGCAACTTG